>ML660787.1:4508024-4539742 GCA_007570785.1 Antilocapra americana | reverse complement strand
ACACACACACACACACACACACACACACACACACACACACACACACAGGCTAATCTTTTGTCCTTGTAATCTGCTAAGATTTCTTTCTCAGTTGCGTTATAATACAGTCTACCTTGAGTACCTGTGCTTGCTACTGAGAAATACAGTGATGAGCAAGGCACATCTAATCTTGGGTCCTTTATGGACATTTCAGTTAAGAAGATATTATAGTAATGTATGATGCATCTTACGGTAGAGGAATTGCAACTGGGGAAAGCAAACCTTGATAATATGCATTTGAGCTGACAGTTTATGTATTAATAGGAGAGAAACTGACCAAAGGCCAGAAGGAGGAAGAGCGTGTTAAAAATAGGGAAAAAACCCCCACAAGCTTTGGCTTGTGATAAAGACAAGAAAGATTATGGAAAAGTGAGGAACTCATTGCTGAGTGTGACTGCAAGATAGAGTCCAGGAGAAGAGAGAAGAAACAGGGCTGGTGAGATACCATCACTAATAATAATATTGAACGTTGATTAGCTTTGTGCTAAGTGCTTCACTTACATTTTCCTCATGATTATTATCACCATTTTATAAAAGAGGAAATTGAACCAGAGAGAGGTTTAATAACTTGCCTGTAGGCACACAGCAGGAATGTGATTTTTTCTGAAGGGCAATAGGAAATTGCTGAATGGTGTTACACAGAGGAGCCTTGTGAGCAGATTCACATTCTAGACTGATCATGCGGCTGCAATAGGTTCCCAACTCCAGTTCCCACTCTGGTTGGAGGAAGTGTGGGCCTCAACTTTTGTTTCTCTTATCCATGTGACTCTGTTGATTAAGACAGTGGCAGGAGGAAAGCTGATAGCTACAGCTCTGCAGAAAAGGTCACTCTTAAAATTTTGTTTTTAATTAATAAACTTTATTATTATTATTTTAAATTTTCTTTACTTTATTGTGTTGGTTTTGCCATACATTGACATGAAACCGCCATAGGTATACATATGCTCCCCCTCCAGAACCCCCCTCCCCCTTCCCTCCCGATTCCCTCCCTCCGGGACATCCCGGTGCACCAGCCCCGAGCATCAACCCTGGGCTGTCCATTCATTTCACATATGATAATTAACATGTTTCAATGCCATTCTCCCATATCATCCCACCCTTGCCCTCTTCCACAGAGTCCACGAGTCTGTTCTATACATCTGTGTTCCTTTTGCTGTCTCGCTTGCAGGGTTCTCGTTACCATCTTTCTAAATTCCATATATATGTGTTAGTATACTGTATTTTTGTTTTTCCTTCTGGCTTACTTCCCTCTGGATAATAGGCTCCAGTTCCATCCACCTGAGTAGAACTGATTTTATTTTTTAAGTTTGAAAAATAGGGAGTGTGTCACAAATTTTCATGTCATCCTTGCACTGGGGCTATGCTCATCTTCTTATAATGTTCTGACTTTAGTATGTGTGCTGCAGAAGTGAACAGTGAAAAGGTCATGATTTGAAGGACTAGTGGGTGTTCTATGGGCTTTCCAGGTAGAGCTAGTGGTAAAGAACCTGCCTGCCAAGGCAGGAGACATGAAAGATGCGGGTTTGATCCCTGGGTCAGGAAGATCCCTTGGAGGAGGTCATAGCAACCCATTCCAATATGCTTGCCTGGATAATCCCATAGACAGAGGAGCCTGGAAGGCTACAGTCCATGGGGTAACAAAGAGTTAGACACGACTGCAGAGATTTCACACATGTGCAGGCATGTTCTATGAAGGAAAATATGTTGTGGGTCTCAAGAACATTTAGATTTGGGTAATAGTTTTAATAACAATATAAAGATAATGAATTGATTCCCCCCAGTGAGCACTTGTACCTAATTCAAGTAATGAATGTGATGTTACTTAAATATTTTGAGCATTCAATTTACTTTTGACTGTAAAGTAGGTAATATAGTGCATGAGTTAAAGACGGAGCTAAAACTCTTTAAAGCATGTTTAGTGGTCCACGTGTTATGCCCTTGTTGTTGACTGAGGTTGAATGATCGTGGTCATGATTTGCACTTCTCTTTGTCATAAATAGGAGGTGTATAGACCTCACAGGGAGAGGGCCTTGTGTGAAAGACAGTGATGTCCCTGACAGTTGTTTTCTGTCACTTGTTCAGTATCTGTCAAAAGCTTTCTGCGATTTGAGCTTGAGTGAAGAGGTCTCCAAGTCAAGATGCTAGGGACTGTGGTTCATATGCATGCTATTCAGGTTTTTGTAGTATCTCTTCTGTTTCAACATAATTCAGTTAGAATTGTAGGTACTTTTGAGGTTTCTTGTAACCTCCTCTATATATCATCCCTGGAATCCAGACTCTTGCTCTTTCCCCTTTTCTTTCCCTTTTCTCCGTCCTGTTTTTTTATTTTTTCTTTCTCTTCTTCTCTTCCCTGCTTGCTCCTTTAACTACTCTCTTTCTTTTTTTAAAACAGCCAGAAAAAAAAAAATCCAGTGTCTGTGGAAAATGACATACTAGAAATGAGCTGACTGCCAATATACAGCGGAAGATTTATTGCAACAGGGAAAGGATGCTACGAGACATCAGACATACTAATCTTTTGGTTTTGCTCTATAAAGATCCAAGTTTGGCTACTTTCACTTATTTACTCTTAAGGAGATGCCATTAGGTCACAACAGGAGATTTGGGGGTAGGGTTGAGAGGCAGAGGTTTTTCAGCTCAAGTGTCTGGGAACACAGGTTGGCTCCGGGATCGTGGCCTGTCTAACAGTCCCAGGCACTGCATCCTTTGAGGTACCATTTCCAGGGGTAGGCTTGGCAGAGGTTTTTACTGCCTGCTCTTTTCAAACCAACTGTCCGACCAGGGAGGTTGTCTGAAAAGATCAGTGCAGGTTTGGGGATGATTTTTGAAGTTTTCCTGAAATAACCAATAATGAGTTGCCAGGTTTGATAGCTCTTTTTATAGATCTTGCAGCAGCTGGATCAAAATCTAATGAAGATGTTTGCATCTGACAATGGCAGGCCTGCACATTCCTATCCTATTTCTTGAGTGCATGAATGCATTTCATTTGGGAACATGAAAGGCATATTTGGTGACAACTGATGGCTCTTTGTTTTTTAATTCCCAATAATGTCTCCAGTAAGTGCTTTTGTTAACATTTTTGCATTATACAATAGGTGACATAGAAAGATAATCGGTGTGCTGAAAGCAATTAAAGAGTTTATATCCAACTTGTTCTGCTTATTAAATGGATCCATTCTGCATAGAGGCACATTAACATCTTTACAGTGGAATGATTGTGGAAATGGGTTATTCACGGGGCCTGAGCATCTTCCTCCTGCAGCCAGAAAACATATCTTCAAGACTGGAGCAAAGGAATGAGCCATTTTTCTCCCCTTGGAACTGTAAATAGAAGTAAAACTATTAATAGATGCTGTAGCTAATCCTAAGAAGCTGCAACTGAGAGATTAAATAATGTCATGAAGAGAGAAAACCGAAGTGAAGTGAACAGAGGGGAAGGGAGGGAGGGTGGGGAATGAGATGGGGTGGGGGAGGGGGTGCGGAGAGTTCGCTGATGACTGAGCTGAGTCAGACAAGGACAAACTGAAGGACTCCAGTGGATCAAAGGATTGCCAGTTGGTGTAAGAGGGGATTCCTGGTTGCGGCAAAGTAAATATCACTTCATCTATTTCTTGAAAACTGCTTTAAAGGGGAAGATTTATGTTTTATTTTTTAAGTAGTAGTCAAGATGATTTTAAATGGAGTTTCCATGCAATGGTGATGCAGCTGAGCCTAAGGAGAATGCATGGACATTGTGAGCAAAAAATTGTATTCTGTGATTAAAGAGAACTGGGAAGCCTTTCAGTGTATTCGCAATTTGAGACTGGGACCCCATTTTAATTACTATGGAGAATGTGTTATAACACCGGGGATTGGGACGTAATTAAGTCTTGTACCTGGCATATTAGAAATGGTTGAATGTTCCCAACTTTTCTTCATACTAATACACCTTGACTTTTGTTCTTCTTTTCAAAGAATACATGTTGATTGAGAGGCACTCTGAGCCAGCAGCTCTGCTGAGCATCCTCCCATCGTTTCAGATCTTTACTTGAATTGTGACATTGAAGTTACTGGGACAGTTTAGGACTATTCAGAGTATGCTCCATGGACAGCATGATCATTATCATGACTTGGAAATTACAAGACATGCAAGTCCTCTGGCTCTTTACCAGACCTAGTAAATCAAAATCTCTGAGCTCAGGCACCAGGAATGTGTTTTAATAGGCTCTTTGGGAAAAGCTGGAGAAGCAACATTTTGTAGTTGAGGAATCTGAAGCTTAAAGTGTTTGAGTAATTTCGATATTAAGACCACACATTGTCAGAAACACAGGGTTGAATTTTGGCTTATGTCCCCAGTGGGATCTTTTATAGGATCACTGAAATATCTGTGCAGGGACACACTTGGTCTCTGAAGATGGTTTTTCATTAGGGAGTGGTGACTAAGGATGCTTGGAATCTATGACTGATTTGAGCTGTTGTTTCTTTACCAGAATATAAACTCTCTTGTCTCTGCCAGTGTGCCTTGCTTTTGATAGAGGCCCATCTGGCCCCGTTCCTGTTGTGTAAAGAAACTAGGGAAACTCAAACAGTAATTGGCAGGTGAGCTAAAGGATGAAAGTGTGTAGTCCCCTTCGAGTTCACCCACTTAAATATCATGGAGCGGACTGAATGTTGATCATCTTTCAACCTTCTTACATCTATTAAGCTCTCAAGAAAAGAATATCACCCAGCATGTTATAGAAGTAAAGGAGATTTATTTGAGATTGCAGATCACTGAAAATCAGCAGTGAATTGACCTAGATGTGGGAGTTTATTGGGTGCATGAGAATACAGACCAGCACGTGGGGAAAGATGCTTATTGAGGTCTGGCCCTATTGACTGTCATTCTCCATGTTTGAATATGCATTAATACAGGCTTATAGGATTCAGGCAGCACTGAGCCCTTAGAAAGAGCCAGATATTCACTACCATGTGATGCTTTTACTGGCCTCATTTGGCTTTCACTTCACCCTTTTCCTCCCTATTTCTTGATAGCATTTGGAAATCATAACCCAGAGCTTGAATGTGTTACTCACTCAAGGCAGGCTATCAAAACAAAATTAATGCTCTTGTTTGGCAGCTGATATCATGACTAATGGGTTCCAAGAAGGGAAGTAGGTTAGAGGAAAGAACCTCTTATATCTTACACACTGAGCTTCAACCCTGAGTCCACCACTCACTAGTTTGTAGGTCCTTGGGCTCATTTCCTTTAACCTCTCTGAATCATAGCTTCCTCCTGTAGAACAGGGAGTGTGTCATATCTCATTAATGAGTGATTTCATGAATTAAACAGGGGAGAACCATGCAGTTTGCCTATCTAAGACTATCTTGCCCATCTTGACTTTCCAAGATGACACCTGTTTTCTTGATGTAAATATGTATAGCATCCCCTTTCACTCTGAAAGTGTCCTGATTTAAGTGATAAGTTATATAGTCATGTTAATTAAACAAGGTACTGTTTATAATATGTCATATCCCCTTGGTATTCAGTAAATGAGAGCTATTATTTGACATATTCCCTCCGTGAATGAACTGTACTTTCTCACTAAGCCAGACTTAGTTTTCGTCCCTTAAAATTGAATGTGGAAACACTCAGTCCTGTGCCTATCTGTGCTAGAGGGTCTGATGAGGCCATGCTTCCATTTGCCCCTCCTTCAGTGAAAGAGGCAAAACTCATTGGTCATTTCTGCAGAATCAAGTGTTGCCTTGGCCTGTGGATAACTGGGCCATTGCTATGGTGTATTGGAGTTTTTACATGGCAACTCATGATTCAGCATGGAAGTATATTACATTTATGAGTATACATTTAATGTACATTTACACTCAATGCCAGCTGCTATAAACCTCTGAACTCAATATGGGCATTATTAATTCTATCTCACACGAGAAGCCAGATTCTGACACATTAAGAAATGTTTTTAAGGTCACCCATTTACTTAGAGGAGAAAATAGAAGTCAAGCTTTTGTTTCTCTGTTTCCTGAGCTCTTTCCACAACAGTGCTCAAGTGCCATTTTGTTGTTCAGTCGCTTAGTCATGTACGACTCTTTGTGACCCCATGGACTGCAGCATGCCAGACTTCTCTGTCAACGGAAGTTTGCCATCTCTTGGAGTTTGCTCAAACTCGTGTCCATTGAGTCAGTGATGCCATCCAACCATCTTGTCCTCTGACATCCCCTTCTCCTTCTGCCATCAATCTTTCCTAGCATCAGGATCTTTTCCAGTGAGTCAGCTCTTCACATCAGGTGGCCAAAGTATTGGAGATTCAGCTTCAGCATCGGTCCTTTCAATGAATATTCAGAGTTGATTTCCTTTAGGATTGACAGGTTTGATCTCCTTGCTGTCCAAGGGGCTCTCAAGAGTCTTCTCTAGCACCAGAGTTTGAAAGCACCAATTCTTCGGCACTCAACCTTCTTTATGATTCAACTCTCACATCCATACATGACTACTGGAAAACCATAGCTTTGACTATATGGACCTTTGTTGGCAAAGTGACGTCTCTGCTTTTTCATTCACTGTCTAGGTTGGTCATGGCTTTTCTTCCAAGGAGCAAGCGTCTTTTAATTTCATGGCTGTGGTTACCATCCACAGTGATTTTGGAGCCCAAGAAAATAAAATCTCTCACTGTTTCTGTTGTTTTCCCATCTATTTTCCATGAAGTGATGGAACTAGATGCCATGATCTTAGTTTTTTGAGTGTTGAGTTTTATGCCAGCTTTTTCACTCTCCTCTTTCAGCTTCATCGATGCCGTTAATGAGGAATAATGATAATACCACACAAAACGATGAGTAATACCAATCTGCTTAATATATCCTTAGCTTTCTATCTTTGACAGGTGGAGTAGACACTCTCTGTCTCAAGGAGGGAGGATATTTCTAAAATCAACCTACTACTTCTTTGATTCTTTCTCCCCCATATGCCCATCATGGATATAATTGTTCAAAGATCATTGAACATCCTGGGTATAAATTGCTGCTGTCCTCTTGCCTCTGTCAACCATCCTAAAATTAGGATTATTCAAAAGCAGAAGATTTCACTTTGGCTTGATGTGGGAGACATGAATGAATGAAATCAGAAGAGGACGAAGAGGAAGAAAGGCAGGCTGGCAGTCAGATCAGACTCATCTATGCATAAACAGATGGAGACTTTTTGGAGAAATCTATTTCTTCCCACTTCTCTAGCCATTTTAGGCTAATTCTGACCTGCACTAGGTAGATAAAGATAAATGTGAATTTTAAATTATATTTAATCTTCATTAAAGTAATTATCTCTCTTAATGAAGAATTTGCTGGGTTGTGGTTGTGCAATGGAGTATAAAATCCTAAGTGAATAAAATCAATTTCATTTTCAGCCTAGCTTTTCTGTCCATTAATAAACAAGGCACAGAAAATATATTTGCTCAGAGTCATGCAGCCTGCTCATAGCTCACACAAAGCCAATACCACTTACAAAGTCAAGGAAGTTGGCTCTCCATTTCTTACCCTTCATTTTTCATCCAGAAGGAGATTTTTCGCCCTAAGGAAGTTCCATGTGTTTCTATACAGGGGCTGGTGACTGGGCCAGCAGTGAGACCACTGTGGGTGATATCTCACCCCCAAATGACCACTCTAATGGAACAGTGTTTGTGTGGTACAGTGTATTTCATCTAAGTGCTCTGGTTTATTAATCACATAAGTATGAATTAGACTCTGGCATGCTTATGTTTCCTAATGTATGAAAATTGCTTATTTATTTCCATGCTGTTACAATGGAAAGAAACAGACTGGTTCTGAATAGCAGTGTACTGTAGTGTGAAGCAATTAAGTGAGTTCTGCATGCCCTTCAGGAAGATGATAATGGGGAAGTGGTGCCAGCTAGTCCTCATGGCTGCTGGTGAAAGGGAGAAAAGGACATGGCACGAAGGGACAGAGACTTGTCCATATTTTGATGCAAACATGTGAGTCTATTATCACAGTTTAATCTCAAGATCTAGCTCTTTTAAACTTGCTGATGGGCTTAGTTGCAACTTGGGGAAAAAAATACAGCAGAGATGAAAATTGCATCACCCATGAGACAGTAGGAATTAACAATGTTGATAACAAACTTCACCTTTATCTTCACGTTTCTCTCTTTCAGGCACCACTTTCTCCCTAAACTTTGACAAAAAGAGACACAAATCACAGCCCCCTCTCCCCCACGCACCCCAAGACATGGTGTCTGCATACCATCCTCACTGCTGGATTGCATCTGTAATTCCACGTAAGGAAAAGCTCTATGCCTCCTTTCATGGAGTATGAGCTTCCATATATTGGGTCAACTTATTTGTTACTTCTTATTAATCAAATTATGTGGTACTTATTCTATGCCAGACTGTTTGAAGTACTTATTTATATAATATTAATAACAAGCATATGAAGTAGTTTCCCTTACTGTTCTTGTTTTACATATGTGGAAACGAAGGCGCGGAGAGTTAGTCGACTCACCTGAGGTCCCATAGTTGGGGTTAGACCCCTGCCAGTCTGGCTCCAGACTACAGGCTCTTCACTGATGCACCTCTTGGTTCTATCATTTTTGTGTGCCCAGCGTCACATCCTTGAGCTCCTCAGAACTTCCATCCCTTCGACTATAAAACAGAGGTGGTAAAATTCACTAAAGTCTTCCTTGGGTCTATGTTAGACAGTTTTTAGATGTCATCTTATTTGACCTTTACCCTAACTTGTAAGATAAGCAGTTTCTCCTCATTTTACACATGAGAAAATTGATTTAGAGATATTTTGTAACTTCAAGGTCACATGAGTTGTAAAGGATAGAACAAAATTTCAGGTTCAAGTTTGCCTATTTTAAAGCATCTGTTTCCTCTACTATATTATGCTATAGGGCTCTGAAGGGTCATATGAGACAGTGTATGTGAAAGCACCTAACACCTCCTGGTGCGTTAGACAAACCAGTAAAAGTCAACCTTGCAAGTTCCTGGCAAATGTATAGAAAGGTTTGTTATTATTATCACTCTGATGGTTGCAGAGCAAAGTGTTGCTTTTGGGAGGATAAGCCCTATAGAAGGGCTTCCCAGGTGGCGCTGCAGTGGTAAAGCAGCCACCTACCAATGCAGGAGGCATAAGAGATGCAGGTTTGATCCCTGGGTCAGGCAGATCCCTTGAAGGAGGAGTACTGGCAACCCACTCCAGTACTCTTGCCTGGAGAATTCCATGGACAGAGGAGCTAGGTGGTTACAGTCTAGGGTTGTAAAGAGTTGGACACAACTAAAGTGACTTAGCATGCACACCTTGTAGAAGGCTGATCTGTTAATAGCCAACAGTGATGTTACTGCACTTGTCATTATGAGACTAGTTTAGAAGTTTCTGAAATAGAAAAGGTTCATTGAAATTGCTTAATCACAAAATTATAGCCCACATTTCCCCCTGAGTTCTTTCCTAAAGATATGGCCTCTGTGGCTATCCAGGAGATAGATAGGCAAATTGCTTTTTGAAATCTTTCTTTTGGATTGAGAGAATAGCAGAACATAAAAGGACACTGCATCAAGCACCATGTACTCACTACCCAAGTTGTTGCTGTTGTTCCACTGCTCAGTTGTGTCCGAATCTGTGATCTCGTGGACTGCACGCCAGACTCCCCTGTCCTTCACCATTTCCCAGAGTTTGCTCAGATTCATGTCCACTGAGTCGGCTGGTTTCATTTTCTGCCACCCTCTTCTCCTTTTGCCTTCAATATTTCCCAGTTATCAGGGTCTTTACCAATGAGTTGGCTTTGTGCATCAGGTGGCCAAAATATTGGAGCTTCAGCTTCAGCATCAGTTCTTCCAATGAATATTCAAGGTTGATTTCCCTTAGGATTGACTGGTTTGATCTCTTTGCAGTCCAGAGAACTCTCAAGAATCTTTTCTAACACCACAATTCAAAGGCATCAATTCTTCAGCCCTCAGCCTTCTTTGTGGTCCAACTCTCACATCCATACATGACTACTGGAGAAACCATAGCTTTGACTTTATGGACCTTTGTCAGCAAAGTGATGTCTTTGATTTTTAATACACTGTCTAGGTTTGTCATAGCTTTCCTTTCCAGAAGCAAGCATCTTTAGATGAGCATATTATTAGCAATATTGATTTCAGATCATTAAAAAAATAAAAAGTAACTACAGATAGATTAAATTCCCCTATATTCCTGTTATATAAATCATATTACTTTCTGCTTTTCTTCCTTTTTTCATTCTGTCCAACCACCATCATAAATTATGTGAATATACAATTCAGATCATTTACTTAAAAAATCTTTTTATTGAGGTGTAGCTGATTTACAATCTTATGTTAGTTTCTGTTGTACAGCAAAGTGATTCATCTATGAACCAGAAACAGACTCAGGGACATAGAGAAGAGACTTGTGGTTCCCAATGAGAGTAGGGTGGGTAGAGAAAGATTGGGAGTTTGGGAATAGCATATTATTTACTTTTTAACTAATATGTATGTAAACACAAACAGAGAGTGGCATTGTTTTTGTTTAAAATAGTATTTCCATAAATAATAACAAGTTAAACTTGATATTTCATTATCAATTTCATGTTAGTGAAACTTAACCATGTCAGTACGCATATCTCTAGTTTATCTGCTGATTCCTGGATAGCACTTTATTCTCTGAATATGCCCAAATCAATATCCCCTTTTTTGGGAACAGCTGAATCGTTTACAGTTTTGATCATATAAAACTGAATACTGATTTTTCACTTGCATGATTACGATTGCGTGAGTATTGTTCACAGCTGCATGATTAGATTCCCATTTCTTTTTCTTTTGGTAATATCATTCCTGGATTCTTTGGCCCTCTTGCTTTGATCTCTACAGGACCTGGTATTTTACAGTCCTCCCAGACTTCTCTTCACCATCATCCTGGGAATTTCTTTCTTTTCCCTCTGGTTGGCCTGTTTCTGGGTCCCACATCTTTCTGCTGCTGTGAAAGATTGTTTTATATGTTGTTGTTGTTTAATCGCTCAGTTGTGCGCACTCTTTTGCAACCCCATATTGCCCACCAGACTACATGGAATTTTCCAGGCAAGAATACTGGAGTGGATTGTCATTTCCTTCTCCAGTGGATCTTCCTGATGCAGGGATCAAACTTACGTCTCTCGCGTCTCCTGCATTGGCAGGCAGATTCATTACCACCGAGTCACCTAGGAAGCCCATGTATTACTCTAGATTATTGCATTAATGCTATAAATGCATTTGCCTTTAATTTTGTTTTACGTAACAAAAATAGTACTCTGCCAGTTCATTCATTCATTCATTGACTAACAATTTCATTGAGGCAAATTGCATAAACATAAACTGCATCTATTTATTGGAGAAGGCAGTGGCACCCCACTCCAGTACTCTTGCCTGGAAAATCCCATGGACGGAGGATCCTGGTAGGCTGCAGTCCATGGGGTTGCGAACAGTCAGACACGGCTGAGGGACTTCACTTTCACTTTTCATTTTCATGCACCGGGGAAGGAAATGGCAACCCACTCCAGTGTTCTTGCCTGGAGCATCCCAAGGATGGCGGAGCCTGGTGGGCTGTCATCTATGGGGTTGCACAGAGTTGGACACAACTGAAGCAACTTAGCAGCAGCAGCAGCAGCAGCAGCAGCAGCAGTATCTATTTATAATGTACAATTTGTATAGATCTCTGAAATCCTTATAAAGTGAATATACATAATATCCCAGAATTCTCTTGTGTACTTCTGGAAACATTCCTTCCTGGATTTCCCTGCCCTCTGTCCTGGCAACTGTGATTTACTCTTATTATAGATTGGCTTGTAGTTTTCAGAATTTTATCTGAATGTTATTATACATTATATACTCTGGTTTGAATGGCTTCCTTCACAGTACAACTACTTCAAGATTCTTATTGTTTGCATTCTTCTTGTTGATGTCTATCTTGGTCTTGTTTTTCTATTCAGTCTTACAGTATCTGTCTTACTTGAGGTGTATACACTATATACATTTTTTTAAAAAATTCATTTTTATTGGAGTATAGATGATTTCCAATGCTGTGTTCATTTCAGGTGTACAACAAAGTGAATCAGTTATACATATACATATATCCACTCCTTTTTAGATTCTTTTCCCATATAGGTTATTGTGGAGTACTGAGTAGTATTCCCTGTGCTATACAGTTGGTCCTTATTAGTTATGTATTTTATATATAATAAAGTGAAGTAACTCAGTCGTTTCTGACTCTTTGTGACCCATGGACTGTAGCCAACTAGGCTTCTCCATCCATGGGATTTTCCAGGCAAGAATATTGGAGTGGGTTGCCATTCCTTCTCCAAGAGATCTCCCTGACCCTGGGATAATAGTGTGTATATGTCAAGACCCTGATGTTGAGAAAGAATGAAGGCAAAAGGAGAAAGGAGTGGTAGAGGATAAGATAAGCATCACTGACTCAATAGATATGAATCTGAACAGACTCCGGGAGATAGTGAGGGACAGGGAAGCCTGGCGAGCTGCAGCCCATGGGGTCACAAAGAGTCGGACATGATTTAGCACCTGAACAACAGCAACAGCAAATATGTCAATCCCAATCTCCCAATTTCTCTCTCCTCTCCTTTTCACCCTGGTAACCAGAAATTTGTTTTTTGCATCTGTGACTCTATTTCTGATTTGTAAATAAGCTCATTTGTACCATTTTTTTTTTAGATTCCACATATAAGCAACATCATATGATATTTATCTTTCTCTGTCTGACTTGCTTCACTTAGTATGACAATCTCTAGGTCTATTCATGTTGCTGCGAATATTCCATTATGTGTATATGCCACATATTCTTTATCTATTTCTCTGTTGAAGAATAGATTTAGGCAACTTAAATGTCCATCAGTATACAGTTTACATTTAAAGTCAATTTGTAAGTCTACCAACTGACTGTTTATTTTCTCTTTGTCTCACTTATTATTTGGTTCTTATTTCTCTTTGGTTCTTTTTTCACTGTCTTCTTTGGATTAACTGAATAATTAATCCAAAGTAGTTTCATTTTATCTATTCCTTTGGCTTATCAGTTTTCATTATTATTTTGATATTTACTTTTGGGTTCAAAATATATGTACTAAACTTTTCCGTCTACCTTGAAGTAGATAAACTTCATATAAAGCAGATAAACTGCTTCATATATAGTATCTAGAATTTTTTTCCCTTATTACATTTTAAAAATATCCATATTAATGGCGGGACTTCTAGTGGTCTAATTTTCATATCTCTCTAAACTTGGTTAATATCTGCCTGTCTTTAGCTTACAATTTTTATAATTTTTGTATACAATAGTCTTTGTTTAAAGACATTAAACCTTTTTTATGTCAAATTTTTTCTGAGAGTTTTCCATTATTTCCATTTTCTTGCGGCTAAATTTATCTAATTTATTACTAAGTTTGTGGCAATCTTTCTAAATTGTTATGAGTATTTCTTAAACATTTTCTTTCCTATCTAGCAGGTAGACATTTGTATCCACCTAGTTTTCAGCTCCCCTACCCTCATATTAATGGCTCAGGCTCCTATTGGGTTTTAGTTTTAACCTTTCTTAAGGAAAATGCAGGCCCCTGGACTAGAAAGCAGCTTGGCTCTGTTATTCTTCATATCTGTTCATGTGTGTGAGTGTATGTGTTTTAACACAGTGGTTTTCAACCACATTGAGTTCTAGAAGCACTTGGAACTTTTATTCAGCCTTCTCCTTCAGTCCTCAATTCAGTTAGTGATTCTATCTCCATTTTGTGTAATGAAAAGTATTCTGTTTTCCCTGTTACTGTGCAGCAATGCAGGAATTAAATGTATAGTTACTTCTGTCTGCTTGCAGACCTGCAGCCCAGCAGGCCCTTGGCTTCAGGCCTGTTCATCATTTTGAGTTTCCATTCCATTTCTTGTGCACTGTACTACATATCTAATTTGTGGGCCTAAGTATGTCTTTAATTTTAACGTTAAATATTTTATTTTTCATGCTTATTTTGGAGTAATACACAGAAAAACTCACCGAGTCATAGTTACTTGGCATTTCCTCTCCTTTTCTTTCTGAAGACATTGATGATAAATAGACATTGATGATAAATAGTTTCATTCTTATGTGTTTACACAACAACAACAAAAGTATATAAAGAAAAGTCGCCCAAAAGTGAGGAGAACCCACTTTACTTTGTTCCCAGAGGCTCTTATTTGTGAAAAAAATATTCTTAGTCCTTTCCTTAACTCTATATGAATTTGCCTTTTGGTGTAAGAATTTGAGAAGAAGCAGAAAATCAATTATAGGTCTAGTCTGACCTATACTGTAGGGTAGTTAAGTATGATTTGTAGTTTTTTTTAATAGTCATATTTCAAATTTCAAATTGAATTGAACTAGAAAAATAAATTACAGAGACATGCCATTTTCTCTGAGCAAGATAAGTGTGTTCAATAGAGTGAGAAACAACTACAAGTCTTCTTGGGGTGTTCAGGGCCTCTCTCTAGAATTAATACTTTGCATCTTATATTTCCCATCGCGAGCCGCTGCCCTCTACTTCCAGTAGGGGCCCTTACAATTATGGAAATTTTTAACTTAGAAGAAGCAGTTTATTGTCTGTTTCCATCACATGAGTGCTTTGATGTGTCCCTTTTCTCCCAAAGATAAGCTGGAGATGGAGGGAAAAAAATACCTCATTTTTGCTCTTCTCTTTCCCAGCAAACTCTCACATCCTCATTAAAGCTCCACAAACATGACAACACCTGCGTCAGGCCACCTGCTTCTGTTTGTGTGACACAAATAAATTCCTCTCGAGGTGATACTGTAACTGCTACAATGCATCTGAAAATAGGAGGGATTCTTGATCCGCTTTCCTTTAGAAAGGAGGTGCTTGCCTTGGTAGAATTTAGGCCTTTATGTGTGAATTTCTAATACTTTAAGATAAAAGCTTAGATGAAAGGTAAAAATAAAATTTCATTAAAACTCTATAAACTATCTAGCAATGATTCATAAGTGATTTTCTGAGATAATCTGCTTATTTAGCTGTTTACTTTTGAGGAGTTTCCAAGAGCCTGGATTCTGAAGACAGGCCATCTGTGCTCAAATGGTTCTGCCATTTATTACCTGTGTGGCCTTGAGCAAATACTTAACCTCTCTGTGCCTTGCTTTCCTCATCTGTAATATATGAGATTGTAGGTGCATCATATGATGTGGCATGTATTTAATGAAATGCTTATTACAATGCCTAGAGTATAGTTAACACTTAATAAATGGAAATTTTTTTATTATCTATGGTGTTGTAAGCTTTAGACACTAGGGATACATTGATAAGCATGATACAGAAGTTCTCCACTGTCAAAGAGCTTCCATTCTGATGGGAAAAAATGTAGTAAATCAAGATGATTTCAAGTAGTAACATGTGCCATGAAGAAAATAATGTTTGTAATTCTTAATACAGGAATAGAAATTGCTAACTGGAATTGAGTGTTTCCTATGAAGTCAAACAAAATATAAGTCCTCTGCTCAGATTGTGTCAGATTCTTAGAACTGTTTGGCTTGAGGCCATATAAAAAGTATGGATAGTAGGTCCAGAGCTTGAACTGCCACACTCTTATGTTAGAGAATTTTGTGTTCATTTTTTGTGACCCTCTTCTTTTGTCACAGACCACTCTCCTTTAAGGATTTCCCCTTAGATCACTAGTCTTGACTATTCTCAGTTTAATAACTTACATATAAGTGAGATCACTTGCTTCCAAACTCACCATTGCAGTGGGCTGCAGTTCAGATGAAGGCTGAATCCATATAAAGTTTTATATGCTTGATTCCAATAAGTATATATCATAACCAATGAGCTCATATAATAGAAATGGAATTAGTTCAGAAATACAAATATAAGAATATAAAACTTTGCAACCAAAAATGATGGGGCAATTTATTTTGCCTATTGTGCAAATGGTGAATTCACAAGACCCCAAATGATAATGCTTCTGAACCTACAGTTTATTTTCAGAAAAGGACACACAGGAGCAATAGGATGTTGTGTCAGATAGCAGTAAAGATGTTTTGGGCAGCCAGAGACGCCTTCACAGAGAAGGATTTGGAGAAGCCAGAAGTCAGCTCTGTTGCCCTTCCTCTGCTGGGCCATGCCAGATGTCTCTTCCCTCTCAGATCAGGAACAAGTCATGTATGTGTATGGAAAGCCTCAGAACCAGAAAGCCCCAGATGGCTTCTCAAGTGAGGCTCTTACCCGGTTGGGTATGTTGGCACATTATTGCTGTTTGACCAGACCCAGTGGCAGAGTCCTCTGGAAGTTTTGCTGAAATTACCTGCAAACCATCAATCTTGCTCTAATTAATAAACTAGGCTAATGGGCTGGTACAGGTAGCCCCCAAATTTGCTCCAGAACAATGCTGTTAAAAACTACATTTCATGCCCTGACCGGATGTCAGTATCATGAAGGTATTTCAGAAAAACAGATAGACCAATTCCAGGCCTGCTGAAGTTAACTCTTTTAGTACACCTGTTTTAATAATGAGTTAACCTAATCCCTTCAAGGTTTCCACAGTTGTCTCTATATTTAGTGCAGAAACAATTACTACAGATTCCTGAGTTAGAGTATTGTATAGACTATAAATGTAGCTCTGCTCTGGGAAATACATATAGTAGAAATACAGAGTGATGGATTTTAACTGATTTCTGTTAAAATTCTCATAGTATTAAGCGATTTGGGGAGACTTAAAAGAGAAAGAAAGCACTGATCTTTAGACATCACTGAGAGTTCATTAGAACATGCCATACAATAGAAATTAATTTTATTTCTGATGTATAAATAATACACCCATCTGCTAATTTTTTTAAATTATGAAAATATGATAGCACATTTACAGAAAGCTTGGAAAAATGCAAAATAAAGTTACATATAGCTCCACTATACAATCTGCTGCATTTTTAATTTGCAAAGCATTTGACAAAGGACATTCTGATATTTTTGTGGATAAGATGGAGTAATATAGTATAGACAAATATATATCTGCTAGAAAAATTGTGCCAAATTTTTTTGTTGTTGTTAATGAATTCGTGCTAATGTGGGAAAAGATCTTTAAGAGGCATGCTCCAAAGATGCAGAGATGGTGGTAAATTGTAAATCTGGGCCAAAATGATTAAAAATGAATTTAATTGGCATCTATCTCTCATTTATTGGGCTTCCCTGGTTGCTCAGATGGTAAAGAACCTGCCTGCAATGTGAGAGACCTGGGTTCAATCCGTGGGTCAGGAAGATCCCCTGGAGAAGGGAATAGCAACCCATTCCAGTATTCATGCCTAGCAAATTGCATGGATGGAGGCTACAGTCCATGCAGTCACAGAGAGTGAGACATGACTGGGTGACTAAAAATTGTCTCATTTATTAATAACACTGCCTGCCTCCTTGCTAAGTCACTTCAGTCATATCGGACTTTGTGTGACCCTATGGACAATAGCCCACCAGGCTCCTCTGTCCATGGGGTTTTCCAGGCAAGAGTACTGGAATTGGTTGCTATGCCCTCCTCCAGGGTATCTTCCTGATGGAACTGAACCCACGTCTCTTATGTTTTGTGCATTGGCAGGTGATTTCTTTACCACTAGCATCACCTGGGAAGCTCTATTAATAGCACTAACTACTATTTATCAAATACCAAATGCCAGGCATTCTGTTAGGTCTTTATAAGTGTTAACTCACTGTGTCTTTATAACCTGATGAGGTAGGTATTAGTGCCTCTGACATCTAAATGTGTTCATCAAGGCCCGGAAACGTTAAATAACTTGCTTGAGTTTATATAGTCTGTACTGGAGGAGTAAATGGCAATGCATTCCAATATTCTTGCCTGGAAAAATCCCATGCACAGAGGAACCTGGTGGGCTACATACAGTCCATGAAGTCTTAAAAGGGTCGGACACAACTGAGTGAGTGAACACACACACATACAACCTATAAGTGGTGAAGACAGATTTCGGTTTGACTCTAATAAATCTCTTAGGTCTCAGTTGGATTCAAGAAAAGGAATAGGAAAACTTAATTGATAATCTTAACAAAATATTTGAAATATACAACATGCTTAATGTAAACCTTATGAAATACCCTCTACAGCAACTGAGAAACAAGCTGCATTCATTTTCCTCCTGTTTTTCCCCTGTTCATTCACATTGCCTTATGAGAAGGTAGTAAAGTCTGGTTTTATGTTATCACTTTGCTGAATCTTTTGATAACTCTCCATTGCTCACTGAAATTCTTTTGTTCAACTTTCATTCTAGCCTCATCTCCCATTGCCCTTCCCGTACTACACACTAGTCCCTTGAGTCTATTTCTGTTTGCACAAACCTGTCCTGGATGTTCCTGTCCTCTTGCAAATTAAACTGTTGAAACCTTATCTTCTTCAATGTTCCAGGTCAAATACTCTCTCCCCCAGGGGTAGCTGAGAGGCTGACAGAACTATGCTGCTGCTGCTGCTAAGTGGCTTCAGTTGTGTCCGACTCTGTGCGATCCCACAGACGGCAGCCCACCAGGCTCCCCTTTCCTTGGGATTCTCCAGGAAAAAACTAAGAGTAGAAATTACTGTTATGTTTATGATGTGTTAATATTAATTATTTGTGTGCCAACGGACACCACATACTTGTTTTTAGTTCAACCGCCCACAGAGCCTTAGTCTTACTTACTCTTGAGAGAAATTGGACTCAAATATGCTGGCCTTTTATACAAATACAAGTAAAGCTGAAGCACAGCCTACCTAAGGCTGGCACAAGATACAAAATGTCCCCAAACTGCTATAGCCACGTAGTGGACCTCAGCTATATAATCCTCAGCTATGTAGTCCTATATGATGTACTCAGGGTTTTAGAAGTGGGGTATACTAAGTATCTCATCAACCTATCAGAGTTGTCAGTAATCTGTTCCTGGACATTTTCTACATGCATTTTCCCCCAAGAAGTTTCTTAATCTCGCTCCTAATGCCCCAGCTCTATGAATTATTTTTGCCTTCTGTTTCTTATATGATTCAAAATACATAGTTATTTTTAAAGAAACATTTGACACTTGAAAAAACTTAAGAAAACATTCCATCTCAATTCCAAGGATAGATGTGATTTTTCTTTTTCTTACTGCTATACCCACCAGGAATTATCTTAGATTAAAGCAGACATTTAGTTTTATTTTATTTTTAAATTGAAGAATAGTTGACAATATTGTGTTAATTTCAGGTGTACAACATAGTCCTTCAGCATCCATATATATTATGAATATTATAAGCATCACGATAAGTTTAGAAACCACCTGTCATTGTACAAAGTTATTGCAGTATTATTGATTATATTTCCTATGCTGTACATTACATATCTGTGACCTGTTTATTTTGTAATTAGAGTTTGTGCCTCTTAATTCCCTTCACCTGTTTTGCCCGACTCCCCACCCCTTACTCCACTGATGACCAACAGTTTGTTCTCTGTGTCTGTCAGTTTCTGTTTTGTTATATTCATAGTTTGTTTTGTTTTTTTAGATCTCACATATAAGTGAAATCATATGATATTTTTCCCTCTCTGTCTGATTTATTTCACTTAATATAATACCTCCAGGTCCATCCATTTTGTAGCAAATAGCAAGATTTCCTTCTTTTTTATGGCTAAAGCAGTATTCCATTGCATGTATATACCACATCTTCTTTATTCATTCATCTATCGATGGACACTTAGATTGCTTCCATATCCTGACTGTTATGTGATGTGATGAACATACGGTTGCAGAATTTTTCCAAATTAGTGTTTTTGCTTTCCTAGGATAAATAACCAGCAGTCACATTGCTGGATTATATAGTAGTTCAATGTTAAGTTTTCTGAAGTATCTTCATAGGGTTGTTGTAGTTGTTCAGTCACTCAGTCATGTCCTTTGTGACTCTTTGTGACCCCATAGACTGCAGTACACCAGGCTTCCCTGTCCTTCACCATCTCCTGGAGCTTGCTCAAACTCATGTCCACTGAGTCGGTGATACCATCCAACCATCTCATCCTCTGTCACCCCCTTCTCCTCCTGCTTTCAATCTTTCCCAGCATCAGGGTCTTTTCCAATGAGTTGGCTCTCTGCATGAGGTGGCCTAAGTATTGGAGCTTCAGCCTAAGCATCACTATGAGGTGATATCTCATGGTGGTTTTAAATTGTGTTTCCCTGATTGTTAGTTATATTGAGCAGCTTTACATGTGTCTGTTGGCCATCTGTATGTCTACCTTGGAAAAACGTCCATTCATGTCCTCTGTCCATTTTTGAATTGGGTTGAATAGGCTTGTTTTTTGATATTGAGTTGTGTTTATTCTTTTTATATTTTGGATAGTAGCACCTTATTAGATATATGATTTTTCTAATATCTTCTCTCATTCAGTAGGATGCCTTTTTGTTTTTTGCTAGTTTCCTTTACTGAGCAAAAGAGTTTCAGTTTGATGTTGTATCACTTGCTTATTTTTGTTTTTGTTGCCTTTGCCTGAGGAGGCAGAACCATAAAGTATTGCTAAGGCTGATGTCACAGAGCATAGTGCCTAAATTTTGTTTCAGGAGTTCTGTGGTCTCAGATATTACATTTAATTCTTTAATTTGTTCTGAGTTTATTTTTGTATGTGGTGCAAGAAAAAGGTTCCCCTTTATTCTTTGGCATGTAACTGTTTGGTTTTCCCAACACCATTTGTTGAAGAGACTGTCATTTTCCCCCTGTATGTTCTTGGCTCCTTTACTATAAATTAACTGACCATATAAGCATATGTTTATTTCTGGACTCTCTATTCTGTTCAATTGATTTGTGGGTCTATTTTGTGCCAAAATCACACTGTTTTGATTACTGTAACTTTGCCATATAGTCTGAGGTCAAGGAGCATGATACCTCCCACCTCCTTTTTTTTTTTTTTTTTAAGATTTCTTGGCTCTTTAGGGTTTTTTGGGTTCTGTACAAATTTTAGGATCATTTGTTCTAGTTCTGTGAAAAATTCCATTGGTATTTTGATAGAAATTGCATTGAATCTATGTGCTTTTGCTTTAGGTAGTGGGCATTTTAACAATGTTAATTCTTCTACCTCATGAGCATGGTGTATATTTCTATTAATTTGTGTTTTTGTTTATTTCTTTAATTTTTGTCTTATATTTTTCTGAGTACAGATCTTTTACCTGTTTGGTTAATTTTTTTCTTGGTTACTATATTCTTTTTGATGAAATTGCAAATGGGACTGCTTTCTCAACTCCTCTTTCTGATAGTTGGTTATTAGTATAGAAATGCAGTAGATTTCTTTATATTGATTTTATATCCTTCAACTTTATACTTCTCTAAGGTTAGATTCAGTTTATCTCTCATTTTTTTCCTCATAATTATTGTCACCCAATAATGTAGCTGACTAGAGAAGGAAATGGCAACCTACTCCAGTACTCTTGCCTGGAAAATCCCATGGATGGAGGAGCCTGGTAGGCTGCAGTCCATGGGGTCGCAAAGAGTAGGACACTACTGAGCGACTTCATTTTCACTTTTCACTTTCATGCATTGGAGAAGGAAATGGCAACCCACTCCAGCATTCTTGCATGGAGAATCCCAGGGACAGAGGAGCCTGGTGGGCTGCCGTCTACGAGGTCGCACAGAGTTGGACACGACTGAAGCAACCTAGCAGCAGCAGCAGCAATGTAGCTGACACATATGATCTTTATTCATTTTCAAGGAAGCAACTAGGGAGTGATGAAAAAAATCAGACCTTCCCGTAGAGGGGGTAAGTTTTTGACCTTTTATCCAGACTTAGAAACTCCTATAACTGCTGAATTTCTGAATTTTTTAGGGGTTGATTGTTGGAAAATTTGAAGCTTTGTGAGTAGAAGGCAAGGTACAAAGTGAAAGACTTATGGTCACCTATCATTAATCTCCTTAGATAGTATTTCGATGATTATCATTGTCACAACTTTCTGAGTAGTAGTTTCACAATTTTAAGGAACTGTTTGAAAGATAAATAGTATAATTTCTGTAATTATAACAATGATTATGAGCCAAATCTCTTTAATTATGTTGTCACACGGAATCTTCACAATGATTGGAAGTAACTCCATTTTATTATTGTGACATTAAGACTCAGGAAGATTAAACTATTTGTTAATTTCCTATAGATAAACCCCACACATGTTATTAATCAGATTATTTAAGGTAGTGCTTGTACTTACAATGAGTATATATGATGTTCAAAGTTAAAAATTCTACCATAAACATTGCCAATAAATTTTCCTAGCCTTAATGATCTTCATTTATAAATTCATACATGAAAGTGAAAGTGAAGTTGCTCAGTCATGTCCAACTCTTTACGACCCCATGGACTGTAGCCTACCAGGCTCCTCTGTCCAAGGGATTTTCCAGGCAAGAGTACTGGAGTGGGGTGCCATGTCCTTCTCCAGGGGATCTTCCTGACCCAGGGATCAAACCTAGGTCCTCCCACATTGTAGGCAGAAGCTTTACTGTCTGAGCCACCAGAGAAGTCCAGGAAATTCATGCATACTCATCTAAAAATATTAAAATAAAATAATTTACTTAACAATACCCTGTTTTCACATGTATGTTTTGTTTTCAATATTTATTTCCATGGTTAGTGTTTCTAAAACATCTTCTTGAGTGTAATTTCTTTCTGTTTTGGGGGGAGGAATAGCTTTTTATTTATTCCTTTCACAATTTCTTCTGTTGTAATGCAAAGAAAATGATCATCTCTTCTGATATCTGATAAAGCACATTGGATTATGCTGATTTTACCACGATTTGACTTTTTTATATTTAAGTTTTTTATTCTGTATGAGATACTTAATTTTTTCAGAGAAAGATATGGATTACTTTGTTCTTTTTTATATTGCTATTCCAAAATTTCAGTTCATATTTAAAATAGTCATTTTCTGCTTCTTTTTAAAAGTGTAATTATAATAGAGAATGTTCTTACATGTATTTGGGCCAATTCTAATCTTTCTCTCCTCTAATCCACTGTAGAATATATCCATTTCAGTAGTAGTGACATGGAGTTTTCTTGTTTGTTTATATGTAACACATTGTATTACCTGCTAAGGTAGTCCTTCCTTTTCCCTTACACATTGTTGATGTTATTTTTCGGTATTATGTGATATTTTCCTTGTTTATTTTTCAAATTAAATCTCAGAATCATTTGGCTAAATTTCTCACACACATAGACAAAAGTCTTGATCATATTTTAATTGAATTCCATTAACTCTATAAATTAACGAGATTAGACCTGATTGGAGAAGGAAATGGCAACCCACCCCGGTATTCTTGCCTGGAGAATCCCATGGACGGAGGAGCCTTGCAGGCTACAGTCCATAGGGTCACAAAAGTGTCGGGCACAACTTAATGACTAAATAACAGACATGACTGCAGCATTTAGTTTTCCTTTTCTAAAATAAGTGCACTTATCTACATGTTTCTGTCTACCTCTCTACCTGTATCTTAAACTATGGGTTATACATTCTTTTTCCCTTACTTCTTCTTTTTAAAAAAAATTTCGTTTAATTTCAGGTTAAACTAATGAACTGAGTATAGTTTTTTGGTGTAATTATGTTCCATTCATATATTTCTTATTATCTCAAAACTTTAAAGTTTTATACTAATTTTAGATATGTTATAATAATTTAAAAATAATTATTTTTTAACCTTCCAATACTTGAAATATTAGTTTTCATCCTTACTGAATTTCCCAGAGCTCTTTCAAGTAACACCATAGAATAATAACATACTTATTTTGTACTTGATTTAAAATTGTTTTAAAAGTAAATGGTGGGATATGTATTCTTTGTTTGATAAAAGAATAATTTCTTTTTTTTTTTCTTTTTTCTTTTTTATTATTGTTTTTGCCATACATTGTCATGATATCACCATGGGTTTACATATGCTTCCCCTCCGGGTCCCCCCTCCCTCCTCCCTCCCCCCCGGGAAATCTCGCTGCACCAGTCCCGAGCATCAATCCTGGGCTGGCGATTGATTAGACACATGACAATTAACATGCTTCAATGCCCTTCTCCCATCTCATCCCACCCTTACCCTCATCCACAAAGTCCACAAGTCTATTCTATACATCTGCGTTCCTTTTGTTGTCTCCCATGTTGGGTTCTCATTACTGTCTTTCTAAATTCCATATATATGTGTTAATATACTGTATTGTTGTTTTTGCTTCTGGCTTACTTCACTCTGGATAATGGGCTCCAGTTTCGTCCATCTGAGTAGAATTGCTTCAAATGAATTTTTTTTTAATGCTGAGTATGTAGATAATATTTTATCACTGAGTTGGTTTTGTTTTAGGCAAAAATATTCCTTAACAGTTAAAGATACATTAAATACCCTGGAGAAGGGAATGGCAACCCACTCTGGTATTCTTGCCTAGAGAATCCCATTGACAGATGAACTGGTGGGCTACAATCCATGAGGTCACAGAGTCAGCCACGGCTGAACAACTTCCCCTATACTGCTCTAATCTATTCTATTTCTCATACATTTATTGAAAAGACAAAAGTTATCAAATGTATTTTTTGAATCTATTGAAGAAGTCATGTGATTTATTTCATTTAGCTTTCTTGTATTATACATAACATTTACAGATTTAATGATGAACTACTCTGATTTATACAGTGAATTACTCTTCCTAATATAATATGCTTGGTCAAGGTGTAAGAACTAGGTTTTTAAGATATTTTTTTTTAATAAGAGGGAGTAAATTCAGATAGGTGACCAAGATGGTAAAAGATGTGGAAATGATATCATATGAAAACTAGAATATTTAGTCTGGAGTAAAGTGCACTTAGATTATCCCTCTTTGGGGAAAGAATGGTGGTTGATAGTTAAGTTTAAAAATCTTTCATGTTAAAAAATTATTTTTGATTCCATATTTTTCTAGAGGGAAGACCTCAATAAGTTACAGAAATAAAGATTCAGTAGCATTTTTAAAATTAAGTACAAAATTTTAAAATCTTAATGTCCCGATTCATAAACAAGTGAGTCTTCTTATCAGTATAAATGTTGAAACAGAGACCAGATGAACTGTGATCTATAGAAAAGCACCTGCATTGGTTAGGGTGTTGGTCTGGATAAACATTAAGGTTTTTTCCAATTGAAAAATTATAAATCTGTAGTTCTGTGGGGAAAATAAACACATTTTGCTACATTATCTCTGCTCTGAAAATGATTTTTTTAAACTGATGTAGTATGCAGAGTTCTAACATGGCCTCCTGATTCTATACTCCTGGTGGTGTTAGGTAGGAGGGTAGAAAACCAAGCTGTCACAGACATATCACTGGTTAGGCAGTACAGAGTGCCTCAAAAGGTAAGGGGGAGAGAAAAGTCTCAAGAACTTTGATATCTGGATAGAGCAAATAATTTAAATTGGGGAGAAAAAGCACTAGAGTCTTCTAGTCTTAAAGAGACTAGAAGAGTTGGCCAAAAGGTAATTTTCAGAAGGGTATTAAAACTAATGATAACCATATTTTAACTAGAAGTAAAAGTCTGAAAAGAAGTGAGGGAGGGATAAAAGTTAAGTTCACTTCAGAACACTGGACCAGAGACTATAAAATGTTGGAGGGCAGCTCCTGAGCAGAGAGGCAGGGATGGCCAAAGACTTTGACTCCTGAATTTGTGAAGAAGGCCCTAATTATATCTTAGGAAGCATTATTTTGCCTCCTAAATTAATAGGATTGTTGTGGTTTACAAATAGCAAGTGGAGCCAAGTACTATATATACTGTTTTTGTTGATATTTATTCATGTACCTTTTATTATAGGTTTCCAAGGTGGCACTAGTGGTAAAGAACCCTCCTGCCAAAGCAGGTAGACATAAGAGACACAGGTTTGATCCCTAGGTCAGGAAGATCCCTTGGAGGATAGCATGGTAACCCACTCCAGTATTCTTACCTGGAGATTCCCATGGACAGAGAAGCCTAGCAGTCCATAGGGTTGCATAGAGTTGGACACGACTGAGGTGACTTAACATGCACATCTTTTATTATGGGTAGAGTGTAAAAATATGTATACATTTTACTTTTTAGAGTATGAGGGAAAGTATCAAGTAGTATAGCACTGCTTTCTTCAGTTACTGCCTATTGCATGCATAGCCATAGTACCTTCAAATCATCTAATAAAAGCTTTCTCTGAAGAAGACTTCATGTCTTGGAGGTAACTAAGAAAATGTCTTTATACTTTGCTATGAAATTTTATTGGTTCACACTCTTGGGCATCCCCTGGGTAAAATCTGAAACTGGGCCCTGTACCCAGAGGGCAAGGAGAAATGGAAGAAAGGGGCAGACCACTTCAGATTGGTAGGTGATGGTTCTAATAAGCAGGGAAACTTATGCATGAGGCTTGTCTTGGGCAGCCTCAAAACAGGCAGATCTATGAACCTGCCCTCCAGAACCTTAGAAGTTTCTGTAGAGGCCTTAACAGGGTTCATTCCCTGGAGGTTGCATCCCTGTGATGACTCTGGCTAGAGAAGGATGAGCTTCCCAGGTGGCGTTAGTGATAAAGAATCCGCCTGCTAATGAAGGTAGACATAAGAGACGTGGGTTCGATCCCTGGGTTGGGAAGATCCTCTGGAGGAGGGCACAACAACCCACTCCAGTATTCTTGCCTGGAGAATCCCATGGACAGAGGAGCCTGGGGTCCATAGGGTCTCACAGAGTCGGACACAACTGAAGTGACTTAGCATTCATGGAATGATGGGCAGAATGTATATTCCAAGGACAGGGAAGGAGGAGAAGAGCCTCAGATTGCCTGTGTCCAGTTCATCCAGTCACATCCTCACGATTACTTCCTCGGTCAGATCTCAGGATGTTTTCAGAGACAGAACCAACACAGTGTCCTACAATAGCTAATCATTGATACCACAGGTAGTCCCCTACATACGAATGACCTCCATTCCCAGAGTATTCATAAGTTCACTTTGTGCGTAAGTCTGACAGAGTTAACCTGGGCACCCAACCAGCACAATGGACTTGTAGTACTGTACTGTAATAGGTTTGTAATACTTTTCACACAAATAATACATTAAAAAACACAAAAAATAAAACATTTTAAATCTTATAGTACAGTACCTTGAAAAGTACAGTAGAGTAGTACAGTCCAACAGCCGGCATACTGGGTCTGGCATTGAGAACAGGCAGGAAGAGTTACTGACTGGAGGAGGGAGAGGAGGTGGGAGATGGTAGAGCTGGAGGACTGTCAGCAAAAGGAGACAGGGGGCGAGCTGCAGTTTCTCTCATGCCTGACTTTGATGGAACACATGTTCCCATCTTTGAAAGTTTGTACCTTGAAGGTTCGTATGTAGCAGACTTACGGTACCATGAACCGATTTGTGTGGTAGTGAGCATTCATTCATAGTTGTTCCTTTTTTTCCTCCTTGGGATGGAATTCCCTGTAACAGGACATGCTTTCTTGCCACGCTGACTTTGGGGTTGCCCACGTGGCTCACTATGAGCAGTAAAAAGTGTGCAGAGGTCATAGTGTGTGAGGTGTGAGCAAATTTCTTCCAGCTTTCTCATACTTCTGCTATCCACAATGAGAAGAGCATGCCAGAAATGTTCTTTCGTCCTGCAAAGGAAGACTTTTTTTCCCAGAAAGAAAGCCTTACAGAGCAAATCTGAACCTAAACTGCTACATGTAGGAGCCAAGTGCAGTTGAACTGGACAAGTGGGCTCAAACTGATTTGGCAGAGCCACAGATAACATGAAGATTTCTGAGTAAGAGGGAAACATTCTGTCACAAACCACTGAGATTTCAAGATAGTCATAGCTTCTTTATTTAAGCAAACCTGACTCATACAAATATTCAATTTTCTACGTATTAGGGAGCTCTATTTTTGCTATTTCAACTCTAAAAGCTATTATAATAAACTATTATAACAATATAATGATTATTAAAAGTGGTATTAATCTCTTAATGTTATAAATGAAAAGAGGCTCTGAAGGATTGAAAAATTTAACATATGTCATGCAGATAATCTGTGGTTTAATCTGAATTGTGTCTGAATCTAACAGCTCTTTTTTTTAATTCTTGCAGTATATTTAAGAAGGGGTCCTTAATTATTTTCCTGGTGCCTGTTAAATACACTTCATGTTCTGACAGTCAGAAGTTTTTCTTTATTTGGAAAAGAGATGTTTTCAAATTAAACAATGCTTTTTGAGTATGGCTATACATAGGAAAGTATTTTCAAATGCATAAATTTTGGGTCTTAATGAATTAGAACATAAAAATGCACATTGAAGTTACTCTAAAAGTGCAACCCATGTAAAAGGGTAATATGTGGCAACCATATGCAGTAAGTGGAGATGAGATGAGGACGTCATTCTGTTACACTTACATTAACTCTAATCACATTTTGTAGCTGATGCTCTTATGAGGGCTGCCAACTAACATTTTAGGTAAATGAAGAGCTAGGATATATAGCCTCCAGAAAGCAGGCACCTCTTCTGTCAAATAGGTAATTACAGAGGCTATGACTCCATTAGGAAAATGGTGGCCAATCAATGTAAACTCTAAGAGCTCAGATCCTTTGTAATTGATTGAGAGATTCAGTGACTTCAATGCAATTGAGTTTCAAATGTAAGAAGCCAGTATTTGGCCAGATGGCTGACGTGAATTCCAGAGGGAGTGTATGAATTTTAATGAGAGTGACAGCTACACAATTTGAGTCACGTGTGCTAATAATGAAATATGCAGATCAATATTGAAACTGCAGCCTGGGGTATGCAAGCTTTCATTTGTTATGTCCTAATACTCATGTTTATTTCTGCAGGTATGCAATTGCTTATCATACAAGTTCTGGAGGAACTTGTTAATGCAAATCACAATTGATACTTGGGATTATAGCCTACTTCTTATTTCTGCTGAGATTTCTCATTATATAGTTTAGGATAATTTAGAGGTTTTATTTCAGAAGTGTCCAGTTTATGCAAACAAGAGCATCTGGGTTTATTCATTCACTTAACAATTTCTGCAAGGTTAATGTGAATAAGATGCAGGATATGGAGGTAATCCATAGTTGAATCAGACATGATTATGGATTCTGCCCTAGAAGAGCTTAAAAATCTAATAAAGGAAGAGAGAGAAATATCAATATTAAAAAAACCATTATAATACTAGTTTGGAACTGATGAGTATTGTAGGAAAGGTGTACATAAAGCAGTAGTTCTGTTCAGTAACTGGGTCAACTTATTGTGAGTAATTAAAAAGTATGAATAAGGGATAAACCGGCACTTCTGGTAGTAGCATTTGAGGTAATTCTAACCACCATTCTCAACAAAAATAATAAGCATAACTGGACAACATTTTTTACTTTAGGGTACAGATGTGTAGAAGGATTGTGGAGCAAAGAACTGGGTGAAGATAAATACTCAGAGAGATGAGGGCAGCATTAAGGTTGCTTTACATTTGCACATTATTGAAGAGATGATCAAAATCAGTCAGTGCAGTCACTCAGTCATGTCCGACTTTTTGCGACCCCACGGACTGCAGCACGCCAGGCCTCCCTGTCCATTGCCAACTCTCAGAATTTACTCAAACTTATGTCTGTTGAGTCGGTGATGCCATCCAACCATCTTATTGGCTGTCATCCCCTTTTCCTCCTGCCCTCAACCTTTCCCAGCATCGGGGTCTTTCAAGTGAGTCAGTTCTTCACATCAGGTGGCTAAAGTATTGGAGTTTCAGCTTCAGCATCAGTCCTTCCAATGAACACCCAGGACTGATCTCCTTTAGGATGGACTGGTTGGATCTCCTTGCAGTCCAAGGGACTCTCAAGAATCTTCTCCAAAACCACAGTTCAAAAGCATCAATTCTTTGGTGCTCAGCTTTCTTTATAGTCCAACTCTCACATCCATACATGACTACTGGAAAAACCACAGCTTTGACTATATGGACCTTTGTTGGCAAAGTAATGTCTCTGCTTTTTATACTGTCTAGATTGGTCATAACTTTTCTCCCAAGGAGCAAGCGTCTTTTAATTTCATGGCTTTAGTCACCATCTGCAGTAATTTTGGAGCCCCCCCCAAATAAAGTGTGTTACTGTTTCCACTGTTTCCCCAACTATTTGCCATGAAGTAATGGGACCAGAGGCCACGATCTTAGTTTTCTGAATGTTGAGTTTTAAGTCAACTTTTTCACTCTCCTCTTTCACTCTCATCAAGAGGCTCTTTAGTTCTTTGCTTTCTGCCATAAGGGTGGTGTCATCTGCATATCTGAGGTTATTGATATTTCTCCCAGCAATCTTGATTCCAGCTTGTGCTTCCTCCAGCCCAGCATTTCTCATGATGTACTCTGCATATAAGTTAAATAAGCAGGGTGACAGTATACACCCTTGACATACTCCTTTTCCTATTTGGAACCAGTCTGTTGTTCCATGTCCAGTTCTAAGTGTTGCTTCCTGACTTGCATACAGATTTCTAAAGAGGCAGGTCAGGTGGTCTGGTATTCCCATCTCTTGAAGAATTTTTCACAGTTTGTTGTGATCTCACAGTGAAAGGCTTTGGTATAATCAATAAAGCAGAAGTAGTTCCAGATATTTTTCTGGAACTCTCTTGCTTTTTTGATGATCCAGCAGATGTTGGCAATTTGATCTCTGGTTCCTCTGCCTTTTCTAAAACCAGCTTGAACATCTGGAATTTCACGGTTCACATACTGTTGGAGCCTGGCTTGACAGACTCACAGGGCTAAGAGGACAGAAGTTGGAGTCTAGGGTCTGTCAGAAAATCCCACTTTGTGCTTTAAGTTTGAACCCTGAATGGCCACACACTTCGCAGGAAGGAAGACTGGAGAGCTTGGAGTCACTTGTGTGGTTCAGAAAAGCTCAATCCTTGTAAGGTGAGTAAGATGATTTCTGGTGCTTCAGGGTGCCTGAGGTAAGCAACAAAATAAATCCTTTCTGTAAGAAGATAGTATCATTGGAGGCTTAAAATTATTTCTAGGAATACAATGTCCATTACATGATTTAAAATTTTCCTAGAACACTGTGACACAAGCTGATAGAAATGAGACTATACAAAATTATTAAAGATTTAAAAATAACTTGTCTTAGTAGATTCAAGGAAATAAAAGGAAAGCTTAAAATTTTTAGCAGCATTGGAGATGATTTAAAAAAAGGGGGAATTCTAAAAAGCAAGGAAAAATTTAAAATAAAAAGAGTTAAAAATCTGAGTAGTAATCTTTGCTTTAAAATAATTTATTTCAGCTGTGCATTTAAGTGTCCTTCTCTCTATATATAATACTTTTGCTGTTCAGTTGTTTCCGACTCTTTGCAACCCCATGGACTGCAGCCACTAGGCCCTCTGTCCATGGGATTTCCCAGGAAAGAATATTGGAGTGGTTTGCCATTTCCTTCTCCAGGGAATCTTCCTGACTCAAGGACTGAACCTGTGTCTCTTGCATCTCTTACATTGATAGGTGGGTTCTTTACCACTAGCATCACCAAGTATATTGCCTAATAAAAATGTATAAAAGATATACAAAAGCTAAATTGTATGTTTTTTTTGTCAGATTCTAAAGAATGTTTTAAATCTATGAACCTGTAATTTTCTCCAAATTTTTGTAGCAATTTTAAGAGATAAGTGATGTTTTTATTTCACCATGAAAAGTGAAAGTGAAAGTACTAAAAGGTTTTCTGGGCACAGAGTGAATTTCTGCAAGCTGTATGAAGGCCATAATGCTGACTTTAGAGG
>ML660787.1:4471992-4508014 GCA_007570785.1 Antilocapra americana | reverse complement strand
CCTCTAAAGTCAGCATTATGGCCTTCATACAGCTTGCAGAAATTCACCCCGTGCCCAGAAAACCTTTTTAGCAATGCTAAGGATGCCAAGAATGATTAGACATGTGAGGCAGACTGCGCTTTTATATCATAAGGGTGGGCGTAAACCCCCCTTAGAACAATTCTTTCTGTGAAAACAAAATCCCTAAAGTACATTATGTATAAAACAACATTCTCTGTAGATTCCTGGGAAGGAAATCGAAGGTTAATTAGCTTGTCCTGTCCCTTGCTTATTTACCAGTCTAGCTAATTGTTTAGAAGGTGGAACCTGCTAATTATCAAGACTGATGTGATTCAGAAGGTGAAATTACCAGGGTTAATAATAATGGCCACATTTTCTATCGCAGAAGGACCGTCTGCTCTGGGGCCACTTTAAGGGTACTATCCAGCTCCCTTGCAGCGAATTTATTAACACCCTGCCCTTCAGGATGGCAACTGGACTGAGGAGGAGATAAATTCACTCTACTCAATAAATAGGTTTTACTGAGCTAGGGGAAAGGGATCCCTGCACAGGCTCTGTGTATCGGCTTCCTCTTCTTTAGTTTTCCTCTGGTTCTTCCCCCCTTTCTCCATGTGCTGTGTGTCCTCCATGGCCACTTGGAACCTGCCTCCCCCACTTCTGGACAGATCTTTGGATATTTGGGACCCTGAACTTTCCAGCCTAAGTAGTACTGAGCCTGCTTCCAGGGCTCACATGGGCCTCATTCCTAGAATTTTCTCTTGAGGGAGCAACAACCAAGCTGTTGGTAGGCACACCACTGGGCTTGAAAGACGGTCTTAGGTGGCTGTTTGGGAGGGCAGGGAGTGGAGGTGGAATTTGGATGTGAGGATTGGAATGACCACATGCATGCAAGTCACCTCACAGTGTAGGACAGAGCCAGGGTTGGAGTGAAGGAGGAAGAGTTGGCTCTCCCCATGTGCCATGGCCCAGCACAGAACTCCTAGGGGTCCGAGAATCATGAATTTGAATCTAGCCTTCCAGGTCATTATTATGGTGCTTTTGTTTAGGTAAGAGGAGTGTGTGAGTGTGCTAAGTCACTTCAGCTGTGTCTGACCCTTTGTGACCCTATGGACTGAAGCTCGCCAGACTCCTCCATCCATGAAATTTTCCAGGCAAGAATACTGGAGTGTGTTGCCATTTCTTCCTCCAGCGGGTCTTCCCGACCCTGGGATTGAACCCATGACTCATGTCTCCTGAATTGGCAGGTGGATTCTCTACGACTAGTGCCACCTGGGAAGCCTAGATAAGAAGATAGAAAATATTTAAACTTTGTTCACTGTTTTATAAAATTTAAATATTTAAGTATATGGGTTTCCATCTGGGCTTTTGCTCTGGGCCTTTAAAAACTTAAGGATGTCACCTGAAGCCTGTAGCTGGATCACATCAATGATACATAAAGAAACATGGAGAGCTGGGTGTCAGACTGTATACCGTTTCTTTGAATGGGTTTTTATCATTCCCATTTTCAAGATGTAGGAACCTTTGTTTGGAAGATTAGCAACTTTCCTCACATCCTATAACAAATGACAGAATTTATTTGTTGGTCCTCAACAAAGACTCAGCTTCTTGAGGTCAAGCTTTTTTTCTAACCCTGATTCCCCCCCATCACAGTGGGAGATATCTTTTGAGGTGAAGTTATCCTAAGATGTTAAGTTTAACACTTTCAGATTGACTTTTGCTTCTTTTTCTCCTGTCAACCCCTACCCAGCTGTCTCCCGTTCTCTTCCTCTACTTCCCTTGCCTTTTGAGTAAATCACCCTAATTATTAACATTGCAAATGAAGTTCTAAATAAGCTATTTAAGTTTATTCCTATTAGATGGGACAACAGATTAGAAATCCAGTGCCACCTGGGGTGGGAACGTGGTAGATTTCCATGCTAATGCCTCATGCATGTTTTATGCCTTAGATTAGCAGCTAATGTGGTCATTGATCATCTCATGTCATATGAACTACAAACCTGCTGCTTTGAGCTAATTCTTTCAAAAACTTGTTTCCAAATCAGTATTCAAAGTCCAGACAAAGCTTTCTGGTTGGGAAACAAGGTCATATTTGCCTTGGTAGGGGTCAAAAACATTTTTTCTAACTATTTATGCTCTTTGTAGATAATAAGCAGGGTGTAATATATCATTGGAGCAAGTTAGGTTTGAGAAATTGCCAAAGGAAAAATATATCCTAAAATGTAGTCTGAGGAATCCTTTTTGTACCCTATATAGTTTCTTTCTATGCTATGCATAAGTCAAAAATATGTTAAAAGTTATCATTTGAAAGCCTATTCAATTTGTACTTAAATTAGCTAAGCATTTACCCCATTAAGTCAGAAATTAAGGACATTTTTATTTCAAGTTATATGGCTCTTTCATTACTGAGGTCTAGTTCAAATTCTTGCCTGTTCACTTAGCAACTGGGTGACCTTAAGAAAAGTCTTATCATCTCGGAGTCTCAGTTTCTTTATTGAAAACATGAGACTCATGAAAACACTTATCTCACTGGGTGATTATAGGGTTGACCAAGGCACTGCATGGAAAGCTTTTACTTACATGTCTGGCACTTAATAGAAACTCCTATAAACATTTGTGATTACTTGATTCCTCTTCCATGTAGACAGTCATCTTGGCTAAAATATATGATGAATGAAGATTTCACTGATGAAGTGGGGCAATAATTGTTTGCCTTTTCTTTTTGCTGAGCAGGTGTAGAAACCAGCCATACCTCAGTAATACTCATTGGAAAACTAGTAATGGGGTAATAATGAATTATATTTATGCTTCAAGAAGGATCTTTCAATCTCTTTGGAATCTGAGCTGGACTTCTAGCTAAATCAGGGGTAGAAGAAGGAATAGAGGACCTCAGCCAAATCCAGGCAATGGGGAGAACCATCTCAACACTGAGTAGGAACACCACCCCTTTAGCCTAGAAAGAGGGCAAGTTCAAATTATGATTTACACAGTTGGTCATAAAGGGTATGGGTCATCGCTTGGCTATGACCACTAGGGGAAGAAGCTAAAAGTTGACTGATGTCAACTCCTTCCTTAATACCTTTCTACCTCCCCGTCTCTCTGTGCATACATCTCTGTAAATCTTGAAATTAATGCAGCCATATGGAAAATGGGCAGGGATAGCAGGGTTTTTGTTGTTGTTGCTGTTGTTGTTTGTTTCTGGGGAATTTCTCCAGGAGCACCCATGGGTGCTAGTGCTGCTCTGGTGCTGGCAGAGAGCAGGCAAGGCAATCTGAGCCCTGGGTTGGGTTTTCAGCTCTCTCTCTTGCAGCTGCATCACAAGAGTATGGGGAGCATGGGGCTCTGGATGATTCTCTGGCTGCAAATAACCATGCATTTGAGGCAGAAGGATAGAAGTTTTGGCAATTAGGGAAGATTTGATTCAACAGTAACATCCCTGAAGTATAGTAGAACCAGTCACTGCTAGTGACAGTGGGGCATGGTCTGCATGAGACAGTTCTTTCTGAAAGTGTTTGCTGGGCAAAGTTTCCTGTATAATCTTGTTTTTTTTTTTTGTTGTTGTTGTTTGTTTGTTTGTTGTGTTTTTTTTTTTGCTTGGTGGTTGAGGGGATTGGGATGGAGCCGTGTCACCAAATCAAAAAAACTATTGCAGAATTCACTTATTTAGATTTGTTCTTTCCCTTTCTGAACATCTGCCATGTGCTTTAAATTATAAGAAAGTGTTTCAGAGACTTTACAGGATAGTTTCTTCACAGGAAACCTGAGGTTTTCTTGATCCATTTTATTTCTATATACAGAAAGAGTGACTTTAAACATATGCATATATATATGTTTGTGAGTTAGGCTCTTCTAAGTAGAGACCAGATGTATAATTTCATAATTCATTGAGAACAACTTTCTTTAGATATGTGATCCTCCCCATTGGATGTATAATTAGGATCTTTGTTAACAAATCAAAAAAGCTAATATCCTGGATAACCAATAAAGTATTCAGAGGTTACAGCTAATCTGAAAGATAAAATTCGCTGAAGATGAATACATAGTCTATCATTTATATTAAAACAATAAATTATCCAAGCTTGAGCTTGAGAAGAATGACTCAGTAATCCAGAGACTTTTCTTGATTTCAAGGTCAAGATGAGACAGAAATATGCCTTGGTGCCTGGTACGTTCCATACTGCAGTTGACTGTTGGCATCCATTAAAGAGTTGGCCTGAACATCTCATGTCCCCAGATCTAAGATGACAATTACTGATGTAGGAAGACTAATCAGCCAGCTAGGCTGATGCGTTATGGAAGTAGCTTACTACCAAACACTTGTGTTGAAGTGCATGTGCTGTAATTTGAGCCACACATTTTATCTTCATTATCTAATTTAATTGAAGAATCCTATAAAACACATGTCATGTCCTCATTAGTGTATGTGTGTCATGGAACTGCTGGTTTGCCTTCAAAAATTTGGAAGAATCAACATTTGGTCAGAAATGCTAAGTCCTCTGGGCCACCATTCAGGACAAGGAAGGGCAGAGTCCCAGGACAACCTCGAGGTCAGCTCACACCTATAATATTGCTCTTCTGGTTTGATGCCCCCACTTAAATGGTTGTTGGCAAACAGTTGTCGTTATAGAAGAGAAATCAGTGTTTTCTGAAGACTATGTCATATGAAAAAAGTTGGAGGAACTTAGAAATATTTCACTTAGAAATAAAGGAGCTTTGGAGGAAATATGACTGCCTTCTTCATAAACATGAATGTCTTTTATGGATAGAGGCATATGTCTTATTTTGTGCTCTTCCAAAGAGTTAAGCTAAGACAAAGAGGTGTATCAGTTACACAGATTCAATATAAGGAAGGACTTCTTAAACTGGAGATGTCCAAAATACTATGGGTTGCCTAGAGAGAAAATGAGCGTCCCTTCTTCAGAATTGCTTAAGCAGTTACTGAAAGGCTGTACCTAACCACAGAGATGGAAAAGCTGTCAAGTGTAATGGATAAACACAGGAAACCTGCCCCCAGAGGGTCTGAATGCTCTTCCTGGTTCTTTCTGCCCCTTACTAGCTGGGAGATGACGGGAAAGTTACTCTCTCTTTCTTAGTAAAGTTAAAGTCGCTCAATTGTGTCTGACTTTTTGCAACCCCATGGACGATACAGTCCATGGAACTCTCCAGGCCAGAATACTGGAGTAGGTAGCCACTCCCTTCTCCAGGGAATCTTCCCAACCCAGGGACTGAACCCAGGTCTCCCACATTACAGGTAGATTCTTTACCAGCTGAGCCACCAGGGTAGCCCAAAAATACTGGAGTGGGTAGCCTATCCCTTTTCCAGCAGATCTTCCTGATCCGGAAATTGAACTGGGGTCTCCTGCACTGGGGGCAGATTCTATACCAGCTGAGCTACCAGGGAAGCCCTCTTTCCCAGTACCCACCTCGTAAATCCTTATGGATGTTCATGGATGTAAAGTGGTATTTATTAATAATACAGATAGTCTATCTTATGATTATTTTATAAAATGCTGTAGAGATATTTCTGTAAAGAACAAAAGGTTTGCTAGAGCTCTTTTCCACTCTAAGACAACTACTTATAATAATATGATCAGACTCTGTTAATTTTATGGGTGCACCATTGAGTCTATAAAGCACCATCTATGCTTAGACAGGGTCAATATGACATATTTTATTTCATCACTATAAATACAACCTGAGTACAAATGGAGACATACAGATAAAAGAAAAGAGATGGGCATGCATTATATAAGGCTGGCATGCTGATAGCTGTTCTGAAGAGACTGGCTTAAATGTTAACTTTGTTAATTTCGTTTGCCCATTCCACCTGTGAGTTATAGTGTACATAAGTAGCATAAGGTGTTTTATGTTAATTCTTGTGGATGGTTTTTTAAATTTCATGTGAGTAAACCAGGCATATTGTTAAAAATATAATTTGGGCTAAATTGAGCTCTTAGTAAATTGTGAATGGTTTATCATTATTCACTGGAATGCATTTATTCTGCTAATGCAATATTGCAGCTTTTTAATTATATGTTAATAGTTTAACAGCCAAAGTTAAGTGCTATTAATAAAATGGTATAACTAAAAGATCCCATTTGTAGTGTTCTATGGTTTTCCTCAATGTTTTATTAGTAAAGTTGAAAAATGAGATATGAAAAGAAGAATACAAACAAAAGCAATTATTACACTCAATATAAATGATGGAAAATTTGGGTTGTGTGCTCTCAGCTAAAGCAAAGCAAGATGTAACACAGTGCCTGGTCCATTGCTCTACAATGGCTGAATGCATGGTGGTTGATCAAGAAACAGTTCTATTGACAGTTTCATTCCCTTAAATTAGAATTCTTGTTCAAGCTGTGTCTCTACAGATAAAACAAAGCAGAGAATTGATATTTGTTTGGTAAATTAAGCAAGAAGAAAAAGAAAGCAAACACACATTCCCTCTCTCCATTTTATCCTGGGATGAAAGATCTGTGTCCAATAGTTACGTAGGTTCTACTATTTTTCCATTTTATCTGTGAAGAAGAGAATGGTGTGATACCACATGTAATGGAGAAGGAGTGTGGCAGTTTTCAAATTTTTTTTCTGTCATGAGCTGGTTGTTCTTGAGTAATAAGTATATCCATGTTAAATAAACATCTGGGATCAATCTAGAATCCTGTACTTATATCTAAGAATATAGTGATGTAATTACAGAGAGGAGATAGGACTTCATGAAAATAAATTGAAAACATCATGAGATTTGCTCAACTCAACTCAACGTCAGTAAAGGATGCAGTTAAAACTCCAGGAAGTTGAACATTCTCCTATTGCCCTGGTACCCAGAGGAAGGGCTATGAGTCCTGCTGTCCTCAACATTAATCAGTGGAGTTGGGAGTACTGAGTGCTATAGCAGAAACTGCAGCTTATGAGAGATGCAGACCAATGGCGATGATTGAGCAGAATGGAGAGAAAACCCCAAGTGTGTCAAATGTCCTAGGGAAAACCTGCTAATGGGGAGACAATCTGGGGACAGTGATAGCTATGCTCAAATGTTTTAGGGGCTATAATGAAGAAGATGGAATAGATTCATTTGGTGTCAAGGGCAGCCAGTAATGCATATGTGTGAAAACCATAACAAAGATTATAATAAGAAAATGCATTAATAGTATATTGTGATGTGCTACCTTTCTAGTGCTAATTCCATTATTTAGGGTTCTTTTATCAAAACCTTTTCAAAACTTGAAAAGGATGCTATGGAAGGTTTTCAATCCTAAATTGAGTGATTGACAAGTTTATCTTGTGATTTGGGGAGTTTGCAAGGTCACTCTGCCATAATCTTGATATGAAACTGAAAGTCGCTCAGTCGTGTCCGACTCTTTGTGACTCCATGGACTATACAGTCCATGGAATTCTCTAGGCCAAAATACTGGAGTGGGTAGCCTTTCCCTTCTCCAGGGGATTTTCCCAACCCAGGGATCGAAGCCAGGTCTCCCACATTGCAGGCGGATTCTTTACCAGTTGAGCCACAAGGGAAGCCCAAGAATACTGGAGTGGGTAGCCTATCCCTTCCCCAGCAGGTCTTCCCAATTCAGGATTAAAACTAGGATCTCCTTCATTGCTGGTGGATTCTTTACCAGCTGAGTTATCAGGAAATATAATACTTATTAAATACTTTGAATTTCCTAAGTGAAAAATTCTATAAATATAGAGATTATTTTTTCATAAGGAGTTCAATGAAAGAAAGATAAACAGCCATAAGCATATTCTTTTCCTTTTTTCAGCAGGTAAATTATAAAAATTATGAACTATTTTTAAGTAGCAATAGATTTTAACTAAAATATGTGAGAGTATTATTAATATCATGAAAGTAAAAATGCATTTACTAATTAAAATTCAAAGGAGCTGTTTTCATGGGATTTTCTGCCCTTTTCCACCATACATTTCTCAGGAGGGGTCCTGTGATCACTGATATTGTTGTTGTTTAGTTGTCCAGTCATGTCTGATTCTTTGCAGCCCCATGGACTGCTTGCAGCATGCCAGGCCTCCCTGTCCCTCACAATCTTCCAAAGTTTGCCCCCAAGTTTGTGTCCATTACATCGGTGATTCCATCCAGCCATCTCATCCTCTGATGCCCTCTTCTCCTTCTGTCCTCAATCTTTTCCCAGCATCAGGGGCTTTTCCAGTGAGTCAGCTGTTCCCATCAGATGATCAAAATCAGATGAGTTTCAGCTTCAGCATCAGTCCTTGCAATTAGTATTCAGGGTTGATTTCCAACTAGTATTCAAGGTTTATTTCCCTTAAAATTGACTGATTTGATCTCCTTGCTGTCTAAGGGACTCTCAGGAGTCATCTCCAGCACCACAGTTTGAAGGCATCAATTCTTCAGTACTCTGCCTTCTTTATATCACTGAGATAACACCATTTAAAACAGTGAACTTTGTGTACAGTAAAATTAGCATTGATTTATATAATTTTAGAAAGAAAAAGAGAGATAAGTAGAGGATAATGAAACTCGTTTAAACATTTTCATAAAAATAATTACAATTATACATATAATATATATATTATATATACAACCTACAATGCAGGAGACCTGAGTTTGATCCCTGGGTCGGGAAGATTCCCTGGAGAAGGAAATGGCAATCCACTTGCCTGGAGAATCTCATGGACAAATGAGCCTGGCAAACTACATTCCATGGGTTTGTAGAGTTGGACATGACTTAGCAACTAAGCAATAACATATATATGTATAAACAACTATATATATATATACACACACACACGTATATGATGTTTAGCAGCTAAGCAACATATATATATATATGCAACATATATATATATGTAAAACGATGTGAATATCATCATTAGATAGTGAATATGAAAAATCAGTCAGATAACAGCAGTTGGTGTGAATTTCTACCATATAAACTAGTGGTAGAATATAATGCTGTTCTTTTGGTTGTTATTGTTCTTTCCTCTGGAATTGCTTCTATTTTGCATCTGTGTTTATATAAAAGCGATTTTGGGCATGAAGTATATTTTAATATCATATAAGGCCTGTATGTAAAATATTTTTCAGTGAGAATTTGAGTTGAATTCTCTTTCTTTCATCTTCATATCATTGACCTGAGAGACTAAGGATTTACTTAAAATTGTTGCAGTAAACAGAAAGCTTTCAATCTTCATTGGCCACTTATTGGAGATACTCTGCCTCTCTTGGGCTTCTCTGGTGGCTTGGATAGTAAAGAATCCACCTTCAATGTGGGAGACCTGGCTTCAATCCATGGGTTGGGAACACCTCCTGGAGAAGGGAAAGGCTCCCCACTCCAGTATTCTTGCCTACTGAATCCCACGGACAGAGGAGCCTGGAGGGCTACAGTCCATGGGGTCGGAAAGAGTCAGACATGACTGAGGGACTTTCACTTTCTTTCTTTCACAGCCTCTTACGTAGCCTAGCCTTTGTTTCTCTGTTCTCATAATTTATCAGGGAGTTTGCATTACATACTGGACGTTTATATTAAGATGAAAATTTTAGCTATGGACAAGTCCCAAGAAAATGTAGGTTTTAACAACCTTCTGATATGGGGTACGTATAGTCCTGACCTCAGGAAGCCACTGTCTAGTCTATGATTATATAGCAAGTAAAGCCATGGAAATAAGCAGATCCCTATGTAACTTTTTCTTTTTAATTTTTTAAAGAAATTCATGACAGTGTATTTGTTTCTTCTTATAATGTTCTCTTTGTGTGCTTATATTTTCGCTGTGCTGGGTCTTTGAGGCTGTGCGAGCTTTTTTCTAGCTGCATCTAGCCAGGTCTACTCTCTAGAGATGCGCAGACTCCTCACTGTGGTGCTCACCGGTTGCTGAACCCAAGGTGTTCAGGCTTCAGGAGTTGTGGTTCTCTGAAGCACAAACGCAGTAGTTGTGGTGCATGGGCTTAGTTGTTCTGCAGCATGTGGGGTATTCCCGGACAGGGATTGAACCCATGTCTCCTGCATTGGCAGGCAGATTCTTTATCACTGAGCCACCAGAGAAGCCCAGGACAATGTATTTACTACTTTGAGCAAGATTTCCACATAACATTAATCATAGCTCTTGCCTTTTTTGTGGTTGTTGTTCTAGGAGAGTGTTATCAAAGTTTTAAAAGAAAGATTGTTGGAAAGTAACAATAAATTAACATAATTTAACTGGCTATAAATTTCATAATAATCTGTCTATTACATGCATCATATAGCTATGTTTAGAAATTATTTAATTTTAGACATTCATACATATTTAAAAACATCTCAACTGAGAAAAAAATCCAAAGACATAAAGAGGCATCTGAAAAGAGAATTGTTACCATATATTAAGAAAACTATAATATAAATGTAAAGTTAATTGTGTTAGAGATAAATATAATTAAATGTAGGAAACTCACTTGCCTGTATTCATGCAATATTGAGACTTGGCAATTTGACTTTCATGGCATTGTATTTTTTCTGATTTTGTGTATTTTTTTTTAATTTTCAATCAGAAAAAAATTTTGATTTTTTTCCTCTTTTCAGTCAATCTTACTAGAGGTTTACCAATTTTTAAAAAAATCTTTAAAATATTTATCTTTTGGTTTTGTTGATTAACTCTATTTTACTGATATTTCCTATTCATTTACTTTTGCCCTTCATCTTCTTTCTTGCACTTTCTTTAGGTGTGATATATTCTTAGATTATGTTTTAGACTCTCTTCCTTTCTACTATACAGATTTTAAAGCTATATGTTTTCCTTTAAACACTACTTTAGCTGCATTCTCCCAAATATTGATCTGTTCCATCTTCATTATTATTCAGTTCAAAATATTTTCTAATTTCATTGTTATTTATTCTCTGATCCGTTGTATAAGAAATATTGTCTTAAGTTTCAAGGAATTAGGGTTTTATAGTTGTCTTTTTTTAGTTTAGCTAATTTCACTGTGATCAGAGAATAAATATATTGAGTAATTAACTCTTTGAGCCTTGTTGAGGCTTTCTATAAGGCTTCTTTGTGGGTTGATATGGTAAATATTCCATGGGAACTTGAATGGGATGTGAATTCTACTGTTATTGTGTGCAGTCTTCTCTCTGTTTCTGTATGACATTTGGGTACATCTGTTAATTGTGTGATTTTTAAAACAATTTCATTGAGGTATAATTGACATATGACAATGTAAACTATACATATTTAAAGTGTACAATTTCATAAAATTTTGATAATTTATAAATTCATGAAACCATTGCTGGAGCTCTTTTTCCTACTTGCCTTCTTTTCTCCCTTCCTTCTCTGTTCCCAGGTAGTCACCTGTCTGCTTCTTTTACTACAGATTATTTGAATTTTCTAGAATTTTATAGAAATTAAATTATATAGTATATACCCATTTTTGTCCACTTTCTTTCAGTTAGTATAATAATTTTGCTGTTCATTCATTTTGCTTTGTGTATTAATAGTTAATTTTTTTATTGCTGAGTAGTACTACACTGAATAGTTGTACCCAACTTGTTTATCTGTTCACCTGTCTTTTGGATGTTTTGCTTATTTCTCCTAACACCTGTTGGGAGAAATGTTTTAAGGTCTGCCAATATGATTTGGATTTATTTATTTTTTTATACTTTGAGAATTTTAAAAAAATATTTAAAACTCTATTGTCGGGTGCATACATATCTAGGATTATGCTATTTTTCTTATGATTTACCCAAATATCCTTTAAAAAATACTTTAAAATCTCTAGTAATATTTCTTGCCTTCAGATATACCTTATTTAACATTAGTGTTGTTATGTTTGCTTTATTTTGGTTAATGTTTTCATGGCACATCTTTTTCTGTACTTTTACTCTCAACCTTCCTGTGTCCTATTATTTAAGTGTGCCTCTATTATGGAGGCCATTTTTTAAATCCGATGTGACGATAATAGTTTTATTTTAAGTATATGATCTTTTGTGTTTAATGTCATTATCAGAATAGTTGGTTTTGAAGTAGTTACCTTAGAGATTACTGAAAGTATTTTTGACTTATTATAGTCCAGTGCAGGGCTTCCTGGGTGGTGCTAGTGGTAAAGAATCTGCCTGCCAATGCAGGAGACTCAAGAGACGGGTTTGATCCCTGGGTGGGGAAGATCCCCTGGAGGAGGGCATTGCAACCCACTCTAATATTTTCGCCTGGAGAATCCCATGGACAGAGGACCTTTTGGGGTCACAAAAACTGGGATAGCTCTGAAGTGTCCTAGCATGCAGGCACGCAGAGTCCAATGTATATTATTTCTTTCCAATGCCCTGATAATAGTGGAAACTTACCACCCTCTAGTTCCATTTGCCTTCTATTTTTTAAATGTGTTTAATGACATTACCAGCATAGTTAGTTTTTAAATGTGTTTTAATTTCACCTATTTTTTAATTTTAAACTTTGCTACTATTATTTTATGTTGAAAATTAATTTGTATATGTATACATAATTAGCTTTTTCATCATCTTAATTGCTTTTACTTCCATGTTTCCATTTGGTATCATTTTTATTCTACCTCAAAAATTCCTTTTAGTATTTCTTGTATGTCAAGTCTACTAGTGATGAATTCTCTCAGTATTTTTTTTTTTATAATGTATTTGTTTCAATATAAATTTTGAAAGATTATTTTGCTAGGCATAGAATTCTAGACTGGAAGTAATTTCCTTTTTGCATTGTAGAGATGTTGATTTTGCTGTTTTTTGGATTATACTATTTCCTCTGAGAAGTTGGTTGCCAGATTTATTGTTATTCCTTTCAAGATAACAAAGGTCTGGTGCCATAAAAATTTTCTGTTTGTTCTGGGTTTTAGTAGTTTGACTCTGATGTGCCTAGATGTACTTTAAAAAATTCTACTTAAGCTGTACTGAGTTTCTTGAGTTTGTGTGTTGGAGTTTTAATTAATGTTGGAAAATTCTGGGCCATTATTTGTTCATATAATGACTTTATTTCTATGTTCTCTCTCTCCTCTCCTTCTATGACTCCAGTGATATCATTTATATTTTTTGAAATTTTCTTTCTTTTCTGTCTAAGCTTCAGCTACACATTTTCTATTCACCTTTCAGTTCATATCTCTTGTTTATTTCTCTCAGTATGTTATTAGATACATTCCTTGAATTCTTAATTTCAGTTATTATATTTTTCAGTTCTAGAGTGCCTGCTTGGGTATTTTAAAAAATTAATTCTCTTTTGAAATGCTTTTTCCTTTAATTTCTTCTATATATCTTTTTTTTCACTATTTTGAACAAATTAATCATAACCATTTTGAAATTGTTAATTTCTCTATGTGGATTATCTGTGGTTTGGCTTCTGATTCTTATTTATACTTCCTTTTTGTTACTGATTGTATATTCCTGTCTTTCACATCCGCTGTAATTTTTTGATTACTTATTGGATACTGTAAAGTCTGTAGAGGTGCCAGATGATGCTCTTTCTCACCAGAGATGATTTGTATTTTCTTTTGCCAGGCAGAAGAGTAGGGAGGGAGACAGCCAGCACTTTAATCTAATCAGATACTGAACTATGTTGAAAAAGAAATTTCTGTTCTGCTTCTCAGGGATTTCAGCTTGGTTCTTTAATCTTGAGTTATGTGTAGTTTCACAGTTTGACAGAAGTCTAAAGGGGAGACAGAAGATGTGTTTGAAACACCTGAAGTCTCCAATTTTGCCATTCCAGGCCTGTGCAGAAATCTCTAGGGTTTCTTGGTCCTTCTCTGATGGCTGTGGTCAGGGCAGAGTATGGATTCCAAACCCCTAGGCCATGCCTAGGATTGGTAAATGGACCCAAGAAGAGGCAGCTTCAAAGCTTCAGTTGCCCCCGAAGGCTTAGAATGTATCTCTTCAATCTTAAAAGTTTTGGTCTTAGAGATGTTATTTTCCCTATTCTTTCTTGTTTTTACATTTTGTGGTGTAATACCACAATTCTTGCTCTTTACCTGCGTTTTCTAGTTGTCCTCATTGGAGTAAATTACTTCATCATATTTAAAAGCAGAAATTTGTATCCATTTTTATTTCAAAATAAAAATATAGGGATGTATGTACCCCACTGTACCAAATATGGAAAATTATAAAGTTGAGTCCAGATTTTTGCTTATGTAATGCTGAAGCAAGACATAATTATAACCTTGACTGCATTACTTTTAGCATTATCTTTTTTACCTTTTTTCTTTCATGCTCTTTTTCTGATTATCCCATAAAATTCTACTTTCAGGACTTAAGTATATTTACATATGTGTATGCATATGCCAGAGATTCCCATTGTTTGTCTTTATAGATATACTAGACTTTTTCTGCCTTGCATCCTTTCCAATGTTTATTCTTTCAGGATCCTCTAAAGGAACCAGTTGATTACTTGCATAAATTCATTACAACCAAAGTGTTCATGACTTATAAACTGTTATGTTAAAATGACATTTATATTTTAAGGGGATTTACCCTTAGAAGTAGGGGTTTTCTCACATTACAGTAGAAACAATGGGCGAGATATATGGGGAAGTGTGTTCCTTCTAACCATTCGTGTATTGTAAACATTAGAAAGTTTAACTTCTTTTATTCATTGACCTGTTTATCCATCCAGCCAGTATTTCTTAAACTGCTACTATTTACAAGTCATTTTGATTCCTGGGTAGCTCAAACAGTAACGAATCTGCCCACAATGTGGGAGACCTGGGTTTGATCCCTAGGTTGGGACGATCCCCTAGAGTAGGGCATGACAACCCACTCCAGTGTTCTTGCCTGGACAATCCAGACAGAGGAGCCTAGCAGGCTACAGTCCATGGGGTCACAAAGAATCGGACACAACTGAGTGACTAAGCACATCACATACACGGAAAGTATAGAGATGAGTAAGATGGATCTCTTCTCTTAAGAATATTACAGTCTAATAAAAGAGATAAATACACAACTAATAATAGTATATAAGGTATAGTGGGATAAGCACCAGAAGAGAAAGAAAATAAATAGTGTGGGTACATAGACAAAGACATCTTCTGTCAGTCAGTCAATCATGCTAGAATTTCAGAGTTGCTTCTCAGTGGGTTTTAATAAGATGGTTGAGATTCCTAATGCAGATATATATGGAGGTTTGGAAGGGAATTTCAGATAGAGAGAACATCATGAACAAGCATGAGGAATGTGAGAAGCATAGGGAATAGTGCTGTCATAGGATCTTGCTTGCTTTAAGGAAGGAGAGGAAGGTCAGTGACCTTTAAATGGCTTCTTCTAGCATATTTAAGATTGAATCCTTGTTATCTGTAGTAATTAGCTTACCGTGGACTGCTGTTGAATATCAACAGGCCCTGTGCTACGAACTGAGGATATAATACATCAGAACATGACATTTCTGAGCTCACTGCATTGTGAGATTCTATTAAGGTATTTTATTTACTACAAAGAGAAGAGAGAAAAGTGCTAATAGAAGTGTGAACAAAGTTTTATTCCACCAAAGAGGCCACCTTGCCCAGGGGTTTTTCTCTTATTTCTAAACACAGAAATCATCGTTAATTTTTTTCAGTGTTATACAAGTATTTATAGCATCTGTCTTATTTTATCAGTGCTTCCAGCCAAACTTAATGCTTTAGATGAATATATTCATTTTGTATGTCTCAACTTTTATCAGTTTACCCATTATTTATTTACCCTTTCCCTTGACCCTTTCTTCCTTCCCACCCTCTATTCCTTTCTTCCACTAACATTTTCTGAGTGAACTTGTAAGACAGATACTGTAATGGAGGCTGAAAGTGTGGTTATGTATGAGCCGTGGTCCCGGGTTTCGGGTGACATGATCCCAGATCAAGCTGATGGGTGCTGTGACCTCCAAAGAGCAGCAAATATCCAAGGACAAACATTTATTTTCCCCAAGTATCAGAAGCTTGATTCCAAAGCTTGTGTAGCATATATGTAGTTTTCTGAATTTGGAGCTCTGGAAGGGCTTCCTAGAGTATCAGTTAACCCCTCTTTCCATCTTTAGATATGCTTATTTCTGTAACTGTGAACAACAAGGAGAATGTTAATGAACAAAACCCTCAAACCTCTTATCTGAGTGCAAGGCTTATCCCAAAGTACAACCATCTCTCATCTGAATTTCTTTTTTCCTCACATTCACTTACAACCCAGATGTAATGAAATGCCAGTCTTTTTCATTGAAGCTTTATTTTTAATAGCTGCAAATGTAAACAATTCAAATATCTATTATAGATGAAGAGAAGAACAAATTGTGTTATAGTCAGACAATGGAGTACTACTCAACAATGCAAAGAACAGATACTATGTACACACAACATCATGAATAATTCTTAAAATAATAATGATAAGCAAAAGAGGCTACATAAGTAAGAAAATATACTGTGTGACCTCATTTACACAAAACTCTAGACAATGCAAACTTGTGACAGAGACCAGATTGGTGGGTACCAGGGAAGGAGGCATGTGGAGAGGGTCAGGAGGGAAAGATTACAAAGGTGTACAATACAAGAAGACCCTGGGGGGTTACATATATGGATTTTAGGTGTAGTAATGTTTTCTTTAATGTATACATATGTCAAAACTTATCAAATGATATACTCTTAATATGTGCAGTTTATTGAATGTCAGCTATATCTCACTAAAAGTTACTCTTGTGTTAAGACAAACACAGACTTCTATTTAAATCATTTGTTTAAATAGACTAAGTGACATGATGAGAGTAACCAGGGCTTTTACATTCAATATCTCTGCCAGTGACTGGTCCAAAGTGGACTTTGAGAAGATATATGATAGATGACTATCGAAGGAGTTAAGATATACTGCAGTTGAATGATGTACTATTTTGGTCTTGCTTTGGTTCACGTGTTAAAATGCTGATCAGGCTGTAGTGTTAGCCATTAACCATATTATTTCCCTTGTTGTAAAGCAAACTATAGTATAGATGTCCTTGAAGAATGTTTTTATCTTTAAAAGCAACTAAAATAAGCCCAAACTCAGCTACCAATTTTAATAGGAATTTATGTTAGAAATGAAAGCCACGAAAGGTTAGTAAACATCAAGAGACAGCGAAACATCTTGCTTGTAATATTTAGAGATAAGTTAGCTGCTAATGGCATCCCATGGTGTGTAATCCCATCTGGATAGGTGAATTAGTGTCATGAGGAAATGACTAACTTCTGCTTTGCCAAATGTTTATGACACAAATGATGTCCATCACAACAGTGGGGAGACTTACTTCACTTTCCTCCATCTACGATGATAGTCTCAGAACGGTGTTGTGAATGAACACTCAGTAAAGAGTCTCTGTGCAGCCCTTTCAGTTGCTCCCACTGTCATCATTTTTAAGTTCTGATTTTTTGTTTTTTTTTAGGCTTAGAGGTTGTTAGTTATTTAGGCATCCTCATACAAAAATTTCAACTCTGAGCCATTGGAGAAATTGTGAGGGAGTTAAACCTGGAGTCTGTCTTGGAAACTGATCTATCATTTTCTTCCCCATAGTCTCAGCAGCAACACTGTCATGCATTAAAATGGTTAAAACATCCTTTATGACAATCCCGTCAACCGTCTTCTCTATAAATGCAAACACAGAGGCCGGATTACTTTAGAAGTTGCAGCCCTTCTTTTTTCACTCTGCTTTATCTTCTCCATCCTGATTCATTCCATCCTGACTCCCTCTGCCTGCCATCTTCCCTCACCTTAAAATAGTTGTTTGAGCGGCTGCGGATGTGCTCGATGACAATTGCTTTTGTGATTTACTCGAAAGTCTGCCAATTTTTAGGCCTGAAAAAATAAAAAAAAGCTCTCCTAAGATCTCTGGGGATATCACTGTTTGAGATACCATTTGATCTTCCTGTAGTGTCCTCTCTCAGCCCTTTCCTGGTGCAGTGCGCTGCCGTGGGGGCTGTGGAAAACACCCTCTACTGTTTTCTTTTCTCTGACAGGTAGTATTTTGAAGCCCTGTTCTCTTATTTCATTTGTATGCTAAGTTGCTTCAGTCATGTCCAGCTCTTTGAGACCATATAGATGGTAGCCGGCAAGGCTCCTCTGTCCATGGGATTCTTCAGGCAAGAATAATGGAATGGGTTGCCTTTTCCTCCTCCAGGGGATCTTCCCGACCCAGGGACCGAACGCATATATCTATGTCTCCTGCAAGCAGGTTCTTTACCACTAGCATCCTCCATAATGTCTCAAAATTTTCTTTAGCTCTTTTCACCAAAAGCTCCTCAGCTTGCAGGGTATAACCTGTCCTCTTATATTCTTGTTTGAAGGTCCATGAGGATTAAAAAAAGAAAAAAGTGGTCACTGTTACTGGCCCATCTTTGATTGACAGCTGGAAACTGAGGAAAATGAAGCAGAAATAGTTGGTTCTGTATCTAAAAATTCTAAATTCATTATAAATAGAGACCTCTAATTCACAGATTTTGCCACTGTAATCTTATAATAGCTTGACAAGAAATAATTGCATTGTCTCACTTTCAGAAATTGTCACTTTTCAATGGGCAAATTAGTGAAGAAAAAAGATTTTTGTAATTTGGTGAAGAGTCCAGATAAACATGGCTCCCCTGGGGGCCCACAGTAAAGAATCCACCTGCAATGCAGGAGACGCAGGTTTGATCCCTGGGTCAGGAAGATCCTCTGGATAAGGAAGTGGCTGCCTACTCCAGTATTCCTACCTGGGAAATACCATGGACAGAGGACCTTGCAGGCTGTAGTCGATGGGGTTGCAAAGAGTCAGACATGACTTTGAGTCTAAACAATGACCACAAGTATACAAGTGTCAAAACAAGTCAAATGTCTGTTTCCCCATTTGAATAATAATAATTCCTTCTATTTTTTTCAAATTGTTTATGTAAGTTTCTTATGAGTTATGCGGGTTTTGCAAATCTTTTAGAACATTTCTCTGTTCACTGTTATAAAAATATTTTACAGTGGGTATCATTGTCCTAAACAAACTGCAAGAAATAATAATTTGTTCTAATAGCTTACATATTTCATTTTATTATTGCCAACAAAACAAAACCTATTGAGCTTATATTTTGATGGTTCTCATTTTACAGTTGAGAAAATTAGAAAAAATCAATCTTGGAAAATTTATAAAGTTTTCCCAAGGATTCATGTCCAATAGCTGAATATAGTGCTAAGGCCTGTATCCATCCCTTTTAGCTACGATGCCCCATTGATACACTGAATTTCCTCTAGGATTCTGCAGAAAGAGGAATTAGTGGATTCCCTTGCCTTTTTCCCCTGGAGGAGGAAATGGCAACCCACTCCAATATTCTTGCCTGGAAAATCCCATGAACAGAGGAGCCTGGTTAGGCACAGTCCCTAGAGTTGTGAAAAGTTGGACACAGCTAAGCACATAGGCTCTCTATTTTGGATGCTTGCCATGAAGCAAGCCATGGAATATTTTTTATTGTTCAGTCTCTCAGTCACATCTGACTCTGCAACCCCATGGACTACAGTACATCAGGCTTCCCTGTCCTTCACCGTCTTCTGGAGTTCGCTCAATCGCATGTCCATTGAGTCAGTGATGTCATCCAACTATCTCATCCTCTGTCATCCGCTTTTCCTCCTGCCTTCAATCTTTTCCAGCATCAGGATCTTTTCCGATGAAAATTGTGAGTTTAAGGATGGAATTGAATTGTGAGAGATGTGGTAAACTATTGTTGCATAACTATGAACAAGAGTAACTTGGACATCTTTGGAAAAATCTTACTCAGCCTCATGTTTAAAGATAATGATTCATTAGGCCTTAGAGCCCAGAGGGTGAGGGATGATTTAAAATTTTCCTCGGATGATTCTCATGCTCACTTAACTTTGGGAGACATCGGATTTGATGTGTTCTGAAGTGGGTGACGGAGGATGAAGTGGTTTGATGATACCACCAAATAACGAACGTGAGTTTGAGCAAACTCTGGGAGATAGTGAATGACAGGGAAGCCCGGTGTGCTGCAGTCCATGGGGTCACAATGAGTCAGACTCGACTGAGAAACTGAACGACAATAGGACCACTTAACTTCTAATTTTGTTTGTGTGACTTTAAGGATTCTAGGACTTTATCTCATCTCCCTAATCTAGACCCTCACTATGATTTCCCAACCTCAGAAAAGCATTCCTTTGTTATATGGCAATTTCTCTTGTTCTAATATAGAAACTATTGGGATGGTCATACTTTAACCCAGGTCTCCCACATTGCAGGCAGAGTCTTTACCAACTGAGCCACAAGAAAAGCCCAAGAATCCTGGAGTGGGTAGCCTATCCCTTTTCTAGCAGATCTTTCTAACCCTGGATTCAAACCAGGGTCTCCTGCATTGCAGGCAGATTCTTTACCAGCTGAGCTATTAGGGAAGCCCTCTAAGGTGATAATTTGTGTATCACTTGGAGAGACAATGTGGTATCTGAAGGCCAACACTGGAAGTGAAAGCTTTTCTTTCCCCACCATAAGATGACCTTGTTTTATTCATCCTTTTATATCCAGTACCTGTCACATAACTTGAAGAACAGATTTTCAGTATTGTTTTTCTATGCAATTGGCACATTTTAAACCTGCTGTCATTAACGTTCATTCAACCATCATTTTTTTCTTTTGACAGTTATCTGTATTTTGTATCTAGCACCAGGCAACATGCCAAGTGTTGAGGATAACTTGGTGAGCAAACTAGGTTCAATTCTTGCTCTGACACTGTGCATTATCCAGTGAAGCTAACAGACCAAACAAATAATCTAGAAATATAGACTTACAGTTAATTTCACTGTCAAGTGTTGGACTTGTGTGAGAGACTGCTAGCCTCAGAGAAATCCTCCAAACCTCCACCCTCCTAGAGGAGCCTTGTGTGGAGAGAAACCCCTAAGCATCAGATCAAGCCAAGGGGCCCTGAAGAACCTCCTTCCCATGAGCAGATCCCAGACTAGCCCCAGATTTGTTGGCAGAATTTTGACTCACTGTGCACCAGTGCCAAACAGAAATATGGAACCTGTCATGGTAGAAAACTGCCTTTTCCAGGCAAAGGAGGAACACAATAGGCTAGCACCTCAAAGGCTGTGTCTAAAACCATCCTCCCAAAAAAGAAATGCAAGAAGGCAAAGTGGTTGTCTGAGGTGGCGTTACAAATAACTGAGGAAAAAAGAGAAGCAAAAGGCAAAGAAGAAAGGGAAAGATATACCCAAATGAATGCAGAGATCCAGAGAATAGCAAGGAGAGAGAAGAAAGGCTTTGTAAGTTAACAATGCAAAGAAATAGAGGAAAACAATAGAATGGAAAAGACTAGAAAACTTTCCAAGAAAATTAGAGCTATCAAGGGGACATTTCATGAAAGGATGGGCACAATAAAGACAGAAACCATAAGGATCTAACAGAAGCAGAAGATATTAAGAAGTGGTGGCAAGAATACACAGAAGAACTATACAAAAAGGTCTTCATGACCTGGATAACCACAGTGGTGTGGTCACTCACCTAGAGCCAGACATCCTGGAGTGTGAAGTCAAGTGGGCCTTAGGAAGCATTACCATGAACAAAGCTAGTGGAAGTGATGGAATTCTAGCTGAGCTATTTAAAATCATAAAATGTAATGCTTTTAAAGTGCTGCACTCAATAAAGTGCTGCTCATTATCAGAAAATTTGGAAAACTCAGCAATGGCCATAGGACTGGAAAAGGGCAGTGATAAAGAACTACTATACAATTGTTATCATTTCACATGCTAGCAAGGTTATATTAAAAATCATTCAAGCTAGGCTTCTGCAGTGTGTGAACCAAGAATTTCTAGATGTACAAAATGGGTTTCAAAGAGGCAGAGGACCCAGAAATCAAATTTCCAACATTTGTTGGATCATGAAGAAAGCATGGGAATTCCAGAAAAGCATCTGCTTCTGTTTCATTGACTATGGTAAAGCCTTTGACTGTTTGGATCACAAGAAACTTGGAAAATTCTTAAAGAGATGGGAATACCACCTGTCCTCCTGAGAAACATGCATGCAGAACAAGAAGCAACAGTTAGAACCAGACATGGAAAAATGAACTGGTTCCAAATTGGGAAGGGAGTATGTCAAGGCTGTATGTTTCCATCTGGCTTATTTAACTTCTATGCTGAGTGTATCATGCAAAACGCCAGGCTGGATGAAGCACAAGTTGGAATCAAGATTGCCAGGAGAAATATCAAGATTGCCAGATGACACAACCCTTATGGCAGAAAGCAAAGAGGAGTTAAAGAGCCTCTTGATGAAGGTGAAAGTGGAGAGTGAAAAAGCTGGCTTAAAATTCAACATTCAAAAAACTAAGATCATGACATCCAATCCCATTACTGCATGGCAAATAGATGGGGGAAAAAAGTGGAAATAGTGACAAACTTTATTTTCTTGTGCTCCAAAATCACTGAGGATGGTGACTGCAGCCATGAAATTAAAAGACGCTTGCTCCGTGGAAGAGAAGCTATGACAAACCTAGACAGCGTGTTATAAAGCAAAGACATCACTTTGCTGACAAAGGTCCGTATGGTCAAAGCTATGGTTTTTCCAATAGTCATGTATGAATGTGAGAGCTGGATCATAACAAAGGCTGAGTGCCAAATAATTGATGACTTCCAACTGTGGTGTTGGAGAAGACTCTTAAGAATCCCTTGAACAGCAAGGAGATCCAACCAGTCCATCCTAAAGGAGATCAACCTTGAATATTCACTGCAAGGACTGATGCTGCAGCTGAAGCTCCAATACTTGGTCCACCTGATGTGAAGAGCTGACTCACTGGAAAAGACTCTGGTGCTGGGAAAAATTGAGGGCAGGAGGAAAAAGGGATAAAAAAGGATGAGATGGTTAGATGGTTGGATGACATCACTGACTCAATGGTCATGAGTTTGACAAACTCCAGGAGACAGTGAAGGACAGGGAAGCCTGGTCTACTGCAGTCCATGGCGTTGCAAAGAGTTGGACACGACTTAGTGACTGAACAACAACAACAGACTGCTAGTTGTCCTCTAATATTTTTTTCCCTTATATTCCAGAGTAGCAGCATTTGTAGCTGTCAGTATGCTGTTTTTTTTTTAATTGAAGTGTAGTTGATTTATAATGTGTTTGTTGCAGGTGTGCAATAGGTGATTTAGTTGTACATACATATATCTGTTTTTTTCAGATTCTTTCTTTTCCCTTATATGTTGTTATGAAAGATTGAGTATAGTTCCCTGTATTATGCAGAAGGTCCTTGTTGGTTATCTGTTTTATATATAGTAGTGTGTATATATTAATCCCAAGCTTCTTATTTATCCCTCTCTTTCACATTGGTAACCATAATTTTGTTTGCTATGTCTGTGGGTCTATTTCTGTTTTGTATATATGTTCAATTGTATCATTAAAACTTTTTTTAGATTCTACATGTAAGTGATGTTGCGTAGTATTTGTCATTCCTTGTCTGGCTTACTTCACTTAGTATGACCATCTCTAGGTCCACCCATTGCTGCAAATGGTGTTATTTCATTCTTTTTTTATGGCTGAATAATATTCTATTGTATCCATATACAATACTTAATGAAGAAGACATTTACCAACCTTTCTTTTTTTTCAGTGAAGGAGGTCATGTAACTAAGTTCTGGTGAACAGGATAAATGTGAAAATATCATGGGCACTTTCCAACAGCCTTTCCCAGGAGCACATGATGGGTATCCTTTGGCCCTCGTTTTTGTCCCTTCTGTTCCTGCCGATTGGAATATAGTATTGGTCATAGCTGCATCTTGGATTCTGAGAATATTGGTAACTTCTTTGGGTCTTGGAGCAAAAGGCCAGAGCGGGCTTCAGTTCCTGAAAAGTTTGGGGAATGGCACAACCATATCATCTCTAGGTTACCTTCCTTAGGAGTTTCACAGGGTATTCTGAGAATAATTGAAGGGAAAAGTGGAGATCAGATCGAGTCTGGGAGTCAAGGAAACCTTCCCCAGGAGTAGTTTCATTTCAGTATATGTTTAGAGGTTAGATGGGTGATGTGTTGAAGATGAGGTGAAGCAGAGAGGACAAAAGGTAACAGAGGATTTCAGTCTACAGAAATTAGGTTACTGGGAGGAAATAATGCATGTGAACATGATTTGCAAAGCAACACTGTTCTAACCAGAAGATATTCTTCTTACGAAACCTGTGCTTCTCCGCACATGTTTCAAAACCTGCTGGAGTTAATTACCTGCCCACATCTCACGGTTTTCATCTCTCATTACTCCCTGCCATGGATTTCAGACCAGGCTCCTCAGTTTGCAGTTGCCTTCTAGCATCCTTCTCTGCCAAGCCACACCATTTTAAACCCTTTAAACTTTGCCTCCTTCATAGAGAATATTTTCTTAATAACTCTGCCCCCTCTCCAGAGCTCTGATAATGAGGATCCTTCCACTCTTTTCCATTTACCATCATTCTTAGGCTGAATAACTTTCCCCATATCTCTCTTCTTAATCCATTTCTCCTATGGGTTACCCAAGAGCAAGGACTAGCCTATGTATTTTATTTCTGGGAATACCTAGCTCCAAACTTTGTTCCAATATATTTTGGTGACTGAATGGCTGGAGTCCAGGTTGAAAGTCCCGTCCATCTGTGTCTTGCCCCTAGATGTGGCCTGTTCTGTGATGAGATTCTTTGAGGACCAGTCAAATATAATCATTTCTCATCTTGAAAGCTCCAATATTAAGAGTGGCCCTGAAAAATTCATCAGGGGAATAAAGTTTTACTTGTCACCTGCTTCCCTGCAGGCCTTTGGGTAAATAATGGTGAATGTATAGGAGCTCTGATGGCCAAAGGCAATATTAAATCTGCTTTCTGTCTCTCTCTCTGGTCTGCCTGGTGGAGTTTGATGTATTGAATTTTACATTTAGGAACCAATTTCCTTGTGATGCATTTGTGCTCCAGGCTATACAGTGGTGACCGCTGCATTAGGGGATTTCTGACAAATGAACAGGCATGTAGGCTGTATGTGTCACCCGTGATGTGGGTGACTTCGCCTGAGTCCTTGATCCTAAAGAGATTTAGACTCTTTGTACTCACTGCTGGCTGTCAAAATGGATACAGGAAGTTTGTCATATTTGGGAACTTTTCTTTCTCATCTTCACTGAACCATCACACTCAAGTCCTTCTATAAGCATACAATGTCAGGACTTCCTTGGTCCAACGGTTAAGACTTTCCCTTCTGATACAGAGGGTGTGGCTATGATCCTTGGTCAGGGAGCTAAATCCGCATGCCTCATGGCCAAAAAACCAAAACATAAAACAGAAGCAATATCGTAACAAATTCAATAAAGACTTTTAAAAAACTGGTCCACGTCAAAAAATCTTAAAAAACAATATTCAGTGTCAGCCCTGAGAAGCAAAACCTCAGCTATATGGAGTCAGGGGCAGAAGGAACTATTGTGGATAATTTAGATGGTTCCATATTAATCAAAAAACTGACCAAGCTAATATAATTTTTTAAAATATAAGTTCTATTAAAGAGCCTTTCTCTAAATTTTTTTAATTTGTCTCCTTGCCTTCTTTCCTATAAAATGTGTAACATAATTTACCTTTTCTCATTCATTTATTCAACTAACGGTTGTGGAGTATCAATTAAATGCTAAGTACTAAGAATAAGACTATAAAATAATAATTTTTCTTTGACCTCCAAGGGCTCATAGCCAAGAAAGAAATGGGCAGACATTTTCTTTTAAGGGGCAGATGGTAAATGTTTGTGGTTTTGCAAGCTACAGAATATCTGTCACAACTACTGTGGCATTTGTAGTGCAAAAGCAGCTTGAAACCCTAAGTCCCATTTTATCTGTCTGTGAAACACCTACTCATCATTAAGAATCTGCTCAAAGGAACCACTTTATATGAAACCTTTCCTGACCATGACAAATGGAAGAAATTGCTCCCTCTTTTGTGTCCTGCCATATTCTGTACAGCTCTTTCTCAGGGCACCTCTTAATATTTGATTGCCCCCATTTGTTTCTTATTTGTGAACGGCCCTCCAAGTGGAGGGAACAGTGTCAGCAAAGGCGCGCAGGTGTGTCCTGGGATGTGCGTTGTGCTGACGGGCTGCATCAAGGGTCCTGAAGGTGGGAGGTGCTGGCACAGTGAAGAAGACTGCTGCATGGGGACTAGGCGCTCGTGTTAGGCGTTGGCCAAGCCGTTTCTAAAATAAGGCCAACTCAGGGCTTTCTGAAGGAACATGTGTGATCAGATGAGTGTTCAGAAAGAGCAGTCCAGGAGCCTTGTGAAGTGGGTTAGGGCTCGGGGAAAGGAGATGAGATGGATGGATGCCAGCTCAGCCGTGGAAACCAGAGCATCATTTTTGGTGTAGAAGTCTTGGTTGCCACCATTGTGCAAACTCGAATTGCACAGTAGAACCCTGGCTTTAGTTGACTCTGAACCAGAACTCAGAAAAAGCCCTTCTAGATCTAGTGTCAGCTTTCTTAAATGTATGATCCTGGAAAAGCCATTCACCCTCTCTTGAGTTTAGAGCCTCAGCTGCAATATGAGGAAGGTAGTTTAAGTGATTTCTAGGCTATTTTCTAGCTCTACATGCCTGTGAGTTAATTGCTTGATTCCTGGTATCATTTTTCATATGAGAATTAGTCCATATCTTCCTGATCCCTTTTTGCTAAATTTGGACAACCTTAATTGAATCCTAACATTTTTAAAGAACATTTTAAAGAGTTTAACTTTATGAAAGCTATGTTGAGGAAATTTCAGAGGTAACTTAGAGTGCTTTTGCTTTCTTTTCCTACCCCCTCCCCTCCCGGTAATTCTCCCTGTGAAATATTTCATGATTCTACCCTGCCTTTTTTTAAATCCTCAATTCCACATTTAGCTCCTCAGTCATTAGTTCATTATCTATAGCTTTTGTGGTTCTTTATTCTGTCACTAATTGATCTTTCCAGGCTTATTATCTCTTCTCCCCCGTGCTCCAGTAAAAAAAAAAAAAAAAAAAAAATCCCCACTTTGAAGCTATTTTTTTTTTGCCCTATTTCACATCATCTTTTAATAATTTGTTTACTTGTCTGTCTCCTTCCTGAGGATGTGACTGTGTCTTATTGATCTATGCATCTCCAGAGACCAGCACAGTGCCTGATATACACAATGAACCCAATGAATGAGTGAACCCGGAGAAGGTTTGGGATTTTGCCAGTTCTTCCCTCTTCCAGGGTGTCTTTCTCATCTCCCCATCCCACCCCATGCCCAGGCTTCTCAGATACAACCCTCTTCTGCAGAATGTTTTTGCTGAGTGTCTCAGCAGATGTCAGCCTCTCTTTTCTTAGAGTTCCTTGTAGCATAGTTTTTTAATTTCTCTTCTGCATCTCTCATTGTTGCTTATATTTACTTATTATGTAGGAATCTCTGCCCTCTGTAGGACAGGATTACCTGGGATACACAGAACCTACGTCTTATTTGCTTCTTCTGAAGTATCTATGGCAATGCTTGCAGTTAATGGGTGTTCAATTAAGATGCTCAAGGATAGACAAAGAAATCCAACTCCCTGCAGCAAATCCAACTCAACAAGCATCAGACTGTCTGTTTTATGCCAAACAAACATGATTTTTGTAGAAATGAACAGCATCACTGCCCTCTTCCCTTGTGGTCTGGTTCTGATAACCTGGGAGCAATTGAAAGTAGGCTTTCTCAAGAAAAAAATAAGAGCGCCCACAACCTCTGCATTCTAAATGCTGGAAGGATTTACCTGTGGGGTCTACAAGCAACAATTTACATGTTGGTTTATGTGAAGGATAGAAAGCATAAGTTTGTGAGTGGGGTTGCTGACACAGCGGGGAGGCAGTCGGCAGCAGAGGGAGCAGGAGCTGGGGCTCAGGGCCAGGATGAAGAAATTAATAATCCACTTATTATTCAGAACAGCAAATGGCTGCAGGCTATTGGCAAGAGGTTCAGCAATTATCTGATTAACTGCTAATGTTACACCAAGAAACCTCTTCAAGACTGCACTTTTTTTCGCCAATAGCAGAATGGCAAGAAGCTGCTATTTTGTGTGAAAAGCTGAGAGCTGCAGGTAGGTGGGCTGTACTGAGACCCTGGTGGGCTGTCATTCTTTCAAAGTTGGAAGCAAATGGCCCTTTTTGCTGCAGTTATAACTCTTCCTGGAAATATCAGCTTCTCTGTAGCACCATAACTCAAATTTAATATGAGGCTGAAGTTGTTTTCCTTTTCATTTTGAGCTCCTGCTTAGGATAGGAGATCCAGGTATCTATCTTTTCAGTGGGAACTTAGAAAACAGCTTGCATATCCCTCCTGGTGACACCCATGCCACACCAGGGCAGGAAGATATCTCTCCTTGCTTTGTAATGTGGGTTCAAAGCTCACCAGCCTCTGCACTCTGCTCGGGTTGCTCTTAAGAAATTACCCTTATTTTAAAGTCAGATGGCACCACTGTAGTATAAGGATCCTTTACTCACCTCCATGCCTGCCTTTCTTTAGGACACTTTTGAAGTAGTCACCAAAAGACTTGGAAAGCCCACTCTGTCTTGAGATTAGAGCTTGATTAAGATTCATTGAGACTAGACTGTGTGGGTTAATTGTAAGCTACCTTTGCCAACATTTAAAAATAAACTCAGTTCTCAATTGTTTAAAAATAAATGTGAAAGTGCTTATTTCAAACTGGCAATGATCACCAGAAACATAATCACAATTGATCCTCCCCCCTTAGTTTGTGTTCCTGATGATTCAAGAATCTGTAGGAAGTCTGTAATAATGTTCAAAAACAATTTTCTATTTCTACTGATAATATCCTGAGTATTCTCAGTGAGTCCTACTCTATCCTTCAGTTCTCTGCTGTAAATTCCTCCCACGCTCTCCTAGAATCTGTGGGGGAAAAGTGACTTCTCAAATGCAAACATTTGGTGTGATTTTTTAGCAGGATAATCATTGAAGCCAGTATCAGGCAAAAATTAACCAGGAGAATGTTCACGTCAAAACCTTTCACTTTGTCACAGTTCATGAAACAGAGGTGCTTTGAAAGCAAAGGCATTTTTGCAGCTGAAAAGGCCTTTAAGTAAGAAAAATCAAATTCTGTAGAGACATATTATAGTAGCTTTATTTCCAGAATTGGTTAATGGAAAGTCTTTTATGTGGATATCAATTATACCACGGCTAAAAAGTCAATTATGTAGTAATTGGAGGATAAAATAATGGATTTACCTCAGGTAAATTCAAAGTCGTGTTTGAAATGTAACTCTCATTATTGCACTCTTGATGTATGAAATTACTTTTATCTATATAATGGTATTCATTAAATGTAAAGGTTTAGTGATAAATGTCTTATACAAATTTGAAAAACACAGTATAAAAGCAAAGAGGGGGTTGAATTTTTAACTGATTTTTTTTCCAATTACTAACCTCACTTGCTAACCTACTCCTTAGGTTGAGAAGAATTTATATTTTCTTAACAGAGTACATTAAGGGTGAACTCCCAATTCCTATTTGGTTATTACTCAAGCTTTGTTTTAAGTTTGGTGAGTCTTCAGTAAGAACAACAATAAGAAGCAAACTTTATTGAATATAGTTCTCTGTGCTATACAGTAGGATCTTGTTTATCTATTCTACATATGAAAGCTTGCATCTTGGTAAACCATAGATGGAAAAGAATATATATATATATATACGTGTATATATATCCATATATTCAGTTATACATATACATATATATGTGTATCTGAATTTCATATATATATGTATAACTGAATCACTTTGCTGTATAGCAGTAATTCACATAACATTGTAAATCAACTGTACTTCAGCAAAAATAGAAAATCAATAAAAAATGGTCATAGAGACAAAAAGGAGCGAGATTTAGCTGAGAACTCATGTTGTTCTACACACATCATTTCTGCAGTCTTGCCCTGACACTTCACTCCCTTCCCTGTGTGAGCACACTGCCTTGTTACGAAGCAGCAGTGATCTTGTTAGAAGAACAGCAGGCTCAGCCTGGGATGTGTCCTGCAACATTTCAGAGGGAAGACAGCTCTTGTAGATCTCTCAAATAACAGCCATTTCCAGGAAACCAGGAAGAGATACCAAGAATTCTCTAATGTTTAGCACAAACATTACTAAACTAAACTGACTGAAGGTCAAACACTCTGAGATGTAATCAACTTGTGTTCTGTCTCTAGTTAATCCCTGAAACCTAGAACCTAGAACTGATTAAAGCTATCTATTCATTATCCTTAAAGTTAAAGATTTAATTTAACTTTAAAGTTAAGTTTAAAGTTAACTTAAAGTTAAAATTCTCCTAAAAGTTTTAAAATCTACTTCCAGGTTTGGAGTTATAATTTCAAATGCTGTTTCATATTCAATTATTCATTCACTAAACAAATCATTGTTCAGTGTCTACCTGATATGTTCCAGACATGGTTGCCTGGGAAAATAACTTCTTAATGTAGAATATTAGATGTAAATATTTGAAACCCTCGCTATTATAGTTATCTGATATCGTTGTTGTTCATTTGCTCAGTTGTGTCTGAATGCTACCCCATGGACTACAGCACGTCAGGCTTCCCTGTCCTTCACTATCTCCTGGACTTTGCTCAAACTCATGTCCTTTGAGTTGATCATGCCACCCAACCATCTCATCCTCTGTCACCCCCTTCTCCTCCTGCTCTCAATTTTTCCCAGCATCAGAGTCTTTTCCAGTGAGTCAACTTTTCGCATTGGATGGCCAAAGTATTGGAGCTTCAGCTTCTGATGTGATTAACTAACCTTAAAAAAGAGATTAAAAATACGGGGAAAAAACCCACACTAAACATTTTAGATGTTAACTAGATAATCAATTTTTACCTCTGAGCTGCAATTCTCATTGCAAAACATATTGCAGCCAGTGTCATAATAGAGCTCTTTTTGTCTGTTTCCCCTTCTAGGCTGTAGGTGCCTTCATTCATGTCAGAGAACTGTTAGTTGTGATCATAGTAAGTTTTGCAGTACCTAAGGAAGTACTTTGCACATGGTAGGAAGAATATAATAATATAATGCTTACTGAGCTGAATGGCAAAAATTTTACAGATGTGCCACTGGACTTTAGTTCCCTTCAGGATATCCTTTTGTGAGCTTATATGCCAAGACTCTGACCAGTGTATCTGCTAAAGAGAAGCAGTAGTAAAGGCTCTGTGCATGGAAAATGTGAGCCGGAGTCAGAGGGACAAGACTCACAGCATAGAACGATTAAAAACACATACTGGTCACCTTGTGAGTAAATGTAGAGAGCAGAGTGATGTCCTGTAATGTTGCCCAAACTTGAAATGTCACGGATCCTGAGAAGAGTTCTTTGATTGCTTGACATCTGTCAATTGCTTTGATGTTGTTTAATTTTTCTGGTTATGAAAACAAAGCATTTTTGTAATTATTATAAATGTATAATTTGTAAAGATGTTGTTAAAATAAAACGTCACATTCTCAAGAGAAAATTTTTCATGATGGAAAACTCCCATTCTTGGAGAATATGACTGAAAAATACTGGAGTGTAGAAAGACTACTGGGCTGTGTTCTCACCCAGATCTTCTATTGACTGGCTTCAGGATCTACTGGCCAAAGCCCTGATACCTATGCAGTTGCTCTACCTGTGAAATAAATGTTCCAAATCTGGAGAAAGTCATTCTGTTTTAAATTGACTGGTTCATCCTATTTGTGTTTTTGGATTGATGATTCATTGAGGCAAGCTGAGGCTGGTATGGGAAATCATTTATCTGTTCTCCAGAATACTTTTCCAAAAAATCAATAATGGATGATAGTCCACACAGGGACCTGAATCTTTAAGGACAGCCAAATGCTGCAAGTGTTTTGTGTGCCTGTGCTAATAATTTGAGCTTTTCCTTCCTCTGTTATCCTGCCAAACAGAATTAATACCAGGTTCAGGGGTGTGTCCCTACATGTCTCTCTGTGTATAAATGTTTAAAGGATGAGGAACCCTTTAATGCTGAATGTTAAAAAACCAAATGTAGCAAATTAGCCATATGGGGTACCCTCAGTTGTGTTATATAGATCTGAAAAATAGTGTTTCTTTGTAATCATAGAAGTCATATTTGGTACTAAACAGATTATGCTTATCTCCCTTGTCTGGAAATGCCTCCATTTTTTCAAAATGATGCTTTGGCCACCTGCTGTGAAGAACTGACTCATCTGAAAAGACCCTGATGCTGGGAAAGATTGAAAGCTGGAGGAGAAGGGGTCAATAGAGGATGAGATGGTTGGATGGCATTACCAACTCAATGGACATGAGTTTGAGTAAGCTCCAGGAGTTGGTGGTGGACAGGGCCACTGGCGTGCTGCAGTCCATGGAGTCACAAAGAGTTACACATGACTGAGTGACTGAACTGAACTGAACTGATTCATTTGGCTAAAAAGTTGTTGATAGAAAATCTGGAGTTTCTTATTACTAATTTTGTGAGCCAATATTCAGTAATTGATGACTCATTGCATTATTGTTTCATTCAATAAAAATTAGATAAATACCCTTGAAATTTAATATCCAATACAATTGGTGGCACTAATGGTAAAGAACCCACCTCCCAATGCAGGAGACATAAGAGATGCAGGTTTGATTTCTGGATTGGGAAGATGCCCTGGAGGAGGACATGGCAACTCACTGCAGTACTCCTGCCTGGAGAATCCCATGGACATAGGAGCCTGGTGGGCTATAGTCCATAGAGTCACAAAGAACCAGACATGACTGAAGCAACTTAGCACACATGCACACACAGTTTATCTAATCAGAATGCTGAGTTAATGATAAAATACTCAAACTCAAAATATTTGCAAAAATATACATAATGTACTTGATTAATAAGAATGCCCAGTTGCTATATATTTGCACATTTGACCTGGTTATTTGGTTGGAGACTTGGGTATCTTTCCTATTCATTCATTTTTTCAGCGAGTAATGCCTGGAAACTCACTTTATGTCAGACAGTGTTCTAGGTGCTGAAGATAGAGCAGTAAAAAAAGAAAAAAAAAACCCCAAACCAAACAATTAAAATCATAAAACTCATAGAGGAAGGAGAAGAAAAATAAGAAATATAAAAATAATTATATAATGTACCAAATGGTGATAAGTACTGTAGTTCAAAATAAATAAGCGTAACAGGGGATACTGCAGGATGATCAGGGAAGAGTCTCCTGGATGTGATGACAGTTAGACATAAAGAAAGCGAGGAATAATATCTGCAGAGGGCTGGGCAGAGAGTTGGAGAAAAGAATAGCAATTGCAAAGGTCTTGAGATAGAGCCTTGAGAAGGTTCTCTTCTCACTAGCTGTGCTTTCTTAGTGAAACAGGAAGCCATGTCATCAGGATGTGGGTGGAGAAGGAAGAGTAGATGTGAAATGGTTTCCTAAGATCTTGGGTTAAATAATGGAACATGGAATGGTGGTAGCATTTCTTGACTTTGGGAAAGACTTGCTTGAAATCAGTGGTCATAAACCAAAACCTGTTGGCAAAGTCGTGTATTTTCCTTCAGTTGTAATGACCTGTGTAGGTGCTGCTGTGAATAGACAGAGTAGGATTTATCTAGGCTTCCCAGGTGGCTCAGTGGTAAAGAATCTGCCTGCCAATGCAGAAGTCGCAGAAGACGTGGGTTCGATCCCTGGGTTGGGAAGATCCCCTGGAGGAGGAAATAGCAACCCACTCTGGGATTCTTGCCTGAGAATTTCATGGACAGAGAAGCCCGGTGGGCTACAGTCCATGGGGTTTCAAAGAGTTGGACAGAACTGAGCAACTGAGCATGCATGCACGCAGGATTTGTCCAGGGTTAGAGTTTTGTCAGGTGTATAGAACTGAGGAGAGAGAGACGAGGGAATTGAAGGTCTAAGAGGGCAGCCGAAAGCAGGTTCGAGCAAGGGAGTTCACATGACAGTGGTTGGTTGTCTCAAACACTGCTATTGATCACTGTCTGTTTCCCCTCCCATTCATCTGTGAAGTTGCTCAAGTCGTAAACCCATGAGTCATTGACTCCTTGTCTTGGGTTAGGTGTCCTAGAAGCATATGTCAAGAGTCCTTGCAAATGATTTATTAGAAAGGGCTCACAGGGGAAGGGAGTAGAGAAGTTGGGAATTCAAGGATGATAGGAAAAACACCTAGCAGGAATGAAATGTCAGGCAAAATTCTCAAGAATCTCTCAAGGAAGCTCAGGCCTGTAATTTAAGTCTCAGGGTTGTCTTGGAACAACAACCCTAGGAAGGAAGTTGGAGCTTTCATACTCCTTTGCTTGTTAATCATTGGTTAAATACTCTCCCAGCAGCATGTGCATTCCCAGGATCTAAGCTTTCTGTGCCTGTAGGTCAAGTTGGTACCAATAGCTGGAGATCAATACTTCCCCCCCAAATCAGAGGTTGGAAGCAGAAGTACACAAAAAAGAGGTGTGAAGTGCACAAAAATTGTTAAAAAGGATCCAAGGGGTTCTAATCTTTCCTCTTTTTCATCTGTAGTATCTAATTTATCATTCAAAAGCTGTCAATTTTAACTTTAAATATATATTAATTCTCAACTCAGCCAAACAATGTTTTCCGAATATAAGTCATAATGTGTCATTCGTTGATTTACAATATGATCTAAATTCTTTTGGAACTCTTCACATTCTGCCTCTGTCTCTTCCATCTAAGTGGTTTCACTCACTCCCTTCCTATTTTCTCTAGCAGAGTTTTAGTTTAAGTCCTTTGAACACTCCAAGCTACTTGCTGCCTTGGGCTTTCTTTGCCTGGGGAACTCTTCCCATGCCCTCCTGCACAGATGCACCCCAACTACCACTACTGTATTCCAGCCGTGTCACTGCGCTATGAGTAAAATCAGTACCCACCACTGCTTCTGTTACCATTTGCCTCCATTATTCATAGCATATGGCTTGTTTTCTTCACAGTATTTTCACTTGTGATTATATTTATTTATCAGTGTGTTTCCTCCACTACAGTGTGAGCCCCATGGGGTCAGTGGCTATTCCGTCACCATGCTTAGTGCAGTCCTAGGGAAAAACATTTGACAGTAAATAATTCCCAAACTGAGCTGATGCCTGGGTGGACTGGTTGTTGGCTGTTGTTTCCTTGTCTTTAGCATAGCTAATTAGGAAGATTACATCCTGTTAAATATTTTTGACATGCATTCCTGTCCATTTCTGGTATTGACTGAGTCTGAGCCGAAATCCTGATGCCTTCTAGAGGTGCAAAACCGTCTAAACCTAAACCTACCAGTTACTGTGCTCTTTGTATGAATGCATGCTAAGTCCTCTCAGTCCTGTCCAACTCTTTTTGACCATATGAACTGTATCCTGCCTGGATTCTCCAGGCAAGAATACTGGAGTGTGTTGCCATGTTCTCCTCCAGGGCATCTTATCAAGGGATCGAGAGCTTCCCAGGGATCGAGCTTGTATCTCCTACAGTTTCTGTACAACAGGCAGATTCTTTACTGCTGAGCCACCAGGGGAAGCTCAATCTTTATATAGCTGGTCATAAAGTGATAAGGCTGTACATAGTTGAGGATTTGGATACATTTTATTATTATGTTGATTATCTTGTTACTACTCAACAGACAGTATTTGTAGCTGTTACAATAAACAAGTCAATTATTTATTTGCATATATGCATTTGAATATTAATAATTTTTAGTGTATGGTTGTTATTATTACACAGATGATTTAAGTGCTGGGAATTTTTTTTTTTAATTTTCTTTACTTTATTGTATTGGTTTTGCCATACAATGACATGAAACTGCCATGGGTTTGCATATGCTCCCCCTCCAGAACCCCGCTCCCTCCTCCCTCCCGATTCTCTCCCCCTGGGACATCTCAGTGCACCAGCCCCGAGCATCAACCCTGGGCTGATGATTGATTTCACATATGGTAATTAACATGTTTCAATGCCATTCTCCCATATCATCCCACCCTTGCCCTCTTCCACAGAGTCCATGAGTCTGTTCTATACATCTGTGTTCCTTTTGCTGTCTCGCTTGCAGGGTTCTCGTTACCATCTTTCTAAATTCCATATATATGTGCTAGTATACTGTATTTTTGTTTTTCCTTCTGGCTTACTTCCCTCTGGATAATAGGCTTCAGTTCCGTCCACCTGAGTAGAACTGATTCAAATGAATTTTTTTTTA
>ML660787.1:4162275-4471982 GCA_007570785.1 Antilocapra americana | reverse complement strand
TTAATGCTGAGTAATATTCCATTGTGTATATGTACCACAGCTTTCTTATCCATTCGTCAGTTGATGGGCATCTAGGTTGCTTCCATGACCTGGCTATTGTAAACAATGAAGCAATGAGCATTGGGGTACACGTGTCTCTTTCAATTCTGGTTTCCTCGGTTTGAAGTACAACCTCTACCATGGAATCTGAGCTCATGAATAGATGCTAAGAGAAAATTCTTTGAGGACCAAATCATGATTTACTCAAATTTATTTAGATGGATTCCTTTAGATGATAGCCTAACAATGGAAATAGACAAAATTGTTTTAAAATATAAATTGAAATAATTAGAAATATTATGTGTGTTAAAAAATTCCAAGTCTTGGGTGGAATTTCAAGATCTCTAGTAAGGAATGAATTGTGTATATATATATACACACATATATATGCATATCTTTGTGTGTGCATGCTAAGTTGTTTCAGTTGTTTCCAAGTCTGTGACCTTATAAACTGTAGCTGACAGATTCTTCTGTCTATGGGATCCTCTAGGCAAGAATACTGGAGTGGGTTGCCATTTCCTACTACAGGGAGTCTTCCTGACCCTGGCATCCACCCAGCCTGCATTTCCCATGTCTCCTGCATTGTCTGGAGAGTTCTTTACCACCAGTGCCTCCTGGGATGCCCATATATACATATAAAGCTATGATCAACCTAGACAGCATATTAAAAAGCAGAGACATACTGAGTGCTGAAGAATTGATACTTTTGAACTGTGGTGTTGGAGAATACTCTTGAGAGTCCCTTGGACTGCAAGGAGATCCAACTAACCTATCCTAAAGGAGATCAGTCCAGAATATTCATCAGAAGGCCTAATGCTGAAGCTGAAGCTCCAATACTTTAGCCACTTGCTACGAAGAACTGACTCACTAGAAAAGACCCTGATGCTGAGAAAGATTGAGGGCAGGAGGAGAAAGGGATGACAGAGGATGAGATGGTTGGATGGCAATCTGACTTGATGGTCATGAGTTTCAGTCAGCTCCAGGAATTGGTGATGGACAGGGAAGCCTCTCATGTTGCAGTTTATAGGGTTGCAAAGAGTAGGACAGAACTGAGTGCCTGAACTGAACTGAATGTATATATGTATGTATATCTTTGCTATTGGCTAAAATATAGACAATTCTTAAAGCATGATTTTATTTTAAATATCTAGAGGGAAACATTAATCCCGCATTTGTCATTTTATACCCATGAAGCCTATTGATTTATAAATTGCTTGGCTACAATGATACAACTTAGAATTTAAAATCCCACAAAGATGAGATTGTCAAGTTATGAGGAAATTTAGATGCTCAGTACCCAAGTCACTTTTTATGATTAAGCTAGACACTTGGGGAGCCCATCAGCTCTTTTCACTGCAAGAATGCCATCAGTGCATTAGAGCTGCACTTAATCTCACTGTGGTCTGACCTCGCATGAAATTCAAGAATCCTGGCTTTTGATATGGAAGCAATATGTTTGTTTATGACTCTGTGAACAATGCATAGGCCCAGAGGGCCTGTTCTCTCCTATTTTGAACTATTCAAGGCTTCAGCAGTATTAACACCTACAAGAAGCTGACATCAAAGAAAAAAAACCTGAATTCCACTGACCAAGCAGGTTTCTGAAAACTTTTATTGAGGCATAATTTACATATCATAAAATTCACTCACTTTAAGTGTACAATTCAATGATTTTTAGCAAATTTACTGAGTTATGTAACATTTTTATCACTTCTGTAAGATCTCTCATGCCCATTTACAGTTACTCTCCATTCCCACCCCAGTCCAGACAACAACTAATCTAGTTTATATCTCTGTAGGTTTGGTTTTTCTGAACATTTAATATAAATGGAATCATACAGTGCATCATCTTTTATGGATCTGACTTCCCTTACTAAACATAACATTTCTGAGGTTCATCTGTGTTGTAGCGTATGTGCTTTATTTCTTTTTATTGTTGAATAGCATTTCATTGCATGGGTATGCTACACTTTGGTTATCCATTGACAAGCTGATGAGCATTTGGGTTGTTTTCATTCTTGACTGTTATGAAAGATGTTTCTCTCAACACTCATGTGCAACTCTTTATGCAGACATTTGTCATCATTTCTCTAGGAGTGAAGTTTGGGGCCTAACGTTAGGTCTTACAGTAGCTGAACTTTTCAGAAACTAAAGAAAGAAGTTTTTGAGTACATGGATTAGTGAACTGCAAAGTTTACAAAGATAAGTGTGAAGAAACAATTATTTCCCTCAAGAAGCTTATGATTCATAAAAAGATAGAATAACTTTATAAGTTGATCGACTCCTAGAAGTGACTAGACTATGAGGGAGAGTGTGAATACTATAGAAAGTGTATAAGAATTTCTAAAAAACGGTCTTCTCAATTTGTGAGTAGAGAAAGAATGTGGTCTGAAAAGCCCCTTTGAGATCTATCTTTGGGAATGTTTTAAAGAACTTAGGTTGATGACAAAATAATCAAAAAAAAGAAGAAAGGAAAATACTGAATGTGCTGAGCAACCTGCAGGTGGCCTACTAGAGCAGAATGTTCAAACAGGACTCTGATCTCTTAGGAAGAGACCAAAAGACCTGGAACATTTCAGGAGGGACTAAGTCACCAACATTCTAAGTGGAGTTGCCATGGACATATACAGGAAGTGCAAAGAAATTAAGAAAGCTATTTTGGCAGCAACCACTTATCAAAGGGTATGGTCAGAGACTTGGGGAAAAGAAATATTTGGGTACGGGAGAGTTTTATCCACTGTAATTGTCTTTGGGGGTTTCCATTTCTCACACTGACTCTATTAGAGAGGAAAGTGGTAATGATCTTTTTCAGATACAGGTAAATTAGAGGTGTTTCAAGGAGGCCATGTGATTTATCTGATGTATGACTCCTGTGATTTCAGCTTGAGGGAGCAGAGCTAGCATAAAGAGGCTGCTTTGGGTGCCAGCAGGACGTGTGCTGCCTGTTAGTGGGTGATGTGTGTGAGTTTTCTGTGGGCTAAGAATGTAGGTAGGATGGCCAGGGGTTATTTTAAGAAGGACTTGCCCAAGAGGACTGTGTGATGGAGTAGAAGACTGTGATGGAGATTCTTGCTGGGGTGAACTGCCTGAATCCCAAAGGAAGAGGGTTGGATTCTTAGATAGCCAGCAAGAGAAGGCCTTACCCCATCATAGATTCTCCCCTACAGCTGTAGAGCCGCTGCGAGGGAGAGAGCCGTCTTTGTGCTTTCATCACCTTCAAAGGGAGCCTGATCAATATTACCCATACAAGACTGAATTGAGTTCTCTTCTGTAAACCCCTTACCCACCCTCTCAATCCCAGGGTTGTAAGAAGCCATGGCACCTTAGTGATGGGGGAGTAGATAGAACAGAATGGTCCACACTGCCCTTCGCTCATGTAGGTTCTGAACCTGAAACCCACATGGCCTGGAAAGAGAAGAGAGAAGTCTTAGGTTGAATGGAGGGGCTGGATGGATTATCACAGTGGATGACACTTTTAATTACAAAAGTACCATTGTTCTTAAGGTTAAAGGAAACTAGAGGATTCTTTGTTATCCACAGATGACTAGGTGAGCTATGAGACTTGCCTGAGATTTTCAACAAGAGTAGAGTGTTGGCAGTGTATTAATTAATGGTAAAGAGATGGGAAAGAAGTGATCTTCTTTGCTTGCATTCTGTGTCCCTACGAACTTGTTCAAGACAATGACTGAGGACTTGTGCAGAGTGTTGGGGAAGTTGAGCACACAAAGATATATTGGAACCAATCTTTGAAAGATGTTTTAGGCCACTTGGAGCAATTTACATGGGCAGAGAGTAGCTTTATGATAATAGTTCCATGTTCTGAAGATCAATCTGGAACCTATCTGTGCAGTGGTTAGATAAGGTAAAACTCAAAATTCAAAAAATCCCAAAGACTGTGGATTAGTTAGAAACACATGAGGAGATTACAGGGGTGGTAATAAAAAAATTAAGATGGCATCTTTTAAAAGAGATATTTACAGCAAAACTGTCTTTCAAAGTAAGCAGGGAGTTTCACAACCATTTCCCCCACCCTCTATTTAACATCTTGGGCTTCTCCAGTGGTACAGAAGTAAAGAATTCATCTGCCAACTCAGGAGATGTGGGTTTACCTCTGAGTCAGGAAGATCATCTGGAGAAGGCCAGTCCAATATTCTTGCCTGGGAAATCCCATCGTCAGAGGAGCCTGGCAGGTTACATCCAAAGAGTAAAGACAGGGCTTAGCACTAAACAACAATTTAACATCTTAGTTCCCCTAGGCTATCCCCTGGAGGCTTGAAAGAGTTAATGGTCCAGCCTTAGAACAAGGGGCTGCTTAGAATGGGTGGCAAAGAAGAGAGAATTCAGTCTATTTATTCACTGACCTCTCACAGGGCTATGAATAAACTAAGCAGAAAAAATCCAAGGAGGGGAGTAAGATCAGTGTCTCTCACCTCACTGCCAAAATTTTAAACCAAACAGCATGTTTCTACACATCTCTGCTCCCCCAAAGACCAAGAGGAAATGAGAAAGTTCAGGCTGTAAATGTCAGTGAACTGCTTGAGTTACTAGGAAAATATATTTGCAGTTCTTCATGCAGTTAAGCAGAGCTTCAGGGAAAAGCTTGGATTTTCTAATAGAAGCTTTGATTTGTAATCAGTGTGCTCTGGCTATTGTTAGAATAGGCTTGATGTCCTGCAAGGGTGGGGCAAGCAGCATCCACGTTTCCATTTAAATACAGTGTTCACTTTTACTTTTTAAGAACAGTCACACCTCTTTAGAATCTATTCCACTTTTGCAGAGGGACTTTTGGATATTCTGAATGACCAGGCTCATGTGATTTGTAGGTCCATGTCTCCTGCGATCCTTTCATTTCACAAATTAACAAACCTCAAATTCAGTAGTCTCTCCCCTCCGGTTCTTCATTTGAAGAATTAAGTCCTTGTGTTAAGTTGGTGCAAAAGTAATCGCGGTTTTGCATCATTGAACTTTGCTATTTGATACTGGAATACATTCTTAAATAAATGTAGTTATGTTGTACATCATTTTGACGCACATTTCTCGCTTAATGTTTTTTTGCTAATGATATCACTTGCTGTGTATTTTATATTTATTTTAGACTAGGGAAATGATATCAGACAAAGAGCAAATGCAAGCGATTTTCTTATTTGAGTTCAAAATGGGTCACAAAGCATTGAAGACAGCTCACTACATCAGCGATGCATTTGGCCCAGTAACTGCTGACAAATGTCCAGTGCAGTGATGGTTCAAGAACTTTTGCAAAAGAGATGAGAGCCTTGAAGATGAGGAGCACAGTGGCCAGCTCTCAGAATTTGACAACGAGAAATTGAGAACCATCAGCAAAACTAATCTTCTTACAACCACATGAGAAGTTATTGAAGAACTCGATGTTGACCATTCTATAATCATTCAGCATTTGAAGCAGATTGGAAAGGTGAAAAAGCTTGATAAATGGGTGCCTCATGAACTTACTGAAAAAAAAAAATGCTTTGAAGTGTTGTTTTTTGTAATTCTATGCAACAACAATCTCTCGATCCAATTGTGATGTGTGGCATAATGTGGATTTTATATGACAACCAGCAATGACCAGCTCAGTGGTTGGACCAAGAAGAAGCTCCAAAGCTCTTCCCAAAGCCAAACTTGCAACAACAACAGCAACAAAAAGTCATGGTCACACACGGTTTAGTGGTCTGCTGCCCAACTGATCCACTACGATTTTCTGAATTCCAGCAAGAACATCTGAGAATTATGTTCAGCAAATTGGTGAGATGCACCGAAAACTGCAATGCCTGCAGCTGCCATCAGTCAACAGAAAGGGCCCAATTCTCCATGACAATGTCTGACCTAACATCATGCAACCAACTTGTCAAGAATTGAATGAATTTGGCTACGAAGTTTTGCCTTATCCACCATATTCACCTGACCTCTTGCCAACTGACTACTACTTCTTCAAGCATCTTGACAGCTTTTTGCAGGGAAAACACTTCCACAGCTAGCTGGAGGCAGAAAATGCTGTCCAAGAGTTCATAGAATTCCGAAGCATGGATTTTTACTGTACAGGAATAATCAAACTTATTTCTCATTAACAAAAATGTGTTGATTGTAATGGTTCCTATTTTGCTTAAAAAAAAGATGTGTTTGAGCCTAGTTATAATGATTTAAAATTCATGGTCTGAAACTCCAATTACGTTTTCACCAACCTAACGGTTCCAATATGAGGCTGTTAATAGTAGTTGCTACTGTTTATTGAACACATGACAAAACAACATACACTATCTCATTTAATTGTAGTAGAATCCGAAAGAAGTGTGTTTTTACAGCTTAAGGACTCTGAGACTTGCCTGAAAACATTCAAGTTAAAGACATGATAGATCAGTATTAAAACTAGGTCTGTATCACTCCAAAGTCTGTTCTTTCTCCAGTGAGTCACTGTCAGAAACAAAACCGTAAGGACCACAGGGATCCAGAAGTGATGTCCACACCTGGAGAAGGTCATTGCTACACTGACCTAATACCCAAAGCTTTATGTGGTGGGGAATGGGCCCTCTCATTTGAACAGGCATGTCGTAGAGGCCTTTTCATGAAATAATCTACATGTACCTTTTTAAAATCCTACCTCTGTTTCCAATAATACATAGTAACAGTAATAATATCAATTTTTTCCCTTCTCCTTTTTCTAAAACATGATCTTTAATTCCTAAAGCATTACTTTGGTCTTCCATGTCCTGAAGTTACTGTCCTGTGTGCTTATTTCAGGAATGTTGAACTCATGCCTTTTGAGGTTAAATTTCCCCCTTTTGGTCCTTCCTCATTTCCTCTTTTTCTACCCCTTCTACCCCTGGTCCTTTTTTTCTGTTTCTTGTGGTTTTGCTTAAACTCTGTGTTTGTTGAAGCCCTTTACTTTGCTCTTTATCTATGTTAATGGAGTAACCTCTTCTCTCCTCCCTTTATTTTTCCTTTATGGACTTCCTAGGTGGCACTAGTGGTAAAAAAACCTGACTGCCAATGCAGGTGATATAAGAGCTGCAGGTTCGATCCCAAAGTCAGCAAGATGCCCTGGAAGAGGTAATGGCATCCCACTCCTATATTCTTGTCTGGAGAACCCCATGGACAGAGGAGCCTGGTGGTTTATAGTCCATAACATTGAAAAGAGTTAGACATGACTGAATCAACAGCCCACAGGCATGGAGTTCCCATTATCTGTCTATGAAAGGAGCTCTTCCTATCTCCTTTCTCTTTCTTTTCCATTTCTATGGCTTTCAGAATAAATCAAATCTGGAGTCAAATAACTATTACTAGAATTGAAATCCTACTAACTGTAGGGTATTGGACAGTTACCGAATGTGTTTAGCCAAAGTTGTTCTGTGACTAAAATAAGAATATTCACTTCATAGTGTTGCTAAGAATAATAAAACACATCACACAGGTGGTGTTTAAGGTTTTTAGTAGGTTTTCTTCTTTATGCTTTCTTTTTCTTATCCTTATTTTACAGTCTTATACCAATATTTTAACTTCTTTCTGTAGTACCTCCTCTTGTCTCCAATGATAGTCTACCCTGATCATGGTCTAAGAAATAGCTCTAAGTGTTGCATTGATGTGCTGAACCCAACCTTCCTATTATCTCCTATTGCTGTTTTTATAGCTTTAAAACTAATTAAAATAGTTTCAAAAATATGTGACAGGCACCAAGGATACAACACTGAATAAAACAGGCAAAAATCCTTACCCTCCTAAAGCTTGGGCTTCCCTGGTAGCTCAGATGGTAAAAAATATATGCCTGCAATGTAAGAGACTCGAGTTCAGTCCCTGGGTTGGGAAGATCCCCTGGAGAAGGGAATGGCAACCCACTCCAGTATTCTTGCCTGGAGAAGTCCACCGACAGAGGAGCCTGGAGAGCTACAGTTCATGGGGTCACTGAGAATTGGACATGACTGAGCAACTAACACATGAAACTTAATTCTGTTGGGATTGGGTGAGGAAAGATGGACAATTTAAAGAGTAAAAAAAATGTAGAACAAACTTCTGGATTGGACACATTGAAGTGCTAAAAGGGTGATGCACGTTGAAGAGGGCATGGAAGTTCCATGCCTCATTCCATCCCCGCAATTTATCCTATGCATCTCTTCCATTTGGCTTTGCCTGAGTTACATCCACATGCAAAAAAAGTGAGTCTAGACAGAGGTTACACACTTCACAAAAAATAGCTCAAAATGGATCATAGATCTGAATGTAAAATGCAATAATATAACACTCCTAGAAAACAGCAATGGTGAAAATCTAGATTACTTTGGGTTTATTGATGACTTTTTGGATAACACCAAAGGCATAATCCATGAAAGAATAAAAATTTGAACTTCAGTATAATTAAAAACTTCTGTTATATAAAAGATACTGTGAAGACATTAATAAGGCAGCCACAGACGAGAAAATATTTGGAAAAGTTATATCTGATAAAGAGTGGTTTTACAAACTTTGCAAAGAACACTTAAAGGTCTACAATAAGAAAATAAATCTCCTGATTAAAAAATGGGCAAAGGCTCTAAACAGAAACCTCAACAAAAGAGATACATAGGTGATAAATAAGCAAATTAGAAGCTGCTCAATACCATATGCCTTAGGAAACTGAAAATTAAAATGACAGTAAGATACTACCACACACCTATTCGAATAGCAAAATTCAAAACACTGACAACGCCAACCTGAGATATGCAGATGACACCACCTTTATGGCAGAAAGGAAAGAGGAACTAAAGAGCCTCTTGATGAAGGTGAAAGAGAAAAGTGAAAAAGCTGGCTTAAAATTCAACATTTAGAAAGCTAAGGTCATGGCATCTGGTCCAATCTCTTTACGGCACATTGTGGAGAAACAATGGAAAGAGTTGACAAACTTTATTTTCTTGGGTTCCAAAATCACTGCAGATGGTGACTTCAGCCTTGAAATGAAGACACTTGCTCCTTGGAAGAAAAGCTATGACCAATCTAGGTAGCATATTAAAAAGCAGAGACATTACTTGACCAATAAAGGTCTGTCTAGTCAAAGCTATGGTTTTTCCAGTAGCCATGTACAGATGTGAGAGTTGTACTGAAAAGAAGGCTGAGCACTGAAGAATTGATGCTTTTGAACTGTGGTGTTAGAGAAGACTCTTGAGAGTCCCTTGGACTGCAAGGAGATGAAAGCAGTCAATCCTAAAGGAAATCAACCCTGAATATTCACTGGAAGGACTGATACTGAAGCTGAAGCTCCAATACTTTGGCCACCTGATGCAAAAAACTGACTCATTGGAAAAGACACTGATGCTGGGCAAAATTGAAGGCAGGAGGAAAAGGAGATGACAGAGGATGAGATGGTTGGATGACATCACCGACTTGATGGACATGAGTTTGAGCAAGCTCTGGGAGATGGAAGGACAGGGAAGCCTGGCGTGCTGCAGCCCATGGGGTCGCAAAGAGTCAGACACGACAGGACAACAACGCAGTCACTTTGGAAGACAGTTTGGCTGTTTCTTATAAAACTAAACATATTCTTACTCTATGATCCAATATTCTCACTCCTTGGTATTTGCTCAAATGAGTTGAAAACATGTCCACAAAAACCACACCTGTACCCAGATGTTTATGGCAGCTTAATTCATAACTGCCAAAACGGAATCAACCACATGTCTTTCACTGTATAAATGAACTGAATAAACTGTGTTATATTCATTCAATGAAATATTATTCAATGTTAAAAAGAAATGAGCTATCCAGGCAGGAAGAGATATGAAGGAGAAAATGCATGTTGCTTAGTGAAAGAAGCCAGTGAAAAGGCTACATATTATATAATTCCAACTATAAAACAGCTTTGAAAAGGCAAGACTATGGTGACAGTAAAAGGATCAGTGGTTGCCAGGGGTTATGAGGGAAGGAGAGATGAATAGGCTGAGCACAGAGGATTTTTTAGGTCAGTAAAACTATTCTGTTTGATACTCTAATGGTAGATTCATGTTATTATGCATTTGTCTTTTTAAAAGCACACAGACTGTACAACACCAAGAATGAACCCTAATGTAAACTTTGTGCTGTCGGTGATAATGATGTATCAATAGGCTTATCAATTGTAATAAACATACTACTCTGCTATGAAATATTGATGGTGGGGGAGGTTGTGCATCTCACAGCTGGAGGTGGTGGAGGTGTGGGTGCATCTCACAGCTGGAGGTGGCGGAGGTGTGGGCAAGTGGTATATGGTATGAAGTGAAGTGTTAGTTGCTTAGTCATGTCTGACTCTTTGTGACCCAAGGAACTGTAGGCCGCCAGGCTCCTCTATCCATGGAATTCTCCAGGCAGGAATACTGGAGTGGGTAGCCATTCCCTTTTCTAAGGGATCTTCCCACCCCAGGGATCGACCCCGTGTCTCCTGCATTGCAGGCAGAATCTTTACTGTCCGAGCTACCAGGGAAGCCCTGTAAATGGTATACAAGAAATTATCCACTCTATTTTCCTGTGAACCTAAAACTTCTCTAAAAATAAAGTAAAACAGAGAATGAATATTCTTCCGACCATATTTTAACTTCACTTGTTTTCTGACTTGTTGGCATGCGTGTATGGAGTGTCCAAACCCTACCATTTTTTTTTGTTGTTGTTGCCGGTAACAACAATGGCAAGCTGTTTTCCTTCTTTATGATGAGTATTCTCTCAAGTAACTCAGTAAATTGTATCTAGGTTCATAGTAACTCTACAAGGCAGGAAGAACAGCTAATATATTTCTGTTTGATGACAGAACTGGTTTGCAGGGAAGTTAAATGATTTGTTATGGCAACTTAGATTGTTCAGAGCAGAGTAAAATTAGAGTTCTAGTCTTTTAAATCCCAGTCCTGCATCCTCTTCTAATTAATACCTTTCTATAACTTGTGATGGGCTTCTCAGGTGGCTCAGTGGTAAAGAATCCATTTTTCAATGTAGAAGACATAGGTTTGATCCTTGGGTCAGGAAGATCCCTTCAGAAGGAAATGGTGACCCACTCTGGTATTCTTGCCTGGGAAATCGCATGGATAGAGTAGCCTGGTGGGCTACAATTGTCTATGGGGTCACAGCAGAGTTGGACATGACTTAGCAACTAAACTACAACATAGCTTGTGATATAATTTATACATAGTACTTTTATTGTACACTAGAGTGTTAGAATATTTGACAACTGCATTCAGAATGATAGTTGATAGTAGTATTAAAATCCCTGTGATTTTTATGCAAGAGGTGAGTCTTTTCAGGTAAGATCTAAGATGTATATTGCATTCTATGATAAGCTACTAACATTTCCTGCTCCTTAAGGGCAACAGAAGTTCTCAGAGAACTGAAAACAGATAATATAGCAAATAGATGTAGAGGGCATTCCCATATAACCCTGCATAAAGACACAGATAACAATTTAAAGACTGAATTTGGAGTATCTGCTGACAGTGGAAGGGTTTCTATTGCAACCATCAAATGAAATATTAGGAAGTGACATTTTAATGCCCAACTTTAAACCAAAGGTACAACAGAAATGCAATTGGATCAAACAAGAAACCAATTCCCTTAGCAACACCTGCTAAGGATCTTCATCACTTTTTATTTTGTCAGTTGCAACAGAACATCCATTTTTCCTTAGTCATAGGGTATTAGCTGGGCATAGAGGAACCTGATTAAAGACTACATTTCTCAGCCTTCTTAGAAGGTTTACATGGCCATGTGACTAAGGTCTGGCCAGTGGGTTATTGAAAGTGATGTGTGCAAGTTCCCTGTTGTATATGAAAAGGTAGGCGTTTCACTTCTCCTCCCAGACTAGAATGGGCATGTGATCATGGGATCTGGAGCAGCCTTGCTGGGCCCCAAGATAGAGCCAGATGTTGAGGATGGCAGAGCAGCAAGATGCAAGTCCGCCTACCTACATTTTAGTGAGAGAAAGTAAAGTATTCTCTTCCTTAGGCCAGTGTCATTTTGGTTTCTCCATTCCAGCAACTGAAGCAGTTCCTAATATAGAAGTCAATGTAAAAACTATATTTTATTAAATTCATAATTTGTTTACATATAATTGTTCTAAAACTAACAAGACTAGCTATGCATATTGTTCTCTCTCCAGAGTATTACCTTAGGCATATTCATTCTTATTGATGTCCTTATGAATGTTACAGTTAATGGGGCCTTCTGTGTGTTATTATAGTTCATGATTTGGATTGAGTGGACATCCAAATGAGAAAGAAAGTGAGAGCAAGTGAGAAAGCATATTCAAATGATAAGAGTAAAGATCTGGTGCCTCATGTGGGCACATCACTTCCAGTGCTGCACACAGCATGGGGTGTACCATGACCTCTTTTAGCTAAGTGATCCAAGTGCAACACTATTGTACATTTCCTGATTTAATTAGGTCTTTGCTCTGTTAGGCTGATAGTCTCTAATTGAAACAACATGTCTAAGATTTTTTTTTCCTTTATATTTAACATGCAGATAATACCTTTCCAGTTTCCCTCAAGCCCTGTTTGGTGTTCCAGTAATGTTAGTGTCTTGTGATGAGCATACAAAAATTTAGTACCCAATGATAATGCCATATACATATAATAATAATAATAAAGCATATATATATAGGGCTTTCCAGGTGGTACAGTGATAAAGAATCTACCTGTCAATGCAGGAGATGCAAGTTTGATCCCTGGGTCAGGAAGATCTCCTGGAGATGGCAATGACAACTCGCTCCAGTATTCTTGCCTGGAAAATTCCATAGACAGAGGAGCTTGGTGGGCTATAGTCCATGGGGTTGCAAAGAGATGGACACGTGTATATATATATATACACACACACACACACACACACACACACACACACACACACATATATAGCCACACACACACACACACACACACACACACACATATATAAACTTTCTTTTTTTTTTTTCTTCTATTAAGTGGTAGAGTTGATTTACAGGAAATAATGGCAGGGGAAGGAGAGCGATGCTGGCTGCTAATGCACAGACGCACTCACTTTCACACTTTGGTGTTACTACCTTGATCCGGGTATCCTTACTACAATAGGCTTTAATTTAGGCTGCCAGTTCCATGAAAAGAAAGTTGGATCATTGTGGAGAGGCTTTTCCATTTAATCTGTATCTATCTTGGATGTGTTAGTTAGAGCTGAAAGGAATAAGTACATAAGCTGAGAATCTATTGATTCAAGCAGGACCATTCTCATACATTCTTTTTCTTCCCACTGCTTTCTCATTTTTCTTGCCTTTTTACTTGCTCTTCAGACCTTTGTTGCTTAATGAGTTCACATCTTCATTGAATTCTCCACCAGAATGCTTATTTCTTGATCCAGGAAAGTTCATTAACATGGACAAATAATAGAGACTCAAGGTAGAAACGTCCAAAGCAATGGATTGGCTCCTTGTCACAGTTTGGTAGTCATTCCTGTCCCTTGACCTGTAGACTTCTTTTGTCTATAGAGAAAGTTCAAGAGCTAGTCTGGAAAGAGAGTAGAAGGAAAGACCTGGAAGGTATTGTGTGAAGGGTAGGGTTCAGTTGAATGGTTTTTGTCTGTTGTTTAGTTGCTCTGTTGTGTCTGACTCTTCTGTGACCCACCAGGCTCCTCTTTCCATGGGATTTGCCAGGTAAGAATAATGGAGTGGGTTGCAGTTTCTCCTCCAGGGGATCGTCCCAACCCAGGAATCAAACCTGTGTCTCCCTGTCTCTTGTATTGCAGGCAGATTCTTTACCGCTGAGTCACCATTCATACATAGAATTAAAGTTGCAGCTTGAAAAACTTCATACATGTAACATTTTCTAAAGAAGTATGTTTCCCAAACTTTGAAATTTAGGGTGTTAGTCAAATTAAAAAGAAATGTGAAGACTGGCACATAATCATGAACTCCTTTTCTCTTTCCCTGAATGGCCATAAATCGTGATGGGAACACAGAATAAACTTACATCATTTTAAGCACAGAAATTTCAAGTTAGTTATAGCAGAAAGGAGAGAATATTAGAATATACTTACCCTAATATAACCAACCAAAAAAGTAAGAGATATAATTTTAATGTTAAGAAAAGATAGTCTTTTGGGGATGAATATACTTGTCGTTAAAAAGTCCATATGTGGGTCTTGTTATATTTTCCTGAATTCTAACCAGGGCAGGGATGGTGAAACATCCCTCTTAACCTATAACTGGATTGCGTGCATGCATGCTATGTCACTTCAGTTGTGCCCTACTCTCTGTGATGCCTGCCAGGGACCTCTGTTCATGAGATTCTCCAGGCAAGAATACTGCAGTGGGTTGCCATGCCCTCCTCCAAGGGATCTTCCTGACTCAAGGATCAAACCTACATCTCTCACATTTCCTGCATTGGCAGGCAGGTTTTTACCAGTAGTACCTGGTGGCTCGGACAGTAAAGAATCTGCCTGCAATGCAGGAGACCTGGGTTCTATTCCTGGGTTTGGAAGATCCCCTGGAGGAGGCCATGGCAACCTGCTCCAGTATTCCTGCCTGGAGAATCCCCATGGACAGAGGAACCTGGCAGGCTACAGTCCATGGGGTCGTAAAGAGTCAGACATGACTGAGCAACTAAGCATAGTACCACCACATGGGAAGCCCTATAAATAGATTATGGATACACATTATTGAGTGCACATATAAACAACTCCTTTTATTGAGAGTTACCTGAATCTGCTTCTTGTGTGAATCCTTTTAGCCCAATCACCCACATTTGCATTCCTTCTGAGGCCTCATGCTTCTTCTTGATCTGGACCTGATCTTCAGTTGTTGGCATATTTTGCCTTCTTGCTTTCCTGGCTCCTTTTTGTCCTTGCGATGTTAATAACAATATTGAACACCATCACATGGTAGTTCAAGTGATCCATCAGTTTAACCTTACCTCTTCCAAGAACCTTTCCTGAGAAACAGCCCCACTGAGCTGGAGCTTAAAGTCAGTTTGTACAAATCACTGTGAATCGGCTTCTTGCTAAGGTAGGGGGACCTTGACAGCTATGACAGAATGCTTCTGTGGATAAAATGCAGTGAGGGAAATGGCTGAAACCATCCTTTTAAATAGAATCAATGTTTGTCAGCTGTCTCACCATCTTGTACCAACACGACAATGGTAGCTAGAACGTAGGGAACGAATGAAAAATACCTCTCCTAGGAACCCTCTCCTCAAACAAATATTGTAAAGTAACATAACAGTATCCCAAAGAACAGAGTTAACCAACAGTAGAAATAATATATTGAAACTCCTTTTTGAAATGTTTATCTCTATTAGTTAACTGAAATTCCTTATGAGAGAGCTATAATAAGCAAAATGTACGAAAATATTTGTCAGACTTCTGTTGCTCAATAGGTTAAGATTACAGGCTTATGGTTATTATATGATTTCTATATATTTTATGTGCAATGTATCTTTTTAAAGTTTAAACAAATGGCATTTCACCTGCTTTCCTTGGGGTCCCTTTCTTGATATTAACCATGTGAATACCGTAAAGCACAAATATTAAGGGTTTTGCTTCTTTCCATTATAAGAGTTCTGATAATTAAAGCAGAAGGATAATTGTGACGTGGCAGCCAAAAACAGCAAGAAAAAAATCTCAAGATGAATTCCAGAAACACTAGGGAACAGCTGTATTGTCACACCTAGAAAATTAATTCAGATGAAAATTAATTCAGAAGTAAGTCCCCCTTCAATCTATCTTCTTGAAAAGAAAAAGTGGTGAAAGTTATAGCTTGGGAAAACCCAGAAAAAATTTTCTTCACGTGACCAACTTAGAAATTTCTCATGCTTTTGCTTGCTGTTTAACATCTAATAACAAGAAAGTAATTAACTATCTTATTTCAAAGAAAGGACTTTAAACATTGTTTTTTCCAAACTACTGGCTTATAAAATTGAAGTAGCAATGGCAGCAGTGGCAGCAAAGGAATGAGATAAAGTTAAAACTTTTTATATTAATTTAGCTAATAATTATTTATTGAGAAACTCACATGGTAGTCATTTTCATGGTTAATGGAGAGACAGATACGAAATATGCTACCACTGCTTTCAGTGGACTTGAATTCTTTACAGTGAATGATATTTTGCTTTATATGTTTCAGTTGATGCATTTATTCACTATAGTACCTAAATTCTTCTAGATTTTATAGGCGTTGCTATGCTTGGGTTTACTTGAAAGCAGAGCTTGAAACATAAGCCTTTTATGCAGGTAGTTTAGCTGGGGAGATGATCTCAGAGATCAAGAGTGCCTGGGATAAGAGAGGAGGGAACAGTCTAGGGACGGCTACTGCTGTAGGCAACCACTATGGTAGCCAGTACCAAAGATGCGGAGAAATGTGTCATTTATAATCAAGAACTGGGTACATAAAATTACCATTCTAAAACTACAATGAATAATATGGACAACATATAACTGAGGACAAAATTGTTTCATTGTAGATCAGTGGCTCTCAATCGAGATTGGTTTGTCACCCCTGAAGGTGATACTTGGCATTGTCTGGAGACGCATTTTTGTGGTCAAGAAGGTGACAGGGGTGGGTGTTGAGAGATGAGGGATAGAAATGGGGAGGGATGAGAAGGTAGCTACTGGTATATTGTGGGTAGAGGTCAGGGATGCTGGCCTTCTACAAACACCTTATGATGCACAGGATAGCCCTCCTCTTCCCCAATACAAAGAAATATCTGGCAAAAATGCCAGTTAAACTGCTGTTGAGAAACTCCCCTCAAACATTACTATGTAGCACAGGGAACTCTGCTCAGTGCACTGTGGTGACCTAAATGGGAATCCAAAAGAGAGAGGCTACATTAATATGTATCAGTTCAGTTCCCAGTTGCTCAGTTGTGTCCAACTTTTTGCAAACACATGGGCTGCAGCATGCCAGGCTTCCCTGTCCATCACCAATCCTGGAGCCTACTCAAACTCATACCCATTGAGTTTGTGATGCCATCCAACCATCTCATCCTCTGTCATCCCCTTCTCTTCCCACCTTTATTAATATGTATACATATAGCTAATTCACTTTGCTGTACTGCAGAAACTAAAACAACTTTGTAAAACAACTATACTCCAATAAAAATTAAAAAAAGGAAAAACATAGAAATGATCACGCCATCAGGGCATCTAGTTGAAATGTAGACTCTATTTGGTAGGTTCAGGGTGGAACCTGACATCTTGTTTCTCGTAACATTTCTCAAGACTTATCTAGATTGATTGTTTTTTATCTGAAATTTTCACAGTCTTATAGTAGTCATAATAGGTATCTACAACCTATCCTCAGTGCTTCAAAATGCCTAATATACACCATATGTTTATCTCATGGTAATTAGGACACTGGTTTACAAAAAATATCAAAGTTATATGTTTTTGAATGGAATTATACAACTCGTAGTCTCACAATATATATCTCATACTAATCATAAAGTAATAAAATTTCTTACAGAAAGTGTGGGACTCTTTGATCTATAATATCGTCCATCCTTGTCAGGACAAGATCAAACCAATTTACATATAAAATGCCTTTTCTCTATGAAAATCTGCACTCTCATCAAACAGAATCTCCGATTTTCCTGACTCTTAGGGACATTTTTGACTCATCTGAGGAAGCCACCTAGGTTGAAATCTCTGACTCCGACCATTTCTGAATATGTCACACAGTCCTCTGTCTCCCTTCCTTGGAAAGGAGGAACACATGGTTTTCTTTCAGCAGCAGAGACTGTGCTCGGACAAAATGTGTCATCACTGGTTTTCCATTCTTGATATTCTCTGAGGGGGATGTAGGTGGGACAAGAACAAACCGGGGATTTTTTAAAAAAGTGAATGTGTCATAAAATCTATTGTGACAGGTTTTAAAGAATTCCCTGTAACTGGGCAAAAATGAAATGAGAACACTGGGAGACTGGACAGAAATACAACAATCCTGCAAATTTCTTTACTTCTCTTGTCTTTGTCTCTCCTGCTGAGTTGAAATGTTCCTTCCACGGAGTCTGTGACGCTTGCAGAGTGGAAGGTGTCTGGCACTCCAAAGCAAAAACCCTCCAACAGCCTCCAGTTCCTAAAGAAGAGGCAATTACAACCCCTCTTTCCTGGGAAGTGTCAGTCATGAAGGCAAAGGAGCCTTTGGAAATGGGTTGGAATGTGCCAGTCATTCAAAGGGTAAATCCGGTACTGAGAAAATGGTTCAGTCCTGCGTGCAGTGCCAGCAGGCAGCTTCTGGCTACAAACTCCTTTGCAGGGATAAAAGCCTTCCAAGTGGAGTTTGAGCAGTTCTAAATATTTCATGCCTGTGTTCGAACAAAAAGTTGCCATGGGAAGGCTGGCATGAAGATGTATTTTATCAGCTTGGTATTTTCTAAGTTAGTTTCTCATTAACTTGTCCTTCTCTGCCCCATTTCCACCCAAGTCAGAAACTCCGATGGCAAGCATTCTTTAGAAATTACTGTTCCTATCTTAGGTATCTTCTCTGTTGAAACCTGTCGGCTCTGCCTTGTGAGTCCTGCTAAAGCTATTGCCCCCGCTCATAGGAGAGGAAGCAGAAGCTGCTGTTAGGGTATATTTAGAAACATTTGTGAAAATCAAGTTGTATAAGTGATCAATTGTTCAACAACCCTAAAACTGAATAGCTTTTAAAAAAAAGTTATTATCCCTCTTGCTTCCTGAGGGTTGGGATTTCAGATAGCGCTCCACCGGCATATCTTTGTCCACATGTTCTACCTCAGATGGAATATTTGAAGGCTGGAGCTGAAATCGTCTCAAGGCCCATTTGCTCACATGTCCAGTAGCTCATATTGGCTTTTGGCTGAAAGGCTAGGCAGGCTGAACATGTGGCTTCACCTTCCTGAGACCAAGGAGGCTGGATTTCAAGAGCAAGTCTCTTGAGAGACATACTGACTTTTATGGCCTATGGAAGTTATGCAAGGTCATTTCTTTCACATACTTTTCACAGTTATAAAGTCCCAAGTTCAAGGGAATCTAGCCATGAAGGCATGTTAACATCACATTGTAAGAGACTGTGGGATGGGATACATATATATGTAATATTCCATGGAAAATGCATTGTATTTCTCAAATGCAGTTGAGAAAAGTGTATAGCTAGTACTTTGGGAGTATTGCCTATGTTTCCTAATTTTGGGCCAGGTAACTTACAAACGGATGGAAACTGTTCAGTTGTTATAATCTATCATATCTAGATAATGTTTTATAAGATCGCAGTTGTCTTTTTATTTGGTATTTATTTTAAGTATCGCTTGAATTTGTAAGTCAAGGACTGTTACTTCCACATTATGAATAAAGCTGCTGAAACTCAGACATAACATCTTAAAATCACCCAGGTATTTAATGATGGATTTGGGGCTAGAACACAGCTTCTCTAACTCCTAGACCATTGTTCATCAGAATTTGTAACGTCTACAAGCTGTAACATCCTCAACGCATGAACAGCTTACTGAATACTTTTCATAATGGAGTTACAGTGATAGACACTGCATTTATATGCTGATGAATATGACACAGTGTCTCCCTTTAAAGAACTCATGGAAGGATGGAGAAAGTAAACACATAAATGCAGATATTCAAAAGTGCAGAGATGAAAGTAGAATGCAGAGATGAGCATAGAAAGCCACTTAGTTCATTTTGGGGTTCAGGAGTGACTTTTGGAGGGAGAATAAAATATTTGAGCTTAAATTTTCATTGCTCAGCTCACTAAACTAGACAGCTGTCTGAAAAAGGGCACATTGGGTACTTAAATTTCAATATACTGTGTGTATATTTAAAGAATATATGTTTTACTTGATATATGGCAAGGCAAATTCCCTTTTCCTTTTTTCCTTCAATAATTGTGTACTTTTGTAGTATTCTTGATTGTATGTATTTTTTTTTTTGCTATTTTGAATATTTTTTGCTATTTTAAATATAGCACTTTCTAAGTGGTTGTTACTGATTCACAAATTTCCAGTGCTTCACTTGTATGGATCCTGCTGACTTCTACCTACCTGAGTAGGATGCTTAGATTATTAGTTTTCAGCTTCTCTTCTTTCCTAGTGTGTGCATTGAATGCTATGTGTTTCCCTTTTATTTTTTATTTTATTTTTTTCCCCATTTTTTTTTTATTGGTTTTGCCATACAATGACATGAAACAGCCATGGGTTTACATATGCTCCCCCTCCAGAACCCCCCTTCCTCCTCCCTCCTGATTCCCTCCCCCTGGGAAATCTCGGTGCACCAGCGAGAGATATTTAGTGATTTGGGTTTTCTTCAGTTCTGTATATTATAATTTTCAATATAAATTCTTCTTGAAATCAATGCATTTTTAAGAACAGTTTCTTTTAATGGATATTTAATAAATCTTAAATATATATTTCTGTACACGCGCGCGCACACACACACACACACACACACACTATTTTACTATTGGTCTTGTTTATCTGGAGAACCCTAATTAAAACAATAATAATGTATTAGTCTTTTTCTATAATGCTGGACCCATACTCCGAAAGTAGAAATTGGTGACAATTTTTATGTTTGTATTCATATAGGAGGGTGGTCTATACTTTTTTTTGTTATTTTGATGTTTTTGTTAGGTTTGGTATTGAGGTTATACTGGTCTCATAAAATGATTTGGAAAATATTTCTTCCCTCAGTATTGCCTGAAAAGGTACTTATGCCTTACGTAAATAAGGTTAGTAGTTCTTAAAATATTTGATAGCACTAACCAATAAAGCCACCTGGACATGGAGACTCTCTTGTGACAAGTTTCTGACTAACTCTTTGTTTTTTATTTATATATTAAAAAAATATTTATATAGTTTTTTATTTTTGCCTGTGCTGTTTCTTCATTGCTGCCCTCGTTGCAGTAAGGAGGGGCTGTTCTTAGTTATGGTGCACAGGCTTCTCACTGCAGTGGCTTCCCTTCTGGTGGAGCATGGGCTCTAGAGCGCTAGGGCTTCAGTACTTAGCACGTGTGCTTGGTAGTTGAAGCTCCCAGGCTCTAGAGCACAGGCTCAGTAGTTGTGGCGCTGGGGCTTAGTTGCTTTGTGGCATGTGGGATTTTCCCGGTTCAGGCATCCAACCCATCTCCTGCATTTTGGCAGGTGGATTCTTTACCACCAAGCCACCAGGGAAGTCCAGCACTGGTTTTTCAAAAGCACATATCATGGCTGTTCAGAATTTTTATTTGTTCTTATATCAGTTTTGGTAAGTTTAATCTTTCAAGGAGATGCTTCCTTTTTATCTAAATTCTTCCCTTTAGTGTCATAAAATTGGTCTTATTAACCTCTTACTTTCCTTTTAATGAGTGTAGGTTCAGTGTGTATAATCTCTAATCTTTATTCCTCATATTGATAATTTGTGTTTTCTACACCTTTACCTTGATTATTCTTTCTTACAGTTTGCTAGTTTTATTAATCATTTTCAGAGGACCAACTTGTGTGATCCTGATTCTATCTTTAGTTTTCACCTTCTTTTCTTTTTTCTTTGTTGTCAGTGTTGCACTTCTTTTTCTGCTTGAGATATAAGTTTAGATGATTAATTTTTTACTTTTCTCACTTCTAATACAAGCATTTAAAGGTGTAAACTTTCCTCTAATAGTTTTAGCCATATTCCCTAAATTTGGATACATTTTGTTTTCATTACATTTCAGACTGAAATATTTTCTAGTTTCCTTTATACTTTCTTCTTTCACCTATGAATATTTAGAAAGGTATTGCTTAATATATAAAAAGTTAGATATTTTATTGTTTTTTGCTTATAATTGAATTAGTATGATTGGAAAATGTATTCTGGATGCTTTTAATTGTTTGGAAAATTTTGGGGGGACTCTTCTATGGCCCCAAATACGGTCTTGGGAACATTTTTGTTTGCTTGAAAACAATATATATTCTTTAGTTTTTTGAATGCAATGTTTTATAAATCTCAGTTACATATGGTTGGTTGAATGTGTTTAGATATTTTATATTATTCTGGTTTTTATCTATTTGTTTTTTTCAATTACTGAGAGAAGAGTGTTAAAATCTCTGATTATGAATATGAGTCTCTCTGTTTCTCTCTTTTATTCTTTCAGTTTTCTTAGTTTAAGTTTATGTTAGTATTTTTCTGGTAATTATGTAGGCTGCTGTGTTTCTTGCCTCTGAAATGCATTTCATTCCTTTTACCATGCTATTACTAAACAAACACCGCATAATCTAAATTTCATTATGAAATTATTACATGTCAAGGTACTGATTTCTCTGTTAGCCTAAGTAGGCTAAAGTTTTAAATAGTCCAAAAATTGCAGTTATTTAAAGTTTACTTCATGCTTATGTCACAGTTTAATGTGTGTTGCCAAGAAAAAGGCTCTTGTTCACACAATCACTCAGGAATTCTCTGAATGGCTACACACTTCCCTGTGACACCAGAGTCACCAATGGATTCCTTGAATTTGGCTAACAGAAGAAAGAAAGTGAACCCAGAAAGGGGGGATTTCTCTTTGCCTATATTCCATGGTATATAATGCAGTTTCCCAGCCATTCCTATTAAAGGAGAAAGCTAAGAAGTGTAGACTGGCTGTGTGACTCAGTTTAGTTCAGTTGCTCAGTTGTGTCTGACTCTTTGTGACCCCATGGACTGCAGCACGTCAGGCTTCCCTGTCCATCACCAACTCCCAGAGCTTACTCAGACTCATGACCATCGAGTCAGTGATGCCATCCTACCATCTCATTGTCTGTCATCCCCTTCTCCTCTTGCCTTCAGTCTCTCCCAGCATCGGGATCTTTTCCAGTGAGTCAGTTCTTTGCATCAAGTGGCCAAAGTATTGGAGTTTCAGCATCAGTACTTCCATTGAACACTCAGGAATGATTTCCTTTAGGATGGACTGGTTGGATCTCCTTGCATTCCAAGGGACTCTCAAGAGTCTTCTCCAACACTTCAGTTCAAATGCATCAATTTTTTGGTGCTCAGCTTTCTTTATAATCCAACACTCACATTCATACATGACTACTGGCTGTGTGACTAGCAGAAGGAAATGCATTTTGGTGCCGTGTAGCATTCTTTCTACAACATTCTCTATTTCCATCAAGATCAGCTCAGCATTATGCTTAAGTTATATAACTAACATTTCATTTCATTCTAAGCACTGAAGCAAAAATAAAGGTTAGTGTAGTGGGGTGCATATAATAAATAGAATTCCTGCTCACATAAAATGCCAGTCTTCCAGTACCTGGACTGAAATTAATTATTCTGGCTTCTGTCATTTTATGGCTTTTGCTTAGAAACTTGGTTGAAATATTTACCATGGTCCTTCTTGCATTAAAGGTAGTTGTAGATTCATTTTTCTTTTTCCCTCTAGATGGTGAACCCCTTGATGTAAAGAAATTATGAATTATTACTCTTGGTATCCTCCAGGTGCCTAGCACAGTGTTTCAACCTTTGGTTCATAGGCAACCAACAGATGTTTGTTGAACCGAGTTGCGGGAAGACTATAATTCAAGGAGCTATCAAACAGCAGTTTGTACACTTTCCATTTTTTATCATTTGATTGCTCCACAAACTGAGGACTAGAGAAATTACATACCATACCCATGCTTATATAGCTAGTTAAATGTTCAGACTGGAAGTCGAACCCAGGTGTTCTGGTTGGTATTTGGAGTTGTTTTTAACTAACCAGTTTGACCATGATTATTGCTTCCCAGTTGACATATAACAATAAAAGTGACATGTTTAAAAAATTAAAGCTTTTGTTGAAAACACCTCTGTTTAGAGCTATTACATTTTCATGATAATTTTTGTTAATATCACCTGTGTGTCTCCAAAATATGCTTCCCTGCAGCTTTTTGAAGATTATTTTCAGTTTGGTACATTGACAGATAGGAATGATGTATGTCGAAAAGGAGCAACATGGTTGTCATCTTTGCAACAAAGAAGCATAAATTGTGTACATCAGACATAAACTATGCTTAACTTTTACACTTGAGAAAAACAGATTATCATGAATTATTATTTCCTTTTCTGGTTGTTAGAGTTAGAACTGAAACTTGTGTTCTTTTTGAGACAATGTAAAATGGAAGGAAATTTCTAACATAATTTAGCCCATGTCACTTTCACAAGGGGCCCAGCATTTGATCAAATATTGTTCTGGGTATGTCTTCTGGAAGGTGTTTCTGAATGAGATTAACATTTGAATCAGTAGACCAAGGGAAGCAGATTGCCCTTCCAAGTATGGGTGGGCTCCATCCAATCAGTTGAAGGACCGAATACAATGAAAAGGCTGACTCTCCAGTGAGTAAAAGGAAATTCCTTCTACCTGGCTGTCTTCAAGGTGAGATATCATTTCTTTCCCACTTTGGACTTGGAGTGAAGCATTGGCTCTTCTTAGATCTTAAGCCTGCTGACCTTTAGACTAGTGGTGTATCTTTGTTATTGTTTAGTTGCAAAGTCATGTCTGACTCTTTGCAACCCAATGAACTGCAGCATGCCAGGCTTCTCGATCCTTCACTATCTCCCTGAGTTTGCTCAAACTCAGTGGCCAAAGTCTTGGAGCTTCAGCGTCAGCATCAGTCCTTTCAGGGAATATTCAGAGTTGATTTCCTTTAGAATTGACTGTGCTAATCTACTTGTTTTCCAAAGGACTCTCAAGAGCTGTACCTTTGGCCTTCCTGTTTCTTAGGCCATTAGACTTGGACCACAATGACACCATCAGTTCTCCTAGGTCTCCAGAATGCCTTGCCAACTGCAGATCTTGGGACTTGTCAGCCTCCATAATCACATGAACCTAACCCTTATAGTAAACAAATAAACAAGTAAAGAATACATTTTCCTTTGTTAGCATTCTCCAGAGAAACAGAACCAAGAGAATGTGTGTATACATGTGACGATTAAACTTGTGTTTTATAACATTTCTATCCAGCCAGCAGTGCTACAAGAGGGGCAACAAAACTAGGTTTGCCCAGATAACAAAGAGTTAATTGAGCCTCTTCAGATAAATACATGAAAAAAATATTATGCTCGGGGTGCTTCCCAAAATAGCAATGCTCATGTTTAAAATTCTAAATAAAATTGGTATTACTGAGTAAGTCCTCTTGATTAGCACCTCTGTTCTCATGATGAGCTAGAATTCTATAATAATGTTAGAGAATGACACTTAGTCAAAAGTTCAAGTGATATGCCACTGTATTAGCAGTACAATGTGGATCTTTTCAATTAAGTATATTTAATAGCAAGGGAAAAGTTATTTTTCTCTACAGAAATAGAAGGAAATCGTTTCCTGATGATAAAACCAATTGTTTTGTTAACAGTCTATCTAAAACAAAAACTCTGCCTTGATGGTTCAAATGTTCAATATTTTATTATTCCATATATCATCTTGAGGAAATTATTGACAAATAACCTCTTTCTAATAAGAATACTGGATTATTCTTGCATTTTATGGCAAGGAGTTACACTATTACTGATGAGAAACAAATACCATCCGGAAATGGCAACCCACTCCAGTACTCTTGCCTGGAGAATCCAATGGATGAAAGAGCATGGTAGGCTATAGTCCATGGGATCACAGAGTCAGACACAACTGAGTGACTTCACTCACTCACTCACTCACTGAGAGAAAATGACCATGTGCAAGTCTGAGTCGTTGAGTTTGTGTGTATGTGTTTTCCATCTCCAAGTGATTGTGACTTGGATTAACACTGATATTATCATTTTAGCATAAATACACTTGACCTTCAAGGAGAAACTGTTGATTAGTACCCTGAGGATACAGCTGGAATTTTCTTCAAAGATTTGTTCAGCTCCACATTTATTGTGTTATATTATAGACAGAATGGTTTCCCCAGTGGTGCTAGTGGTAAAGAACACGCCTGCCAATGCAGGAGACATTAGAGACTCAGGTTCAATCCCTGGAGAAGAAATGGCAACCCACTGAAGTATTCTTGCCTGGAGAATCTCATGGACAGAGGAACCTGCAGAGGTTAAGTCCATGGGGTTGCAAAGAGCTGGACACAACTGAAGCGACTTAGCACACAAAAGACAGAATAAAGAGACTGATTGTGGAACTTCTTTACCTCTGACAGATAACAGAATCTTAATAGTAGAAAGCTTTTTCTCTTTTTCTCCTTTGCCTGGAAAATTTCCTTCTGTAAGATGTATACCTCCCAAGTTATTAGCTACTTTCAAATTCCATCTTCTGAGCTCTCCTGAGACTCAGAAACAGTGTTATTTTTCTTATTTCTGCTTGAAAAACTCAAATGGTGCCTATGTAACTATTTATTAATGGCTTATTACACATTTGAACAAATAACTCTGAACCTAGAGATAAAAATGAAATATTCAATCCAACAAACCCTCATTGATTAACTGATATATGGCAGGAAACATCTTTGACCCTGGGAATACCACGTTGAATAAGACTCATTTGTTCTGAAAGATGATAGTGTATTGGTGGTGCATTTTGTGATTACTGCTTTATATAATGGTGTACTAATTTGGTTAGAAACCTTTTCTCACAGATAAAAATTACAAAATCTATATGTGTGTCTTTGTCTATATCTGGGCTTCCCTGGTGGCTCAGCAGTAAAGCATCCACCTGCCAATGCAGGACACCCAGGTTAGATCCCTGGCTTGGAAAGATCCCCTGGTGAAGGAAATGGCAACCCACTGAAGTATTCTTGCCTGGGAAATCCCATGGACAGAGGAGTCTGGCAGGCTACAGTCCATGGGGGTCACAAAGAGCTGGACATGACTTAACGACTTAACAACATTTATCCAGCTATCTGTCTGTCTATCTGTCTATCTACCAGACAACTGGAAGGCAGCAGATAATGACTAAAAGCAGGTAAAAAATTGCAGAGGATGTTATGCTTGAAAGATGACGTTTAACAGGTGAGATTTGCTATTTTGAAACTCTTTTTTTTTTTTTTTTTACAGTACATGTCCAAATCGCCCGAAGGCTCTAAAGGTAGAAAGCCACTGTCTTAGTGGCTTGAGGCATCAGAGAACAGTGTGGGTCTAAAAAAAAAAAAAAAAAAATAGCCACAAGGTTAGGGAGAAATCCTGAAAGGAAGAAACACAAAGTAATTCAGCTCTCAGACCTGCATATAAAGTCTGCTCAAATCTTTAGCTGGGTGCTGAACTGGCTGGCATGCTTAGAGAAAACCATATGGGGTCCAGCAAAACAAAACAGAACAAAACAAAAAACAGCATCTCATCTGGAAGTTGAGAGAACCGTGCAAAAGTTTCAGACAATGTGATCTCTGCAAGGAGAGAAATTTGGAGTTTAAATCCAGCCAAATTATCTGGTTCTATAAGAAAAAATTCTCTCATCTTAGTAACATAACAGTGTCTAGTTTGTATAGTGTATTATCCATAATATCCAGTATATGAACACAATTCATATGGAGAAGTAGAAAAATGTGACCCATAATTAAGAAAAAATGCAGTAAATATAAATTGCTCTTGCAATAACCCAGATGTTGCAGTTAGCTGAAAAGGATTTAAAAGCAGCTATTATAAGTATTTCTAAGGACATAAAGGAAGACATATGTATAATGAATAAAATGATGAAGAATCTCAGCAGAGAAATAGAAACTAAATAAGAAAAAGAGCTTAAACATCCAATAACTATAATATGCAGTAACTGCTCATTGAAGGTGATAAGAAAAAGTCCATAGTTGAAGATGGATTAATAGAAATTAGCAGTGTGAAGAACAGAAATAAAAAAAGATTGAGGTAAAATAAATAGAACCTTATAGACATGTGAACAATATTATGTGGCTTTAACATACCAAAAATTATGGTCCCTGGAAGGAGAGGAGAAAGAGAATGGTGTAGAAAAACTAAAAATCCAAGCTCTATAGCATACAGCGAGTCAGTCTTGTTCTCAGTTGTACCCCCAGCACCTAGGATAATATACATATTGTGCAAGTACACATTTGATGATTATTAAACCTTTGATGAATAAAAATATAGAGCTTCACAGATTGAGCAAACACATTGTCTAAGTATTTGCTCTATAAAACCATGGTGTATAATTTAGTGAGCATATGTAGAGATTCTGGTAAATTGAGGTGGTAGGTGAGGTCTAGTAATACCTGACTCTTTAGACTACAGAGGAAGTACTGATAGCTATGGAAAATTCTTAATTTCATGATTTCAAAAAGTTGATTTCTCTGAGTTTTTCCAGTTCCAGTGACTAGCTTTATTTTTCTCTCATGTTCTGTTTTTTTGAGGCCTTAACCTAGGAACCAAAATAGAAGTGTGCCATTGCTTACTGAGTAGTATCAGCTGTCTGGTCAATAGAGTGGCACCAAATTGCATTATTTTGACATGCTTTACACTTGGCTTAAGGACTTATAAAACAAAATGAGTTAAATATGGAGTAGGGACACTGTATCAGAACAGAGGCTGGTAGGAACAGGGACCACCTATGATAACTTACCATCCCCACTGTGATGACCTAGTATCCTTTTATGAGTTGATTTCAAGAGTTACTATTAAGCTGTGGACATTCCAAAGTACATGCATGGGAACCCGGAAAAGATACTGTAAATCTGAGATCTTGGTTCCGCCACCTCTAATTTTGGGTTAAAATAAAGCCAAGTATTCTGAAGTACATTTTGTATGCAGGAAAGAAAGTGATGAAAAGAAAACTTCAACCTTCTTACAGTGAAAATAAAACTGCCTAAAACCAAGTGACCTAGCCACATACCTGTCTTCTCCCTCTTAGTTGTATGATCTGGGTAACCGTGTCATCTCTCTGAACTCAAATTCCTCATGTATAACCTATGAGTTTTTTAGTCCCTTTCAGTATTGTGAAAGAGTCCAAAAAATAAAAATGTATTATAAGTGTTTGTAATTATTTTCTATAATGAGAACCACATAATTACTCCAAGACTGCTCCTGCTGTTGTGTGCCCATGAGTACCACTATCATTAAATTTAAGCAAAAGCATAAAAGGGTATAGGGGATAAGATGGTTGGACAGCATCATCAACTCAATGCAAATGAGTTTGAGCAAACTCTGGGACATAGTCAAGGACAGGGAAGCCTGGTGTGCTGCTGTCCTTGGGTCGCAAAGATTCAGACATGACTTAGCAACTGAAAAATAAGAACAGAAGAAGAGGACATAGACTTCTTTCGGTAATCTTGTGATTTATTTGGTAAATTGAATATTTGAGGGAAGAAATATAAGTAACAAAATGCTTAATGAGTTTGAGGAAATAGCAGGGAATCTCTTTTCATCTTCATTCTACTGCTATGGTGTTTCTTTGGAGGAATGAATTATTTGTTTATTCAGCAAACGTTCAATGTTCAACTACATGGTAGAGACAACCTGTAAATAGGGCAGAAATCCTTGCCTTCATGGCACATGTAGTTTGGGACTTTATTGTTTTTTGTGACCTGTGCTTGTATATGCCACTTATTCTTTTTAAAGAAAAATAAGTTTCAGTATTAACACAAATGGAATAAAATGTTTAGTATTGAATAGAAATGTTCTGGGAAATAAAATGATAGGAGACAAATTTGCCTGCAAGGGATCCAAGAGGACAGAATTCGACAAGACTTGACTCACATTTCATGCTTATAAATGGAAAGAGCCAACGCATTCAAAGCCAGATCCATCCAAAGTCACCCATCTTTATATAAAGCCATCTAGCACAAATGCAGCCATCATATGTTACAATTTTCCCTGCCAAAAAATTAATTGGCTCAATCTGACTTTGAATTCATCCCAGATGCACAAAACTTGCTGAAAGGTTTGTCTACCTCAAGAAAACTTTTGATAAACCCAGTTCCAAGTTTCAGAATTTTATAAAAACCTGAAATCAAGTAAGATTTTCTTGGTTTCCTGTTTGGTACAGCAAACTCTAATTATGAAGCCTCAAGGGAACATAGGGAAAGACAGATACACAAAAATCTCTGAAACAGGTAATTAAGGAGGAAAAACACATCAGGAAAACAAATAAGAATCAGGAGTTTAGCTGAAATTGTAAAATTATTAATAATGTATTTACATTAAAAAAAGTTTATGTGGCATAATGGAGCCTATTAGATATGCATTTATGGATGCATTGTGTTGTTAAAAGTTAAAAATTTTCAGACTGTATGCCAAACCTGTACAGAGAGTGATCAGTAATAGATAATACAGATATTACACCACTCTCTTACCCTCAATGTTGTAAAGTTTTACATTTTTTCCACTTATTTGCTCACATTCGAAGATGAGTTAGCATAAAATAGAAAAATGATTCAATTGGAAATGATATTTGAATCATATTCAGGACATACCACACAGTTGGGATTTAAATGATCAAATTAATTTGCCTTTGGGTGACTTAACAAAATCAGTCCCAATATTTGATTTCAATATTTTTATTTAAAATGGTGCCAGATAATCAAATTGTGTTATTACATTTGCCCATCCATCCTCAGTTTTAGGTCAAGATATATCAAGGGAGTCAACTCAGATTGTTTTTTCTTTTACTCTCTTAAATTTGGAGACAATTGAACTGTTTTTATTTTTGTATCGGATATAGCTTATTAACAATGTTGTGATAGTTTCAGGTGGACAGCAAAGTGACTCAGCCATAAACATACATATTTTTACTTTTGATTCAGGGAATATTATTTCCTATAAATATTAGTCTGATATGTAAGCTGTTTGGGGTTTCTCATTGAAATGGAAATATCTGTGCATGTGTTGTAATTTCATTAATGAAGTAGATTTTTGAAAACTGACTATATGCTCAATCTCAGGAGGTATAGAAACTCAAGGATTTATTCACCTGACACAATAGAACTGTGCTAGAGTATAAAACCAGACAACAAATTATGTTGAACATTTAAAGTGTTTAAACAAAAATCAGAATGCGAAAGGAAGGGTAGCATAGCTGAGGGTATAATTTAGCTGGATAGTTAAGGACACAGAAGGCTTGAAAAGAAGTAATTACGATATTAAGATGAGAAACTGGTAAGATCAAAGATGAGAAGGAGGACAACTAGGTGACTGATAAAAACATATTTACTAATGTTATTTTTCCTACTTAGGAAGTATCTGAATTGCCCAAAAGATTATACTTGGGGAGCCATTGTGGGTCTGGAATTCTTTTCTTTACTAGATTTTTGAGTCCTCTTGGTGGCAGGGGCTTATGAATAACCCTCTGTCCTCTTGAATAATGGGAGTATTTGAAGCACCCTAACCTGAAATCGCATCTTGAAGACAAACCTCATTAGTTTTCTCTAGTCAGAGCTGCAGATAGTCACTGCTGAGTTTGGCTACTGTTGTTGCTGTGTTATTTTTACCTGGTTTTAATTTTCTGTATATAGCAGTCATACAAAATATGCACACAGTGCTTACTTTGTGTCTGTCACTGTTTTGATCACTAACATTTACTCATTCGCACTTCATAACAACCTCATCATAGAGATACTCTTAACAGTCCCATTTTTCAGCTTGTTGCTCAGTTGCTCAGTCATGTCCAACTCTTTGCAATCCCATGGACTGCAACACACCAGGCAGGTCCTTCACTGTCTCCCAGAGTTTGCTCAAACTCCTGTCCATTGAGGTGGTGATGCCATCCAACCATCTCATCACTTGTTGTCCTCTTCTTCTCCTGCCCTCAATCTTTCCCAGCATCAGGGTCTTTTCCAATTAGTTGGCTTTTCATATCAGTGGCAAAGTATTGGAGCTTCAGCTCTAGCAACAGCCTTTCCAATGAATTTTGGAAATGATTGACTAGTTTGATCTGCTTGCTGTCCAAGAGAGTATCAAGAGTCTTCTCCAGCACCACAATTCAAAAGCATAAGCCAAGAGAAGATAATAATTTGCCTAAGATCACATAGCAAGTGGTGGAGCAGGAATCAGAACCCATGTAGCCCCACTTCAGAAACTGTGGTCTTCCTCATTATGGAAATCTGCAGTTTCAGAATCCCAAATGAAAATGGATGAATCGTCATGTATTAATTTACTTACAGGTGCAACTGGGAAGTACATGTGTAGTTAGGACAGCCCCCTCAATTTAGAAATACAAGGTCACTAAATCTAGAAAGCACCTTCTTCCTCAAAGCCAAGTCTCAATTCCAAGACTGCCCAAGTTATGAGTTTCCTAATTCAGCAGACAGAAATTATAAAAGATAGATCATGAGTCATTGCTAAGATTTAGCAAAAATTGCTTTAACTTTCTGATCATATTATGTGCACAGAGATTTTGAAAGATAGAACATATATTTTAAATAAAATAAATTATCAGGAGATTTTTAAAAAACAGCTCAGAGAACAGGTACTGTTACTATATGAGAACAATGGATTTTAGATGTGAGCTGCTCTCAGTTGGGAATTAAATAATTCAAAGAACTTCCCTCTGTGGTGCTTAATATTTACCTGTTTATGCCAATTTACTAAGCAGAGATAAGCAACTCTTCATTTACATATGATTTGGGAAGTTAAAATGTCAATAAAATAAAGTACTAACATTTGGTTCATTCGTGATGGCACCCTGGAGTCAGGTTTTTATTATCAGAGCCTATCAGAAAGCCTCAGGGAACTGAGACAGCACATTAAAAAGCAAAGGCATCGCTTCACTGTCAAAGGTCCATCTAGTCAAAGCTATGTTTTTTCCAGTAGTCATGTATGGATGTGAAATTTGGACCATAAAGAAGGCTGAGTGACGAAGAATTGATGCTTTCAAATTGTGGTGCTGGAGAAGACTTGAGAGTTTCTTGGACTGCAAGATCAAACCAGTCAATCTGAAAAAGAAATCAACTGTGAATATTCATTGGAAGACTGATGCTGAAGCTGAAGCTCCAGTAGTTTTGCCACCCGATGTGAAGAGCCAACTCATTGAAAAAGATCCTGATGCTGGGAAAGAGTGAAGGCAAAAGGGAAAGTGGGCAGCAGAGGATGAGATGGTTAGATTGCATCAGCGACTCCATGAACATGAAACTGAGCAAGCTCAGGGAGATAGTGAAGGACAGGGAAGCCTGATATGTTGCTATATATAGTGTCGCAGAGAGTCAGACATGCCTTAGGGACTGTACAACAACAAATATTGATATTTTCTAGTATCCTATATGATATTTTTTCCCTTTTGCCTACAAATAACTTTCTGTTCTCAATATAATTAATGAAAAAATATTGAGTGATAGCCTAATCAGAGCATATTGAGGGCACAAGCATTCAAAACAGAATAAATAAGATAGAAAGAGAGTAGGCTCAATTTAAGGTGAATATAAGTGAATGAATAAGCACATTGGAAATCTAACTTGTTTTCTAAACTGAATTAACTTTCTAAGGGATATTGGTTTGTTTCCTCTCTTCAGGGCATGTACAAGCTTAGTGTTATGGAATGAAGGACATGAAAGGCGTTCAAGTTGTGCCACTTTACAGTGCTTTGGTTTCCCATCTTTACTGGTTCACTTCTGCTTGTGCTTTAAATGTTTGCATCAAGCATTGTCTCCAGCAAGGCATTCTTTCTTCTATTGCTTGCTTTGTCACTTTCCTCCAAGCTACTAAAGCACCTTGATGTCTCCATTTTCTGTTTATCTAGTTGATCTGGAATTGTCCATTTATGCATATCACATATACTTGATCCGCACTCTTCAGGGACAAAGGTTATATCTTGTTAATATCTGTAGCATAATGTTTAGTATGACATAGATATTTCAAAATGTTGAAACAAACTGAAAACTATTACATCAAAGTAATACATTGATATTATTAGTGATGCAGCAATGATCAAAAGCAAGTTGTACTACTTTTTTAGACTTTTTATTCAACAAATAGTTTATTATTTATCAAACTTTTTGGAATATAACTGAACTTGTTTAGCCTGGTTCCATGGTGTGAGGTTCACAGCTTGTACAATTTAAGCGTATCTTTGCTTAAGCTTATTTGCATAAGTTTATGTAATAAGTGACAAAGGGTTTTGGATGATAAAAATGAAAAAATTCACTTTACCTATTTGCTTTTGACCACAACTCGACAGTAAATAAAACCTTTAAGAAATAAAGATGTATACAAGTGTTATCATACTTGTTTTATATAAGTCCATGTGTAATGTATATAAATAAAGTATTTGTAAAATGCATAGTTATATAATTCTAACATAGTGAAGTAAGTCATTAATTTAACCAAGAATAATATAATAGACCCATTTTTTTAAATGCATAGGATTTATATTTCAACAGCTATAGACTCGAATTGTCAGTCTCTAACTTATGAGCTATGTGATTTTGGACAAGTTATTTAAGCTGTCTCGTTCTCAGTATTCCTCACATATAACGTTGGGCCAATTATATAATATGTGTCTTGTAAAATTCTGATTAGGATTAAACCAGATTATTTAAAATGCTTACTATAATTCATGCCATCTGGCATATAGTCAGTAAATGGTGGTCTTTTTGTTTTTGTGGCTATTTTTATAGCATATGTGTGTGTGCACTTGCTCAGTCATATCTGACTCTTTGTCACAATATAAGAATCAGAAGCTGAAGTCGAATGGTTCTATGAAGACCTACAGCACCTTTTAGAACTAACACCCAAAAAAGATGTCATCTTCATTATAGGGGACTGGAATGCAAAAGTAGGAAGTCAAAAGCTATCTGTACTAACAGGCAAATTTGGCCTTGGAGTACAAAACGAAGCAGGTCAAAGGCTAACAGAGTTTTGCCAAGAGAACACACTGGGATCATAGCAAAAACCCTCTTCCAAAAACACAAGAGAAAACTCTACACATGGACATCACCAGATGGTCAATACCAAAATCAGATTGATTGAATTCTTTGCAGCAAGAGATGGTAAAGCTCTATAGTCAGCAAAAACAAGTCCGGGAGATGACTGTGGCTCAGATCATGAACTCCTTACTGCCAAATTCAGAATTAAATTGAAGAAAGTAGGGAAACAACTAGACCATTCAGGTATGACTTAAATCAAATTACTTGTGATTATACAGTGGAAGTGACAAATAGATCCAAGAGATTAGATCTTATAGACAGAATGCCTGAAGAACTGTTGATGGAGGTTCAGGACATTGTACAGAAAGCAGTGATTGACACAATCCCCAAGGAAAAGATATGGAAAAGGCAAAATGGTTATCTGAGGAGGCCTTACAAATGGTTGAGAAAAGAAGAGAAGCTAAAGGCAAAGGAGAAAAGGAAAAAAGCCCATTTGAATGCAGAGTTCCAAAGAATAGCAAGGCTATATAAGAAAGCCTTTCTCAGTGATCAGTGCAAAGAAATAGAGGAAAACAATAGATTGGGAAAGACTAGAGATCTCTGCAAGAAAATTAGAGATACCTAAAGAACATTTCATGCAAAGATTAGCATAATAAAGGATAGAATGGTATGGAACTAATAGAAGCAGAAGATATTAAGACAAGGTAACAAGAATACCCAGAAGAACTATACAAAAAAGATCTTCATGACCCAGATAACCACGATGGTGTGATCACTCACCTAGAGCCAGACGTCCTGGAAGGTGAAGTCAAGTGGACCTTAGGAAGCATCACTACACACAAAGATAGAGGAGGTGATGGAATTCCAGTTGAGCTATTTCAAATCCTAAAGCTACGAAAGTGCTGTGCTCAATATGCCAGACAATTTGGAAAACTCAGCAGTGGCCACAGGACTGGAAAAAGTCAGTTTTCATTCCAATCCCAAAGAAAGGCAATGCCAATGAATATTCAAACTACTGCACAATTGCACTCATTTCACACGCTAGCAAAGTAGTGCTCAACATTCTCCAAGCCAAGGCTTCAACAGTATGTGAACCATAAACTTCCAGATGTTCAAGCTGGATTTAGGGAAGGCAGAGGAAACAGAGATCAAATTGCCAACATCTGTTGGATCATTGAGAAAGCAAGAGGGTTCCAGAAAAACATCTACTTTTGCTTTATTGACTATGTCAAAGCCTTTGATTGTGTGGATCACAACAAACTGTGGAACATTCTTAAAGAGATAGGAAAACCAGAGCACCTGACCTGCCTGCTGATAAATCTGTATGCAGGTCAAGAAGCAGCAGTTAGAACTGGACATGGAACAACAGACTGGTTCCAATTTGGGAAACGAGTGCATCAAGGCTGTGTATTGTCATCCTGCTTATTTAACTTACATGCAGAGTACATCATGTAAAATGCTGAGCTGCATGAAGCACAAGCTGGAATCAAGATTGCCAGGAGAAATATCAATAACCTCAGATATGCAGATGATACCACCCTAATGGCAGAAAGCAAAGAAGAACTAAAGAGTTCCTTGATGAAAATGAAAGAGGAGAGTGAAAATGCTGACTTAAAACTCAACACTCAAAAAACTAAGATCATGGCATCCAATCCCCTCAGTCATGGCAAATAGATGGGGAAACAATGGAATCAGTGACAGGTTTTAATTTTGGGGGCTCCAAAATCACTGCAGATGGTACCTGCTGCCATGAAATTAAAAGATGCTTGCTCCTTGGAAGAAAAGTTATGATGAACCTAGATGGCATATTAAAAAGCAGAGACATTATTTTGCCAACAAAGGTGCGTCTAGTCAAGGCTGTTTTTTTCAATAGTCATGTATGAATGTGAGAGTTGGACTATAAGAAATGCTGAGCACTGAAAATTGATCCTTTTGAACTGTGGTGTTGGAGAAGACTCTTGAGAGTCCCTTGGACTGCAAGGAGATCCAACCAGTCTATCCTAAAGGAAATCAGTCCTGAATATTCATTGGAAGGACTGTATCTGAAGCTGAAACTCCAATATTTTGGCCACCTGATAACAAAGAACTGATTCACTGGAAAACACCCTAATGTGGAGATTCCTCAAAAACCTGGAAATAGAACTGCCATATGACCCAGTAATCCCACTGCTGGGCATACACACCGAGGAAACTAGAATTGAAAGAAACACATGTACCCCAGTGTTCATCGTGGCACTATTTACAATAGCCAGGACATGGAAGCAACTAGATGTTCATCAACAGACAAATGGGGAACACAGCCCTATCGCGTAATCTGGCGGTACACGTGCATTCACCCGGTTCCCTCTGAGGTAGCGATGGACGCTTTGGATAAAGTTGTAAAACCCAAAACAAAAAGAGCCAAGAGATTCCTTGAGAAGAGAGAACCGAAACTCAGTGAAAATATTAAAAATGCTATGTTGATTAAAGGGGAAATGCAAATTCAACAGTAACACAAGTTCTTAGAGATGTGTATGCACTGAAGAAACCATATGGCATTCTGTATAAAAAGAAAAATATTACAAGGCCATTTGAGGATCAGACATCATTGGAATTTTTTCCTAAGAAATCAGATTGTTCTTTATTCATGTTTGGCTCCCATAATAAGAAGCGGCCAAATAATCTAGTAATAGGTCGTATGTATGACTACCATGTGCTGGATATGATTGAATTAGGTATTGAGAAGTTTGTCTCCCTTAAAGATATTAAGAATAGTAAATGTCCTGAGGGAACAAAACCCATGTTAATATTTGCAGGTGATGATTTTGATGTAACAGAAGACTACAGAAGACTAAAAAGTCTTCTTATTGATTTCTTCAGAGGCCCCACAGTATCAAATATCTGCCTGGCTGGTTTAGAGTTTGTTCTACACTTCACTGCACTGAATGGGAAGATTTACTTTCGAAGCTATAAGTTGCTGTTGAAAAAATCTGGCTGTAGAACACCACGGATTGAATTGGAAGAGATGGGACCCTCATTGGATTTGGTTCTGAGGCGGACACACCTAGCATCAGATGACCTTTATAAATTATCTATGAAACTGCCCAAAGCCCTGAAGCCAAAGAAGAAGAAAAATATCTCTCATGATACTTTCGGTACAACTTATGGAAGAATTCATATGCAAAAGCAAGACTTAAGCAAACTACAGACCAGGAAAATGAAAGGGCTGAAGAAGCGACCTGCAGAAAGGAAAGCAGAAGATGAGGAGAACAAATCAAAGAGAATTAAAAAGAATTGATGGAATTTAGAAAAAAAAAAAACAGACGAATGGATAAGAAAGCTGTAGTACATATACACAATGGAATATTACTCAGCCATAAAAAAGAATACATTTGAATCAGTTCTACTGAGGTGGATGAAACTGGAGCCCATTATACAGAGTGAGTTAAGCCAGAAGGAAAAACAATACAGTATACTAATGCATATATATGGAATTTAGAAAGATGGTAACAATAATCCTGTATGCGAGATAGCCAAAGAACACAGATGTATAGAACAGTCTTTTGGACTCTATGGGAGAGGGCAAGGGTGGGATGATATGGGAGAACGGCATTGAAACCTATAAATTATCGTATGTGAAATGAATCGCCAGCCCAGGTTTGATGCATGGTACAGGGTGCTCAGGGCTGGTGCACTGGGATGACCCAGAGGGAAGGAATTGGGAGGGAGGTTCTGGAATGGGAACACATGTATACCCATGGCAGATTCATGTCAATGTATGGCAAAACCAATACGATAATGTAAAGAAAAATAAATAAATTAATTTAAAAAAAGATTGAGGGTAGGAGGAGAAGTGGATGGCAGAGGATGAGATGGTTGGATGGTATCACTGAGGCGATGGACATGAGTTTGAGTAAACTCAGGGAGTTGGTGATGGACATGGAAGCCTGGCATGCTGCAGTCCACGAGGTTGCAAAGAGTCGGACATGATTGAGCAACTGAACTGAAGAACAAGTAATGTCACACTTTTGTTTTCTTACCTGACTTTAGTTTCCTCATCTGGCCAATGGTAATTATACTTTCACCTTACTGATGGTTACAAAAGTCAAATGGGGTAATGTCTCTGAAGGTACTTGCTAAAATGTAAATTTTTGTCACATATAATAAAGTAACAGTTAAAGCTCATTTCTTTTTATTTTAAAGCATAGAATACTGGCTAGAGACAACACATTTTAAAAATGTTCTGAACTGTAGTTTTATAAGCTACAAAACAATCTCTCTAAATTTCCTGCTTCACTTCATTTTCATTTTCTAGTATTTGGTCACCAAGAGGTTTTTTTTTTTTTTTTTTTTTTTATTTCCTTCACTTCTCACTGTGCGGGAGACCTAATCAGTAATGAAGCAGGCTCTGCCAATTAATTGGAGGATGCACTTGTCTCTTTTTCTGATTGTGTACAAAACCCTGGGCTCTGTTTTATCAGTTTAAACAGGTTTGCTACATGACTGCATCTTCAGAAATGTCAATAAGGGTATTTAGACTTCTTGAAAAAATTGAGGTCCAAGTGAAGGTTTATTCCTTCCTGTAAAACATTCTTTCCAAGTCTGCAGGTGTCACTTTTTTGTCATATTTCTAATGTTTCAGTCAAACTTTGTTTCATGCTTTGAGCTTTTTTTCAAATTCATTCTTATTTCTAGTTTTGGTATTTATGTAATCACAGTAAGTCTGAGTGTTTCAACTTGACAAAATTCTGCCCTGAAAAACTACAGCCCTAGTTATTTTTGAGAGCTAATTTTTCCCTTCTCGGAATTCAATAGCAATTTAGTGTCCTTTAAAGTTTTGAAAATATTGTATAGCAAAAAGTCAACAGATGTTATATTTATACTTGTTTATGAGCAAGAATATTGTCAGAAACTTGATAGAAGCTTTAAAATTATTTTGTATTAGTAATGCCCTTCCAGAAGGCTCAAGATACCACACTGTAGTTTTTATTTTCCAGTTTTTGTATGCCTCCCTTTGCTATCTGCTTATAAATGAGGCATAAAAAGAATATGATCTCGACTTGACTTCCTTAACTACCATTGAATACTCCTTTTTGGAACTGCCAGGCTGTTCTTATGCTCTCACTTTGCAGTACTAAGTCTTCCATTGGTCAAAATTTCATACCTTTCTAGAATATGTGCAAATAGGTGGACCATGGAATTCCAAGTATGAATTCCAAGATATTTGGCAAAATGTTCAAGAAATGTCTTTTAATCTTAGAGATGTCATGGTTAAGAGCATGGACTTTCTAGTTAGATAAAAGTAGGGTCAATGAAATACTACTCTGCCATAAAAAATAATGAAATATTGCCATTTGCAGTGACATGGATGAACTAGAGATTATCATACTAAGTGAAGTAAGTCAAAAAGAGAAAGACATATACCAAATGATATCATTTCATTTGGAATCTTTAATATGACACAGATGAACCTTTATATGAAACAGAAACAGACTCATGGACACAGGGAATAGACTTGTGGTTGCCAAGGGGGAAAGGTTTGGGGGAGGAATGAAGTGGGATGTTGGAGTTAGCAGATGTAAGCTATTACATATTGCACTGATAAGTAACAATGTTCTACTGTATAGCACAGAGAAGTATATTCAGTATCCTATAATAAACCATGATAGAAAAGAATATTAAAAAGTAACATGCATATATGTATAACTGAATCACTTTGCTGTATAGCAGATATTATCACAAGATTGTAAATCAACTATACTTCAGTTTACAAAAAAGTATGTTCAAAATCTAATGTTTAGCTTTAAAAACTGGATGATATTGTGAAAATGACTCACTTTCTATGAGTTTCAGTTTCACTTTCTATAATATAAGAAGTACCCGTTTTATGAGGTAAATTTATGCTGAAATAAAGTAAGACAATTGATGAAATACTACTGCTATAATTACTGTTTATTCATAACATATAAAAATATCAAATCACCATGTTATATACCTGAAGTCAATACAATTAAAAAAAATAATGCAAAAAATGTTGAAGTGAAATTCCCCTATGTTCTTGAGTAGTTGTAAAATATGCCATTCCCCACATTGTGTTTAAATCAAATAGGGATGCTTTTAACTGCTAGTGAGAGGCCAACTGTTCCGGCTTATACAAACAGGGATTTAATTTTGTTTTAAAAAACATTCCAGAGGTAGACAGTTGTTGGCCTTGGTTTCAAAGTTTAATAATGTCACAAAGAATATCTCTGAAAATCTCTTGTACTTTATAATTGCAAAAATGTTGCTGCAGCCCTGGCTATGATATAGGTGCAAAAATCCTTAACAGAATATTACCAGGTTGAATCACATAATGTATAAGAAGGATAAAACATCATGCCTAAGTGAAATTTTTCCCAGCAAGACTTCAATATGATGTATAATGATAATCGGGCTCCTCTGGTGGCTCAGACAGTAAAGAATCCACTGCAGTGTAGGAGACTGGGTTTTATCCCTGGATTGGGAAGATCTCCTGGAGAAGGACATGGCAACCCACTCCGGTATTCTTGCCTGGAGAATCCCCATGGACAGAGGAGCCTGGTGGGCTATAGTCCATGGGGTCTCAAAGAGTTGGAAACAACCGTGCACACACACACACACACACACACACACACACACACACACACACACACACATACACACACATAATGGTAATCAATGGGAGCAATCATATTAAATGTTTTTAAAATCAGTAAAAATCAGTTGTTATTGTTCAGTCGCTAAGTCATCTGACTGTGACCCCATGGACTGTAGCATGCCAGGCTCCCTTGTCCTCTACTATCTTGCAGAGTTTGCTCAAATTCATGTCCACCCAGTTGGTGATTGAATCTAACCATCTCATCCTCTGCAGCCCCCTTCTCCTTTTCCTTTCAATCTTTTCCAGCATCAGAGTCTTTTACAGTGAGTCAGTTCTTTGCATAAGGTGGCCAAAGTATTGGAGCTTCAGCTTCAGCAACAGTCCTTCCAAGGAATATTCAGGATTGATTTCTTAAGTTTATATAATAATCTTAATAGGTATAGGAAAAGCATTTGATAAAAGTCAACAGTTACCACCTAGGAAATAAAAGGGAAATCCCTCAACCAAATAAACAACATCCATGGAAATCTACAACTGGTATCATGCTTTATGATAAACCATTGAAAGTTCTTTCCCTAATATTGAGAATAAGACAAGGATTTTTATTCTCACAATTCATTAAACATTGTAATGGTTCCTAGCTGATGCAATGATGGAAGAAAAGTAAACAGGCATAATGATTGGAAAGGAGTAAACTGTCCCTCTTCACAGATGATATAATTCTTTATGTAGAAAGTCATAAGAAATTAATCAAAAGGCTTCTAAAGAGAATAGGTGAATTTACAAATATTACAAGATACAGTCATAAAAAATTTAATTGGATTTCTGTATACTGGTAATGAACAACTAGGAAAAAACACCATCTACCATAACATTAAAACATAAAATACTCAGAGATAAATTTTACAAAATATAAATCCAAGAAAAATGAAAATATATATACACACAAAGACTAACATATTAATAATAGTCCCAAACACCCCAAATGTTCATCCACAGATGAGTAGGTAAGAAATTGTTATATATCCAAACAATATGATGCTACTTGGCAATTAAAAAAAAATAGACAACTGATATATCCGACATCATGGATGAATCTCACAGGCTTTATGCTAAATGAAAGAAGTCATGTAAACAGAGGGCATACTGTACATATCTTTGTCTACATAAGGCAGATCAATAACTTTTTTATTTTTAATTTTCAACTATATTTTTATTGGAGTATAGTTGATTTACAATGTCGTGTTAGTTCCTTCTGTACAGCAAAGTGAATAAGTTGTACATATACATATATTTATTCTTTTTTAAATTCTTTTCTGGTATGGATCATTAGAGAACACTGAATAGAGTTCTTGTGCTATGCAGCAGGTTCTTCTTAGTTATCTATAATGTATATATTTACATATATATATTTATATATTTACATATATATATATATATATATATCAGTTCAGTTGTTCAGTCATGTCTAACTCTTTGTGACTCCATGGACTACAGCATGCCTGGCTTCCCTGTCCCTCACCAACTCCCAGAGCCTACTCATACTCACGTCCATTGTGTCGCTGATGCCATCCAACCTTCACATCCTCTGTCGTCCCCTTCTCCCATCTTTAATCTTTGCCAGCATCAGGATTTTTTCCAATGGGTCACTTCTTTGCATCAGGTAGCCAAAGTATTAGAATTTCAGCTTCAGATACAGTCCTTCCAATGAATATTCAGGACTGATTTCCATTAGAATGGACTGGTTGGATCTCCTTGCAGTCCAAGTACTCTAAAGAGTCTTCACCACCACAGTGCAAAAACATCAATTCTTCAGTGCTTAGCTCTTTTTATAGTCCAACTCTCACATCCATACATGCCATCTGGAAAAACCGTAGCTTTGGCTAGACAGACCTTTGTTGGTCAAGTAGTGTCTCTGCTTTTTAATATGCTGTCTAGGTTTGTCATAGCTTGTCTTCCAAGGAGCAAGTGTCTTTTAATTTCATGGCTTCAGTAACCATCTGCAGTAATTTTGGAGCCCAGAAAAATAAAGTCTGCCACTGCTTCCATTGTTTCCCTATCTATGTGCCATAAAGTGATGGGACCAGATGCCATGATCTTAGTTTTCTGAATGCTGAGTTTTAAGCCAACTTTTTCACTCTCCTCTTTCACTTTCATCAAGAGGCTCTTTAGTTCTTCTTTGCTTTCTGCCATAAGGGTGGTGTAAACTGCATTTCTGAGGTTATTGATATTTCTCCTGGAAATTTTGATTGCAGCTTGTTCTTCATCCTACCTGGCATTTCACATGGTATACTCTGCATATAAGTTAAATAAGCAGGGTGACAATATACAGCCTTGATGTACTGCTTTCCCGATTTGGAACCAGTCTGTTTTTCCATGTCTGGAACAATTATTTACATATAATACTATGAATATGTCAATTCCAATCTCCCAAATTTATTCCTCTCCCATCCACCTTTCCCTTGGTAACCATAAATTTGCTTTCTACATCTGTGACTCTATTTCTGTTTTGTAAATAAGCTTATTTGTTTTAGATGACTAGTATGAAGGGCATTGACATAGTGGTAAAAGAAAACTTTAGGGGTGCTAGAAATGTTCTATTATTTTATTTTAATTATGACTATATTTTGTCAAAATACTTTGTCAAAGCCGTTAATTATGTGGATCACAACAAAGTATGGACATTTCTTAAAGAGATGGGAATAGCAGACCACCTGACCCACCTCCCAAGAAATCTGTAGACAGGTCAAGAAGCAACAGTTAGTATTGTACATAGAATAACAGACTGGTTCCAAATGAGCAAAGGAGTACATCAAGGTTGCATATTGTCACTCTGCTTACCTAACTTATATGCAGAGTACATCATGTGAAACACTGGGCTAGATGAAGCACAAGCTGGAATCAAGATAGCTGGGAGAAATATCAATAACCTTAGATATGCAGATGACACTAACCTTATGGCAGAAAGCAAAGAAGAAAAGAGCCTCTTGATGAAAGTGAAAGAGGAGAGTGAAAAAGTTGGCTTAAAACTCAGCATTCAGAAAACTAAGATCATGGTATCTGGTCCCATTATTTCATGGCAAGTAGATGGGGAAACAGTGACAGCCTTAATTTTTGGGAGCTCCAAAATTACTGCAGATGGTGACTTCAGCTATGAAATTAAAAGACACTTGCTCCTTGAAAGAAAAACCATGACCAACCTTGACAGCATATTAAAAAGCAGAGACATTACTTGACCAACAAATGTCTGTCTAGTTAAAGCTATGATTTTTCCGGTAGTCATGCATGGATGTGAGAGTTGGACCATAAATAAAGCTGAGCACTGAAGAACTTGATGCTTTTGAACTGTGGTGTTGGAGAAGACTCTTGAGAGTCCCTTGGACTGCAAGAGGATCCAGCCGGTCAATCCTAAAGGAAATCAGTCCCGAATATTCATTGGAAGGACTGATGCTAAAGCTGAAACTCCAATAGTTTGGCCACTTGATGCGAAGAACTGACTCATTGGAAAAGACTCTGATGCTAGGAAAGATTGAAGGTTGGAGGAGAAGGGGACAACAGAGGATGAGATTGTTGGATGGCGTCACTGACTTGAGGGACAAGAGTTAGAGCAGACTCCAGGAGTTGGTGATAGACAGGGTAGCCTGGCATGCTGTAGTCCATGGGGTGGCAAAGAATCAGACATGACTGAGCCAACTAAACAGAATTAAACTTATATTTTGCAAAAATTCACTCAAGCATTGATTCTGGGCATATTTTTCTGTGTGCAAACCATACTTCAGTAAGATTTATTTATTAAAAAAAACATTATCCTTTCTAGTCACAGTTATTCTTAGAAAATGTTCTATGTAGAAAGGGCAAGAAGGGTGGTGCATCATTGACTAGAAATGATACAAGTGTCCTCAAAAGTCGGGGAGTTAACTCTGTGCCTCTATGTTAATCAGAGCCTGTTAAGCTTCTTAAGGGGGGAAAATTTACTGAGTAGCACAATTCTAAACTGAATGAAAATATGTTCAATTTACAATCAAATGAAAATTCTATGGGCATAGAGCCAAAGAATATTCTTAGATTGGACTTTGTTTAGGAGTCTAAATTTAACCAGCAAGAATTTTTTAAGGACATTTTTATCCAACATTTTGAAGTGTTTACTTTTCATGTGAAAAATCATACTTCCTCTGAAAGACAGAAGAAAGTGCTTGTCTTTTTGTAATAAGAATGGGTAACTTATTATAGGTTTAGTATATAGTGAGCACAAATTGCAAGCATTTCCTTCCCCCTACTCCCAACCTTGGGACAAATTTCAGGCAATAGTGGTGAAAATGTAGAAAAAGTAAGTTGAGTTGCTCTACTTGTGGGAGTGATGTTGTTAACCTTCACTTTGTGAATAGAGATGTAAGTAGGTCAAATGGATGGAACAAAGAAAGAACTCTGTGATAAGTGATATAATTGTTGATAGTTAACAAATATATATGATATGGGAAATTTCCCAACACCATAATACTTTACCTCTTAGATAAATAAAGTTGAAAGGCTATTTTATTATTTTTCTATTTTCCAAAATATAGCTGTTTCCCAAATGAATGAAATATACATTTAAAATTATGAACTTCCTTATTTACTATCTCAATATTCATTCTTTGGTGTGCATTAGTTCATAGATTATCTGTGACAATGAAAATTCTTTTCGTTGTAGTGCTTAATATAACAAAGCCAGCTATTGAACCAGTTTTAACAAATTTGGGGAAGCATTTTAGTTTCTCTATCAAGAGTTATTATTTTCTTTAGGGAATTGAAAATTACATCTGAGATAGTAATTTCCTCGTAAAGAGATTTGGAGGGATTATTTTTCCCATAGAGCCAATATTCCAATTAATTCATCCAAAGAAGGAGATTTCTCATGTTGAGCCAAACTCAAAGCACCAGAGTATGATGTCATGAATTTTAAAAAGGCAGCCACTCTGGCAGCTACTTGAGGTGCCATCGCACATGCTCAGTGATTCACAATTAGGCTGGTTAACTACATGATTTGTCAAATAGTCGTTCTGCTAGGTAACCATCTTCCAATGGTGAAACTTTATTATGTTTTCTTTTCTTAAAAAAATTTTAGGACAACGTTGAATGAAATTCTCATTCTTTAATACATTCAGCTTTTTTGAAAAGGCTTCTAAATATTCTTTGCCTCAAAGAAGTGGCTTCCCTGGTGGCACAGTTGGTAAAGAATCTGCTTGCAATCCAAGAGACTGCCTGCAATGCAGGAGACCCGGGTTTGATCCCTGGGTCAGGAAGACCCACTGGAGAAGCAAATGGTGACCCACTCCAGCATTCTTGCCTGGAGAATCCCATGGACAGAGGAGCTGTGGGCTACAGTCCATGGGGTCGCAAAGAGTCAGACACAACTTAGTGACTGAACCACAGATTACCACAAAGGAGTAAAGAGAAATATAAGACAAAAATGAAAGATAGATACTATTGATGACTAGCCTGATTCATGTACTTATAGACACTTTCACTAACATAGATCTGATATTTGATTGTGTGTAGTTCTCATCAATTCAGGCAAAGAGATTATTGGTCTGAGTGTGGCTCTGTGGTATAGAACCCTCTGTATGGAGAACTATGAAGTTTCAAGGCATCATCTCATGTCCCTGGGTGAAATGGAGCAAGTATGTATGCATCTAAGTCACAGGGACAGAAATTAACAAAAACATAAAGGCAATGATATTCCCACTTGATATGTTGAGTATTTTCCCACTTTATTTACCAGATAAAAATATGAGATATGAAGCTATCTGGCTCAAAAATTTGGTGTCAAGAGATACTAAGTGACATAGTGTTAAGTCACTGAGTTGTGTACAGCTCTTTGTGACCCCATGGGCTCTAGCCCACCAGTCTCCTCTGTCCATGGGATTCTCCAGGCAAGAATAATGAAGTGGGTTACTATTCCCTTCTCCAGGGGATCTTCCCTACCCAGGCATCAAACCCAGGTCTCCTGCATTGCAGGCAGATTCTTTTCTATCTGAGCCACTGGGGAAGCCCAGTTCCTTGATGAAAAGTCTGTTATACTCCTCAAGTAATATTAAACAGGAATGAGTAAAATAATTTATTTTTAAAACAAGAATGATTCAAAGACATTATTAAGGCAACAGATACATGCTGTAAAGGAAAAAAACAAACAAGCAAACAAATAGGAAAATATGTGTTTAATTTTTTTACCTCATTGTTGAAGTGACCACTGAGCAACTTCAAGTGCAGTCACTTCAAGGGTTTCTATACTGAGGAGGACAATTTTTTCCCTATGAAATTTCTGTTTTCCCAGGTTAGGGGTATGTCCTTTGGCGGAGGTATCAGTCCTTTTATGGTTTCTTGGCGTGACTCTCCTTTGTACTCTCTGGTCCTTTCTGAAACTTTCAGGGTAACATGGCAGAGTGTTGGAGCAGTAGTCAAGCAGCTGACTAGGAGTCAATGGAAGGAACAGAGAAAGTATCTGGGGAATTACAAGCTTTGTAGAGAGTTGAATTGATACGTGAAATACGCTGTGATGGAAAACATAAAACGCTGAGATTTGCAAATTATATATTGATTGCAAAGTGTGAAGACAAATACTTGCCTGAAAAGCTGTTTATACATCTTCCATCAGGGTTGCACTAGAAAAATATTACATCAAAAATACATATTTAAGAATGTAATCCAATCAAAACATATGCACATGAAGTGTGTGGGGTGGCTTATTTTCTCTCCTGTGAATCTGGGCTTTCATCTGACATCTTCTTCCTGCAACCTGAATAAATTCTTTCATCACTTTTTGTCCTGCAAGTCTGCTAGTGACGTATTATCTCCATTTTTGTCTCTGGAAAAATATTCTTTATTTCTTGCACTAACTTTGAAAGATATTTTAGCCACAGTGGAATTACATTTGGTTGGTTTTTTCTTTCTATTCTTTAAGTTTGTTCTTTCATTGTCTTTTGGCTTCAATTGCTTGTGATACATCAGCCATCATCCTTTTTTTTTAATTTATAGATAATTGCTTTACAGAATTTTATTGTTTTCTGTCAAACCTCAGCATGAATCAGCCATAGGTATACATTATGTCCCTCCATCTTGAACCTCCCTCCTTTATCCCTTCCCATCCCACCCTGCTAGGTTACCTCCCCAGGTACAGAGTCCCTGTTTGAGTTCCCTGAGCCACTGAGCAAATTCCCATTGGATATCTATTTTACATATGGTAATGTAAATTTCCATGTTACTTTCTCCATACGTCTCAACTTCTCTTTCCACCTCCCTGTGTCCATAGGTCTGTTCTCTATAACTGTTTCTCCATTGCTGCCCTGCAAATAAATTCTTCAGTACCATCTTTCTAGATTCCATATATATGTGTTAGTATATGATATTTATCTTTCTCTTTCTGACTTACTTCACTGTATATAACAGGCTCAAGGTTCATCGACTTTCTTGGAACTGACTCAAATGTGTTCCTTTTTATGACTGAGTAATATTCCATTGTGTATATGTACCACAACTTCTTTACCCATTCATCTGTTGATGGACATCTAGGTTTCTTCCATATTATAGCTCTTTTAAATAGTGCTGTAATGAACATTGGGGTACATGTGTCTTTTTCAGTTTTGGTTTCCTCAGGGTATATGCCTGGAAGTGGGAATCCTGGGTCATATGGTGGTTTTATTCCTACTTTTTGAAGGAATCTCCATACTGTCTTGCATAGTGGCTGTATCAACTTACATTTTCACCAACAGTGCAAGAAATTTCCCTTTTCTCTACACCCTCTCTAGCATTTATTGCTTGCAGACTTTTTGATGATGGTCATTCTAATGGGACAGAAGACAGAGAATGAGATGGTTGGATAGCATCACTGACTCGATGGACATGAATTTGAACAAGCTCTAGGCGTCAATAATGGACAAGGAAGCCTGGCATGCTGCCAGTTCATGGGGTTGCAAAGAGCTGGACATGACTAAGTGACTGAAATATCACTAACTATTCTGATGCATGTAAGGTGATATCTCATCATAGTTTTAACTTGGATTTCTCTAATGAAGAGTGATATTGAGCACCTTTTCATGTGTTTGTTAGCCTTCTGTATGTCATCTTTGGAGAAATGTCTGTTTAGGTCTTTTCCCACTTTTTGATTGGGTTGTTTGTTTTTCTGATATTGAGATGTATGAGCTGCTTGTATATTTTGGAAATTAATCCTTTGTCAGCTGTTTCATTTGCTATTATTTTCTTCCATTCTGAGGGTTGTCTTTTCCCCTTGTTTATAGTTTATTGTTGCCATTTTCTACAAAGTATGAAAGCCTTTAGTTTTAAGGCTTCCTATTTACTTTTGATTTTAGCATTTCGGCTAAGACATGATTGTGTGTGATTTTAGTTGTAGCTTATTTATGATTCTTGGGGTTCATGATATATTTGGTCTGTGGCTTTGATTTTTTTGGTCAACTTTGGAACTTCTCAGCCATTATGTCTTCAGATAGTTTTTTTTTTTTTTTCGCTTTATTCTCTTTCTCTTCTTCTTTGTGACTGTAATAACTAAGCATGACTCTAGAGCATTAGATATTGCCTTCCTGCTCTCAGATGTGGTGTTTATTTTCACATTCTTTTTCACTTTATTTTTTAATTTATATAATTTCTGTTGAAATGTATTAATGTCCACTGATCCCTTCTCTTAAGATTTCCAATTTCTCTGAAGTCTACTGAGTGAACGTTTTTCATTCCTGTGTCATATTTTTCATTTATAGCATTTGCAATTAGTTATATTCTTGGCTCTGACTGTGGATCAGATCATGAAATCCTTATTGCCAAATTCAGACTTAAATTGAAGAAAGTAGGGAAAACCACTAGACTGTTCAAGTATGACCTAAATCAAATCCCTTATGATTATACAGTGGAAGTGAGAAATAGATTTAAGGGATTAGATCTGATAGAGTGCCTGATGAACTATGTATGGAGCTTCATAACATTGTGCTGGATACAGGGATCAAGGCCATCCCCAAGAAAAGAAATGCAAAAAGCAAAATGGCTATCTGAAGAGGCCTTACAAATAGCTGTGAAAAGAAGAGAAGTGAAAAGGCCTTTCTACAAATAGCTGTGAAAAGAAGAGAAGTGAAAAGCAAAGGAGAAAAAGAAAGATATTCCCATCTGAACGCATAGTTCCAAAGAATAGCAAGGAGAGATAAGAAAGCCTTCCTCAGTGATCAGTGCAAAGAAATAGAGCAAAACAACAGAATGGGAAAGACTAGAGATCTCTTCAAGAAAATTAGAGATACCAGGGGAACATTTCATGCAAAGATTGGCTTGATAAAGGACAGAATGGTATGGACCTAACAGAAGCAGAAGATATTAAGAAGAGGTGGCAAGAATACACAGAAGAACTGTACAGCAAAGATCTTCATAACCCAGACGATCACAATGGTGTGATCACTCACCTAGAGCCAGATATCCTGGAATGTGAAGTCAAGTGGGCCTTAGAAAGCATCACTGTGAACAAAGCTAGTGGAGGTGATAGAATTCCAGTTGAGCTATATTCAAATCCTAAAAGATGATGCTGTGAAAGTGCTGCACTAAATATGTCAGCAAATTTGGAAAAGTCAGCAGTGGCCACAGGATTGGAAAAGGTCAGTTTTAATTCCAATCCCAAATAAAGGCAATGCCAAAGAATGTTCAAACTACTGCACAATTGCACTCATCTCACACGCTAGTAATGTGATGCTCAAAATTCTCCAAGCCTGGCTTCAGCAATATGTGAACCGTGAACTTCCAGATGTTCAAACTGGTTTTAGGAAAGGCAGAGGAACCAGAGATCAAATTGCCAACATCTGCTGGATCATCGAAAAAGCAAGAGAGTTCCAGAAAAACATCTATTTCTGCTTTATTTACTATACCAAAGCCTTTGACTGTGTGGATCACAATAAACTGTGGAAAATTGTGAAAGAGTTGGGAATACCAGACCATCTGACCTGTCTCTTGAGAAACCTGTGTTCAGGTCAGGAAGAAACAGAACTGTACATGGAACAACAGACTGGTTCCAAATAGAAAAAGGAGTACGTCAAGGCTGTATATTGTCACCCTGCTTATTTAACTTACGTGCAGAGTACATCATGAGAAACACTGGGCTGGAAGAAGCACAAGCTGTAATCAAGATTGCCGAGAGAAATATCAATAACCTCAGATATGCAGATGACACCACCCTTATGGCAGAAAGTGAAGAGGAACTAAAAAGCCTCTTGATGAAAGTGAAAGAGGAGTGTGAAAAAGGTGGATTAAAGCTCAACATTCAGAAAACTAAGATTATGGCATCTGGTCCTATCACTTCATAGGAAATAGATGGGGAAACAGTGTCAAACTTTATTTTTTGGAGCTCCAAAATCACTGCAGATGGTGACTGCAGCCATGAAATTAAAAGATGCTTACTCCTTGGAAGGAAGGTTATGACTAATCTAGATAGCATACTGAAAAGCAGAGACATTACTTGGCCAACAAAGGTCCGTCTAGTCAAGGTTATGGTTTTTCCAGTAGTCATATATGGATGTGAGAGTTGGACTGTGTAGAAAGCTGAGTGCTGAAGAATTGATCCTTTTGAACTGTGGTGTTGGAGAAGACTCTTGAGAGTCCCTTGGACTGCAAGGAGATCCAACCAGTCCATCCTAAGGGAGATCAGTCCTGGGTGTTCATTGGAAGGACTCATGTTGAAACTGAAACTCCAGTACTTTGGCCACTTCATGCAAAGAGTTCACTCGTTGGAAAAGACCCTAATGCTGGGAAAGATTGCGGGCAGGAGGAGATGGGGAAGACAGAGGATGAGATGGCTGGATGGCATCACCGACTTGATGGACATGGGTTTGGGTGGACTCAAGGAGTCCTGGCGTGCTCGATTCATGGGGTCCCAAAGAGTCAGACACGACTGTGTGACTGAACTGAACTGTTTTTCTTGGTGTTAGATGATTGTTTTTAATTTTCTCAACTCATAGTATATTACAGTTAAAACTCAACTTTTCAGCCAGGCATTTTGTAAGGAGACACAGTAGGTATGAGCCTAGCTGATTAGCCTCTTCCCTGAACAGGTGAGTGTAAATTTTTTTCCGGTTGCCAGTCACAGGTTGGATAGTGAAGAGAGCTTCTGTGGATAAACTGACAGAAGTAGGGGCTCAGAATTTAAACCACTTGCTTTGCCACTTACCTTTTGAATGCAAATTATAGTTTAGCCTAGGGAAGGAATAAGTGAAGAAAAATGTAAAGCATTACAGCAGATTGACAAGCTTAGTCATAGGTACTCTGTGAAATGGATAATTAACCCTTAGACTTTGGAAAGTAGTTTATAAATAGACAGCTGCCTACATTTCAAAGACTGGTAAAAGCAGACCATATGTGAGCTTTAAAAACTTTTGTTGCTTAACACAGAGTGAATATGTATAGACAAAACAACTGAGTGAGTTATGCATCTCAAGTAGAGTCAAAATCATGGAAAGAACCTAAAAAGCTGTAGTTGTTTTTGCTTTCATCTACTCCTTGGCTGAATTGACTGTGAGGCTCAGCCAAATCTCTATAGTTGCTGAATAGTTTTTATAGTAAACAGCCTCTGAGATGGCCCCAACGGTCTACTTCCTGGCATCCACACATTTGTGTAATCTGTCTTGAGTGTAGGCTGGATTGAATGACTTGCTTCTAACAAAAGAATGCAGCCAAAATGATGGGAAGCTCCTTCTGAAATTAGATGATAACAAAGATTGTGGTTTTCCCTCGGGCATTCTTTCTTGCTTTCTCTTGGGTACCTCATCCTGGGAGAACCTAATTGCTATTCTTGTTAGTGAGGCAGCCCTGGAGGAAGGCCCATGTAAATGAATATGAAAACAAGTCTTCTGAGGCCTGCACATAGCACATGAGTGAGTATGGAAGTGGATCTTCTGCCAGCTTCCACATGAGGGAGCTTGGAAACAGATCCTGCCCTAGTTGAGCCTTGAGCAGACCCTGGTTAATACCTTGACTACAGCCTCCTTGAGGGTCCCTGGGCCAGAGCCTTTCAATGAGGCCACTCCCAGATTCCTTATCCCTAGACAGTGTGAGATAAGAAATGTTGGCTGTTTCTAGCTGCTAGATTTTAAAATAATTTGTTACATAGCAATAGATGATTAATAGTTTTTAGTAATGTTGATTCTCTATATTACTTCTCTTTTCATAGTCTACACATGCCTTGCATCAAGTAAATTGCACGATGGCTCCGTGTTATTGTCACACTTTATGATAAAAGAACTGAGGTTTGGAATCTTCTTTAAGTTTTCAAAGCTAAAACAAATTGAATCAATGTGTGAATTTATACCTTCTGACTCTAAATATAACACTTTTCCATCTAAGACCCTGTTCTTCATTCCTCTCTTCATTAAATGCTAACCAAAAAAGGACAGCCATAAATCTAATTAGTGACTTTGGTGAATATACTAATGGATTGTGATTTTCTATCTTCAGTGTCCAGTGGTTCTTATAAGATAGTGGCACACATATCATACTGAGCAGTTAAATTCTTGGTTTAGAGGTTATTGTCATGTATGACAGTAGAATCTAGAGTTGAATCCCTAATTTCCTTGGGAGATATGTGAGCCTTTTGATTTCATTACATTAGTTCTTCCTTCTCCATTTCAATGAGTTATGTGGCCCCATTTTCAAGGACTGTAGTTTGCCTTATCAGTATTAAAATAGTGTCTGCATGAAGGTGACATTTTGTGCCATCTCTTTGGGTTCCTCTGCCATTGACTTCCATCATAATGTCCCCAGTGCTTTTCATCTCCTCATTCTAATTGCTGTACTCTTAGATGCCAGTCCTGATTGGGACAGGCAGTTGAAATGCCATGTACTGGGTGATTGACACTGCCTGTATAAATACCTATTCTCTTAAGCCCACACCATGTCACAGGCTGTCAGAGCTAGTCTACTGCTAAGTCCTTTTCAAAATCATAATTAAAGCATGATGCTCACTAGTCAATTATAAGTTCATAAATTAGGTTCTATGGAAAAAATCTACAGAGAAAAGTTGAGCACTCATTTCCTTTCCCTCTGTTTTTGAATAGATTTGGTATTTCAGTCCATGTTTCTGGATACAATTGCTATTTGAATTCATCATATTTGAGTAGCTGTAAAATCTGCTAGAGTGTCAAGTACTCTGCTCTGTCCCCAGTAAAGATTGTTGATGGGTGGACAGCTGTTTTATATAAAAAAGAGGAAGCTTATGTGGCTTATAAGAGAGTGTTACTGGGTATGGATGAAGACAGAGGATATGGGGTGGCAGGTAAGTGTGGGAATGATTCTGAAATAATTCTCAGGATGAATCATGGTTAGTAGATTCCAAGAAGTTCATAGTAAAAGAAAAGAACATATTTCTAATTGCAAAGCAATCAATCATACACAAGTTGAATAAATTGCAAGATGCCTTAATTTTCAGAATCTTTAAATAGAAATTTCTAGAAAGCCTTGTGGTTAGAATTTTATTTCCTCCTCCCTGTTATTTCTTATTATCTTCATCCTTTACTTTGTCTAGGCTTAACTAACTTAAGCCTCAGTTTCCTCCTCTGTAACATTAGTAGTCTCACAGCTTTAAGGCTGTGGGAATTAAAAGAGTGATATAGGTAATGTACCTGTCACAGAGCCACAGAAAGGGCTCAATAAGTAAGAGTTACAAACACCAATTCTATGTCAGAGCCTCCCTTCTAACTATGATTCTGGACTTCCATGTCTATGAGAAACTGTGGTAGGAATCAAGTGCTGCTGTTCCTGGTAAGATCCCTGACCACACCCTTTGAGGCAGATGAGGGTGCCTATCACACAAAAGAAGGAGTTTAGGAGATTCTCCTTGCAGGCCTCGGCCCCTCTACATAGTGTCCTCTCTGGTCCCTGGCTGCACCCCTTGTGGTCCTGGCCCCCCTGGTTCCCTCTGCTGATGTCTAGTGGTTTTATTTCTCCATCTTTCTGTCTAAGGTGGATACAAGGACCTCAAGTCGTATCACTTCCTACATTTAATATTGGGTTTAAATACTGTGCACTGTGGTGTGAAGTAAAAATTGCTCAGTCGTGTCTGACTCTTTGCGACCCCATGGACTATACAGTCCATGGAATTCTCCAGGCCAGAATACTAGAATGGGCAGCCTTTCCCTTCTCCAGGCAATCTTCCCAACCCAGGGATTGAACCCAGGTCTCCCACATTGCAGGCGGATTCTTTACCAGCTGAGCCACAAGGGAAGCCCAAGAAGACTGGAATGGGTAGCCTATCCCTTCTCCAGGGATCTTTCTGACCCAGGAATCTAACTGTGGTATCCTGAATTGCAGGCAGACTCTTTTCCAACTAAGCTATCAGGGATTGTGTTCTGAAATTAAAGTGCAAAAAATAAAAATGTAGTTTTAAACAAACAAAAAGTGTAACAAACATACAATCCAACAATCCACATCTGGGAATTATCCAAAAGAATTGAAATCAGGATTTTGAAGAGATATTAGTACTACCATATTCACTGAAGCATTATTCACAGTAGTCAAGACATGAAAACAACCTAAACGTCCATCCACAGATTAATGGATACAGAAAATATGGTATATACACACAATGGAATATTATTTACTCTAAAAAAGAAAAGGAAATCCCACCATATGTGACAACATGGATGAACCTGGAGAATTGTAGCTGAAGTGAAATAGACCAGTCACAGAAGGACAGATACTGCTGGGGGATGAGTCTGCTGCCTGGGAAAGGGGATCTGGCTTGGGCAGGACTATGAACCCCTTGCAGTTTCCGTGCTCAACTCGCTGTGGTAAGTCAGTGGGGCAGAGAGACTGGAGAAGGTGGTACTGAGTGCATGTACTCTTCAGAGTGGACTAATAAACTTTGGAAAAACTGGGCCTTTGAAGGTAAGAGTCTGATAATTTATGCAGGTAGATTTTTAGACACTGAAGCATCCAGCAACGAACAGTTCAGTCATGGAATGGGTTCTGTTACTGTGAGGTCCCTTTTCCCTTAACAAATCCACAGTGTTGTTGGATGAAACAGACCCTATCAGACAGATAGCATCCTTTCTGCTTCTTACTTCAGCAGCTTTCCCCCTCATTCCTCGAGGCATGTCATGCAGCAGTGAGGAAGATGGCTGGGAGCTGGAAGATGAAGTCAGGAAGAATAACTCCTGATCACTAACAGATGATGATGTAAATAAAAATGCTAGTTGTTTTCTCAGATATAAACCATCAGCACCTCTGTTTATGTTTTTTTATTTGGGATTGTATTTACAAAATTACCCTGTTGGGCAGAGAACATCTAATGTAGGGTTGGATGTGTTAAGTATTAAATAATACTCATTATCATCAAAATAGACTTGTTATTAGGGTGTTTCAATACAGAATGAGAAGGCCAAAGCACTGTATGTTAATGATGCAGGCAATGATTTCTAATTGTTTTGTACTCCAAATAAAAATATTATTTCTGTCAATCATAGTCCAAAAGGTGTAATCATCTGCCCAAATAACTAAGTATTTTTTTATCCAAAATTTTCAAAGAAAATTATATTTGATTGAAAATTATCCTCTAGGCTCCTGTAGCTACTGTACTGGATAATAAAAGGTTTAAATCACAGATTAAGATAAATGATCAGGGAAAACAGCAGCATTCATAGGGGGGATACCTTCAAAGTTCAGTCTCATGTGTGTCCTGCCCTCTGATTAATGAGTTCATTTCCAAAGGATAATTCTCAGGTCAGAATTTCAGGGTATGATCTACCCTACATCTCCTATCCTTCCCAGAGTTTCCCTTGGAGGCTTTTGGCTCTCAGTTTCTTGAGGGTATATGTGTAGAGGTGATTAGCTAGTAGATGGAGAGCCTATTGTCAAGGTGTCTATACTTTTCCTCACATGACCTATGACCTTGTTTTGAGTAAACCTGTCTCTTCCTTCGTATTCTGCAGTTATGCGGTAGGGCAAGATGTGACTTAAGTGTCACTCTACTGACCGACCCAGGAATCTTTTATCTTCTGCTCACATTGGGAACAGAAGAAACCTCTGAGAAATATATTAGAAAGCAGTGTTTCCTAGAGAGTGTTCTGTATAGAGGTGACCCACTCCCCAAGGTTCCTGGTCAAAATATTTGAGGACCACTATTTGATCCTTAAAGACATCACAAAGCATAGAAGCATATTAAATCCTTTATCTGATCTAGTGTTATCCCAACATATTTAACAATGAAGTCCTGTTTACTTTGAGACTCTCATTCACCCTTGAAAGGACTCATGTATTTTCTAGAAAAGTGTTTCTAGAAATGAGAAGTGACAATAGTCTTTGTCAAAAGGACAAATGGTTGGGATCACCGTTTGGATACCCTGTGATTTTTCCCACTTCATTTGTCTATCCCCTCTGGCCTCTATGGCCCCTTGCCTTTATAGCACCTCCATCCTTTCAAATGAAAAAGCAGGAAACATTATGGCCTTTTTAGAAACACATCCTGGTCCTGTTTTGAGATCCAAATAAGAGGACATCAGTGTTTTCTATATCTGAGATTCTATCTGTACATCTTTGCTTTCACAATGAAAATTCTTAGGTACCAATAGGCATAGAGAAGGAGAAAGAAAAATCATAGTTAGCATATTTCTTTCCTCTAGTACCTAACCATTTAAACAATATACATGCATATAGATATATTAAAAGCCAAACAACCCTAGCAGAGATGAAATAGTATATTTAAACATTTGAACATCAAAATCTATTAAAAGAAGGCTGTGATGGAGAAATACCCAAAACATTCAATAAAGCTTTTCAACCTGAATATAGGGTTACCATGACAACGGAACTCAGAAATCCCTCTTCTTCATATAAAGTTGCTGAAAAAATGCCCATGGTGGAAGCAGCATGGAGTCCTCAAATTTATAACTATTGAACAGAGGTACAAAGAATCTCCAAAACATTTGATAAAGCTTCAGGGTGAACATTTTAATATCCTCCTTTTAAAAATAATAATAAGAAGAAGACCCAAGCCATTTCCACACTACTTCATTCCTCTTTCATCTAAACCATGTTGAGGATTTCATGCTATTTCAAAATAATTTTCTATGAAAGAAAGCTGTCGATTACTGTGGCCTAATGAGGAATATTAATAATATTGATCTTAAATATGTTTGGAGAATACCAAGCATGACATGGAAGGAGTTTCTACACAAATCAAGCAGCAGTTGTCAGACTGATGCTGATTCAGCACCATCAGTGTGATCTCATATGTCCCATGTATACCTGGGAAGCCTTTAAATATGCAAAAGACACTTGATCATCTTTATCTGCTAGAGCAAAGAGAAGCAAGACACTCAGTTATCGTTTTTCCAACACTCAAAGAATTTTTAGAAGGATAATATGTATGCAAACATGCAAGTGTATGTATGTTTTCATCTCATGTACTTATCTGTGTAAATTTTATGTATGCAGGTGTGTGCATTGTTTGTGAATATTGTTTGTGCATTGTTCTGTTCTGTGGGTCAACACAAAGGAATGGTCGTATACAGGAAGGGTGGACTTATTGGTAGTTCAAATTTCCTCTCAATAATGGGTGTCATGAAGGAAACTGAGATAATGCATTTACCATCATGGATGCAATGGACATGAACTTGGGAAAACTTCAGGAGATGGTGAAGGACAGGGAGGTCTGGCATGCTGCAGTCCAAGGGGTCGCAAAGAGTTAGACACGACTGGGCAACTGAACAACAATAATAAATAGTTTCCCCTGTCTTTTTCCTCCAAATGGAAAAAGGTAAAATTTAGAGAGGAAAAATTTCATCCCAATGTTCTTACTAAGAAAGCTTTAGAGTCAGGTAACTGGTATCCGGATGTTCTGAAAATTACACATAAAGGAGAAAGGCATCAGAACTTAGGTATCATTTCTCATTTTCTGGAAGAAATTTATGACTAAATAGTCTGAGAAGGTGTTCTTTAAGTTAACCTGTAGTGCTCTTGGATTGATTTTGTTTATATGTTAGCTTGATTGTTTATGCTTTTCCCAGCTCAAGCCTGGTAAGTTAGTTCATCAAACTGAGGGGAATGGTGCTTCTTTTCAGACTGTTTTTATTTGGCATAAAGGAGCTGATCCTATACTCTCTTCTTGCAGTTGGTACCATATTACACGCCAGGAATGGAAAGCAAAGATGTTTTCCTCCAAGTGCATTGATCTACAAGGTAGGTCAGGCAGAGTTTTCTAAACACACACATGTAAAAACTCCTTAATATCCCTTAGGCAGTGCACTTTTGGAGTTAAGTGCCCATTTTCCTCCCACATGACATGGTAGTATTCTAATTTTGCTTTTGTGAATGCTTTGAGCAGTCCTTTGCAAAGCATGGGCTGAGTCACCAACACCATCATTATTATCATCACCTGGGAACTTAGACATGTCAATTCCCAGGCCCTACTCCACACTTAACATACCACACACTCAGGGGATGAGGCTCAGAACCTGCATTCCAATAAGCCATACTAGTTCTTTGGATATATACTAAAGTTTGAAAATAACTGCCCTACAGGACAGATTTTGAGAGTATGACCATGTTGAGGACATGGATAAAGATAATGGAGACTGGGAAAGGTGAGGTGGAAAAGAAGGGGAGAAACTTAAATCTTGAGAATTGAAAGGGAGGTGGGGACCATTTGGGGGATGATTTGATCACAACCTTAAGGAATCCACCTGCCAATGCAGGAGACACAAGAGATGCAGGTTCGATTCCTGAATTGGAAAGGCCTGCCCCGGGGTAGGAAGTCTGCTTGCCTGGAAAGTCCCATGGACATAGGAGCCTGGCGGGCTGCAGTCCCTAAGGCCACAAGGAGTAGAACACGACTGGGCCCGAGCACTGTCGCACCCTTAGACTGCTTCATCTCCTGTATGATCCACAGAAAGATTAAGTGGCTCGCCCAAGGTCAGAAGCACAGCGAGTAGAAGAAATAACATTTGCTGACTACTGACTCCAAGATGAATAAAAGTGGGATATTAAATAAGAAATATAGAAAGGACTTTTCCTATCTGTGAAGCACATGTCTTCTTTGACAACGCAGTCCTTTCACGCAGCGAGTTCAGCATCCAATCAAATCCAATAACTCACAGACTTTACTCCGAAAGAGCCATTTTCAACCCACAGCTGTGAATGTTGATGTTGCTTTCCTATTTCTAGAGAAATCAAAATCGATCACGGTGGGAGAAACATGCACATCTTTAGGTCCGTACTACAAAGGCTAATGTCTTACCATTGCAAAGAGCATCAAAATTATGTGAGACTCACCTACAAAACGTATGCTTTCTGTATAAAAATATGATCAGACCTTTTGGGACACAAACTTATGTGTCAGTGCTTCTCAAAATTGGAAGCACATTAGTATCACCTGAGGAGTTTTAAAAATCCTGAGACCCAGCCCAGACTAATTAAATTGAAACCTCTGGTAGTGGGACCCACGGGTGTGTGTTTTAAAAATCTCCAAATGATTCTGAGGTGCAGCCGCGTTGGAGAGCTGGAGTTCTATGCCCTTAACTCTAAAGTTGCTGTTGTCATTGTTTAGCTGCTAACTCACGTCTGACTCTGCAACTCCATAGACTGTAGCCTGCCAGGCTCCTCTGTCCATGGAATTTCCCAGGCAAGAATACTGGAGCTGGTTGCTATTTTCTACTCCAGGGGATCTTCCCAACCCAGGGACTGAACCCACGTCTCCTGATTGGCAAGCATTCTAACCCTAAAGTGGGGTCCTTGAATTGGTGACACTGGCATCACTTGGGTTCTTTTTGAAATGCAGAGTCCCAGGTCCCCTCCAAACTAATGAATCAGATTCTGCATTTTAAAAAAGATCAATAGTTGATTTATAAGCAAATTAAACTTTGAGAAGTCCCAGCTTCTCAAAAGAAAAAGAATTCTCTGCTGATTAGGTAATTTTTTAACAGACCGAAATTAGGAGAGGGAAATAAAAATTATCCAAAATCTCACCATTGTTATTTCTTGCCTGTTTCTATAAATATACCATTTACATTATACTTTTGTACTTTGTATTTCATATGCATTATTCATACACTTCATACAGTTCATATCTTAATTTTAGTTGTTGCTATATCATGGGACACTGCTTTGGGAGAATTTTGCCACAACCAATTGAAAAAGTATTTGTAGAAAGTCCTACAATGTGTTTATTATTTAAATGTAATAAAATTCAATTATGATTTTAAATTCATTTTTGAAATCACCAATATTAAATTAATTTTTAAAAGTCCCACTCATGTCTTATCCTAGGGGTTCAGGCTACTGGTCTTAGCCTCTAGCTTCAGTGGATAAAAACAAAGTGAGGAAAAAAAACTATATATTTTTTATGATGAATCAAGACAGAACAACCTCAACCTGCAAATAACAGTCATAGAGATATAATTTCCCTTTGTTTTGGTATTCCCAGGTATCTTCATGTTTCCAAAAATTCTTAAATCCATTCATTAAATTTGTTTTAAAGAACCAACACGATAATGTAAAGAAAAATAAATAAATAAATAAAAGAGAAAAAAAGAGAAAGAAAGTGAAGAGGGGGTGGTTAATACTGAGCAGTTGTAGTAAAAAGAGTTTTATAAAATCAAACTGTCTATTTTTATGGGCCGTTGAATTTTATGGGCTTATAATATGCATCCAAGGAATTATGAAATGAAAGAAAATTGTTTGAATAACACTTCAGACTGAGTCTCACTGCTTCACTGTGCTAAGCAGAATGTGGACTCCTGGGCAGTGTGGTATAGAGATAGGGCTGGTCAACAGAAAAGAGGTCCAACCATCAAGGGACTGGGCCTTTGAAAGCACCACTAAGTCCCACTTGGCTAAAGACAGTTCAGGTTGTTACTTGTTGTCATGGAATAACCTTAACACTGCTCTTTTTCACTTTTAAAAGTGTCCTGATTTAGAAATAAATTATGTGGTTTTACACAGAGAACACAAAAATCCAGCTCTGTTAATTTATGGGAGAGGAATTTCTAAGTGGCTGACTGTACTCAGCAATAACAAACACATCTCTTGGCTCTCTGTTGTCCTCTGGATGGAGTCCAAACTCTTCAGGGCATGACACAGAGTTCTGCAGGACTGAGCCCTGTTTCCCGCTGAGTCTCTCTCCCTCTCCCTCTCTCTATGCTTCCCCCAGTGTCTCTTTCACTTTCGCACTTGTTCACCTCTCATTCTTATTTTCTGTCATCTATCTGTGGGGACACACCACGGTAGTATTAGTATTGTTTTCTCAGTGTTTTCAGCTACTCTCTTTCTTTTAGATGCCTAAGAAGATTGCCAGTTGATCACACTGAGCAGCAAGCGTGTAGCTGTTTTCTTCTTGAGCCACGTGTCGGAAGCTCAGGATGACCCCACTTTGGGGGTCGTCCATTTCTATACGCTCTATTTTCTGTAGGTCTATCAAATTGTCTGATTCCCATTTTCCTTTAATTTCAGTTGTTTTTGTGTCTGGCTTTTCACAGGTGAGGCATAAACGAGTATTGAATACATGGTGCTAGACACTGAAGTCCGTGAGCCGGAGACTTCACCGTCTGGGGAGTCGCACTGGTCCCTGCAGCTTGACCACATCGTAGTGAGTGTTACAAGGGCACCCCCTTCCCCCACTTCTCTAGTTCTCATGAGAATGGATTTTCTCTAAACAGATTCTAGTCTTTCTGTTCTCCTTTATTCACTCTGCCCCTGGAGAGGTGGAAAAACTTATGTGATTGATAAATGTGGGAAGAAAACACAGATGATGCCTGAAGGCAGAGGAAACCAGCCCTCCCTACCCAGATTCATTGTTGTTGAGTCACTAAGTCATGTCCAACTCTCTATGACCCCATGGACTGTAGCCTGCCAGGCTCCCCTGTCCATGAAATTTTCCAGGCAAGAATACTGGAGTGGGTTACCATTTCCTTCTCCAGGGGATCTTTCTGACCCAGGGATTGAACTGGCATCTCCTACATTGTAGGTGAATTCACTACCACTGAGCCACCTAGGAAACCCCACCCAGATGGATAAACCTCTCTCAACTAGATTTCAACAAAGGAAAACTATCAGGCACTCCTACCAAGCCTTCTCCATCTTGGCCTTTATCAGTAATAAAGTCGTAGCTGTTTTCCCAACCCCCTTCATCACTCCTTGGTTTTATTGTTCACTTTGTGTAGACCCCAAGCAAGGGAGAGGTGTGATATTTATGGGGACCTCCTGGAGACTCCAGCATTGGGTACAAGGACCAGAATGGTGAAAACTAAAACATCAAAGGCTTGAAATAAGGGGAATCAAAATACACTGTGGAAAGACTTTTGGTGAGCCAGGCTGTTGTGACCTCGACAGGTTGCGGAGGCTTCTGTTAGGCTAGGGGGAGTGTTATAATTGGGCTGTTTGCTTTTAACTGCCCTGGCCTGGGCAAGAGGCTTTAAACCAGTCACATGGTCTTCTGACCTTGGCGATTGGCTATATGGAAGTGCCTATTACAAAAGTACTTGGCTGTGGTCAAAGTGTGCAGAAGGCCCACATGAGTGTTGTGAGAATGAGCCTGGCTGAGCCAGAGAGCCTCAATGGGGGACAGCGGGCTGTAGAGTTCTTAGTGAATAGGCACAGTGGAGGCAACGATCCAATCAAACCATGTGTTTCTGATCTCCGCGTGCAGGCAAAGGAGCAAAGGCATGGGCCTGAGAGCCTCATCATGAAAGGATTTCAGGCTGGAGCTACAGCTGGGGCTGAGGTAAAGCGTTATTAGAGGAAAAGAGAACCTTCCAGCCTGTTAACCATGAATGAACAGAACAATATTTGCTGTTTTGAGATGGTAAGGCACCCAGCTTCCGCAGGGACCTCTGAACACTGACCCGGTTTTGGATTTAAATTGTCAGTGGAAGCCTAGAGAGGCAGGGCCTTGATGGGCTGCCCTGAATTCCATTCTGTACTTGGGACCAAGGATAAAAATGGAGAGACTTCAGGAACTTCGCTGACGGTCCAATGGTTAAGACTCCGCTCTCCCAATGCAGGGGGCACAGGTTCCATCCCTGGTTGGAGAACTAAGATCCTGCATGCCTGCAGGGTGTGGCCAAAAATAAAAAACAAGAAAAAAGTGACTGCAGTTATATTGAAGTGGATTCACCTGGCAAGAGGCCCCGCCCATATGCTGTAGCGTTGGCTGTGGGTAGGTTAATTACTCACAACACAAGGAAACCCTGGATTGGTTAACACTGAAAACACGAGGACTCTTCCTGAGGTGTCCTGTTTCTGACCTGCAGAGAGCCCTGGTGGAAAGAGACGCTGCGGTGCCCGCTCGCATGGGAGTAAGGATGCTGTACCACGAGAGAACCTATGTTCCACTTGGAATCATGGAAGCTGGAAACCAAGATGTTTTAATAAACTCCATGGGAGAGAAAAAGAATACGACCTGGTGAGTACGACTGCTACAGCTGTAGATTTCTAAAGCTTTCTAGCTAAAGGGGCTGTCTCTGAAAAGCGATAGGCGTACATATAGACCCTCTTCCCCCAAATTATAAATGGAAGAGTACCAACATTAATCTCTAAAGAGATTTCTGGAGTCAAGTTCACAGGCTAAGAATTCTGAAAAACTAGCATTGGTTGACAGTGAGGCTGAAGCCAGAATGTTCTCTACTTATCCTCTTTCCTCTAGATACTATTGAGTTTCTGTTGTGGTCTTTGCAAATAGTACTGAAGTTCGGGAGCATGATTTTGAAGTTATTCAGATTTGGTCATAAGATTCTATACATGGTGTTGTGGCTTCCCTGGTGGCTCAGTGGTAAATAACCTGCCTGCCAATGCAGGAGATGAGGGTTCCATTCCTGGGTCAGGAAGATCTGCTAGAGAAGAAAATGGCAACCTGCTCCAGTATACTTGCCTGGGAAATCCCATGGACAGAGGAGCCTGGTGGGTTGCAGTCCATGGGGTCGCAAAGAGTCTGACCGGAGTTAGCGACTGAGCATACACACATGTATGATGTTTATCAATTATGGTTGTTAGCTAAGACATCCATGTGGACTTATTTTGTTTGAAATAACTAAAAGGTACAATAACTCAGTGGCTACAATTGCATTATGTATTGAAGGCTGTTCTCTGCTTTGGAAATCTGGCTTGCTCCTCCTGGAATCAAAGCAATTGAACAAACTGAGAAGACATCCACATTACCATTACAGATACAGTATAATAAAAAGCATGCTGTGAGTTTATTTTAAAATTGAGTCTATGACTACAGTCAGATTGCTCGCTAAGGATTTTAACACAGCTGAAATCCATTCTCTAGAGAGATTCTTTTGTGTTTCCCTTGAAGATTCTACATCCGCTTCTTTGAGTATCTGGATAATATCTGTGTGCATTCTATTACCTTTTTATCTTGCATTGTATACCAAATGCCTTCACTCATTAATCTGTGCATTAATATTGTTCCTTTACTAGTTGGTTAAATGTTTTTCCATTTGTTTCTTTGTATTTGAAAACATGTGTTTCCACTTGCCCCTTGGTGTTGATAAAAGGCTGGAGTTGGAACTGAAACTGGATGGATTTAGTTTTGCTTAAGAGTAGTCATAAGAATCAAGAGTTTACAATGACTTGAAATTGTAATACTTAAGGCACTAGAGTGGCAGCAGTAGACAATGTTGTGGCAAATATAAATGTTACTGTTCTTTGCTTTTGCTCTTTATTCAGAGATTTTTTAGTCCTTAAAAGCCAGCTGCTGAGCAGGATATTTCTGAGCTGCTGCAAGCAGGAAGTGACCATTTTCAATCTCAAAGGCAGTGGAGTGAGCTGCCTCAGATACTTCCAGCAATCTCACCAGTACGGGTTAAAGGTGCAAATGGACATGTTTTCAAGGAAAACCTTTTTGGTTTTAAGAAAATATTTTGCTTTTGTTTCCTTAAAAAAAAAAAAAAATCTCCCCAAAGGATTGTATCTGGGATAGACTTTGTAGCATAGACTTTGTGTAAGACTCTTTTGGTATCTCTTCTCTTGTTCTGATTAGTAGGGCTGAGCCCCTGTAAATTTCAGACAGGAAACTTAGCTTTGCATTGCAGTTAATACTCAGGTCCGTCTTGTCAGCAGAGTGGACGTGCACCACTTTTCCAACAGAGGGCAGTGTGTATTTGCTGAACAGCAGAGCTTTCCCTGAGTCCCACGGTGTGGAAAACTGTCCTCTGCAGAGAACAGAAAGGACACCAGGAAACAATTTCTTTCTTTCAATTTTGCTTCTTCTGTAACTTTGACTACACTTTTTTTTTTGGTGAAAATTATTAAAAGAAAAACCTGAAACGTGTTTCCCTTCATGGGCTCCGATGCCCAAAGAAAAAGTGGAGAACAGAAAAGGCAAAATTTTTGCACAGAGTCCTAGGCATCCTATTCACCATGCTACCCAGATTTGCCCATTGCTGTGCCAGCCCTCTGGTCCTTTTACAAATACTTCTTGTCTGGAGATAAGAGAGCCCACAACGGGCTCTATCAATGCTGGGATTCCTTTTATACATTTTCTGTGCATTTTGAGTATTTCCTTGACAGTAAAGCAGCTTGGAGTAAATTGTGAAATACAATTTGTAAGCTTAAGTGTTAGTCACTTAAAAGATGTTAAATTTTTCCACATAATGAGCTCTGAAACTACCTTCTTAGTCAGGAATCCTCATGAAATTGCAGTTGATTAATGTAAGAAAATGAATATTTATTGAATATTTTGTGGCTGGAATTAAAACCTTATCCAGTTTATCCCATTTAGCTTTCATGACATCTTTAAGAAGTGGGCATTGTGAATATTATTTTATAGGGGAAGAGAGAGAGAAACAAGATGACCTCTTTAAATCACTTGGCCAGCAAACGGCAGAACTAGGAATTGAACTTGGGGCTGTCTGATGTCAAACGCCAGGTTCAGTCCCAGTTTCTCATCTTTATTACCCTTCTGTTAAAGGACTGGTTCTGGGAATTCTTGAGTACTAATGCTATTGCAATTTGAAATCATAGAAAACCTTGACTCAATGTGTTGGAAACCTACCATATGAGTGTAGGGTGCTCAGTCTTTCTCTTCTTCTCAACGTTTTTTTTTTTTTTAAATTTTTTTCTCTGCCCTTAAAAAATATGCTATTTTCTATGGCTTCTTTTCTGCTATATCTGGATGAAAATGACATATAGACAGAAAAAAAATTAATATGAGGAAACTGAAGCTCAGCAAATGGATCTAGAAGTTTTCTGTATTTATACAGATCTTCCTCAAATTTTGCAACTTGAAAATACCATAAGTGGAAAATGCTTTTAATACACCTAACTTACTAAACATCAGAGTTCAGTCTAGTCTGTATAAAATGTGCTCAGAACACTTGTTAGCCTCCAGTCAGGCAAAATCATCTCACACAAAGCCTATTTTATAATGAAGTGTTGAATATTTCATGTAGTTGACTAAAAACTGTACTGAAAATGAAAAACAGAGTGATTGTCTGGGTACAGAATTATTGCAAAGGCATTAGCTGTTTACTCTTGATCATATGGCTAGTTGGGAGCCACTGCCCAACATCACAGAAAATCACTACCCTGGAAAAAATCTTAAGCTTTTTCTATCATTTAAATTTCATGTATACCTAGAAAGGGGCTCCCCAGGTGGTGCAGTGGTAAAGAATCTGCCTGCCAACGCAGGAGATGTGGGTTCAGTCTCTGGGTTGAGAAGATCCCCTGGAGAAGGGAATGGCAACCCACTCCAGTATTCTTGCCTGGAGAATCCCCATGGACAGAGGAGCCTGGTAGGCTATAGTCCGTGGGGTCACAAAGATTTGAACTCAACTGATCTGACCACACACGCACGCACACATAGTTAGAGAAGCGATGATATACTAAAGGAAAGGGAAGAGATTTTCTGAAGCACCACTTCTAAAGGAGTATTATCTCAACTTCCTGGAAGAAACAGCCAAAGAGGAAGCCAGCAGCAGAACCACTGAAAATTCTTGAGCAGGAAGCTAGTGAGCAAGTGAACAAAGACCAGAGGAACTCAGGCTTCAGAAAGAAATCAATATGATCTCAGACATCCTCATCAGCTGCCAGACCACCAGAAAGAGTGGGCGCAGATTGCATTAGCCTCTCCATTATTTGAATTTCTTTCCCCTAAATACAGCAGTCTGCCTCTTGAAGGGTATTCCTATTGTCACAGAGAGCCTCTTGCCTTTTCCTTTCCTTTTTTTTTTCCATAATGAGTAAACACAGAGGTCCAGGCAGTCAGAGGTGGAAGCCAACTGAACACAAGTATTTTCAAAAAGCCTCTCGAATAAACATTGAAGTACTGTATTTCATAACCCTACACAAAACTGACAGTAGCCAGCTGTTGTCTGAACTAAACACCATCCTAAAGAGCCAAGAGCCACGAGGCAAAAAGGGAGAAAGTGAAAATAACTCCTCTTCTACTGAACCATAGATGACAGATCATCCAAAAAGGACCCTGGAGGGAGCAAAAGTCAATGAGGCGAAAGTCCTTGCAAATGACCCCTGCCTGCTTTCCTTTACCTCTCTAGAAATCATCCACCCACATGGCCTTTGATTGGTGTAGCATCTGAATGCAGTCTCTTCCTTTAGGATTCTATGTATTTATTCATGGAATCTTGCAGTAATGAGATCTCTTATCTCTAACCTTCCCCCAGTTTGGGGATTTTACTTATGGTTTTTCCCTTATCCTGTTTTCTGTCTTTCCATCTCTTCACATCTTTGGCTTCCTCAAAGCACAAAAAAATAAGAAAAACTTAAGAACTCTTGTTTTCCTCACTCTTATGTACTCAGTGGTCAGAAAAAATTTCTCAGATGCTGAAAGGGTTCTAAACTAACCCTGTAAGTAGCTCTTCTCAGAAAACAGAAATTAACCATTATTTAAAATAGAAGACCTGGTTGGTAATAGAGGGAATACTGAATGAGAATTTTGTTTGGCCTGAGGTGAAAAATAATGAATTTCAAGGCTCTTTTAAAAAAATTGTAGTTGTAGTAAGAGTAGAGATGTGTCCTTGTTGTTCAGTCACTCAGTTGTGTCCAACTCTTTGCAACCCTATGGATTGCAGCACGCCAGGCTTCCCTGTTCTTTGTCCTCTCCCGGAGTTTCCTCAGATTCATGTTCATTGACTTGGTGATGCCATCCAACCATCTTGTCCTCTGTTGTCGCCTTCTCCTGCTTCCTTCAGTCTATCCCAGCATCAGGATCTTTTCCAATGAGTCAACTCTTCACATCAGGTGGCCAGAGTATTGGAGTGTCAGCCTCAGCATCAGTCCCTTCAATGAATATTCAGGATTGATTTCCTTTAGGATTGACTGGTCCTCAGCAGTCAATCCTAAGGGATGTGTTGTAGGAAGCTATTTTATTAGAACACCATGAAGTTTATTTTCTGAGTGTGTGTGAGGGTATATGTGAAGGTATACATTGGGGAGCTATGCATTAATAGGAAGAGGTTTGAAAGTTCAGTTTTCATTTGTAAAAAAGGTAGTATCATTTTACGACATCCCTGGTGGTCCAGTGGCTAAGTGGTCCATGTTCAATGCAGGGGCCTAGGTTCAATATCTGGTCAGAGAATTGGATCCCACATGCCATAACTAACAATAGAATGGGTAAGACTGGAGATTTCTTCAAGAAAATTAGAGACACCAAGGGAATATTTCATGCAAAGATGGGCACAATAAAGGACAGAAATGGTATGGACCTAACAGAAGCAGAAGATATAAAGAAGAGGTGGCAAGAATACATAGAAGAAATATACAAAAAAAGATCTTCACGACCCAGATAATCACAATGGTGTGATCACTCACCTAGAGCCAGACGTCCTGGAATGCGAAGTCAAGTGGGCCTTAAGAAGCATCACTACGAACAAAGCTAATGGAAGTGATGGAATTCCAGTTGGTCTGTTTCAAATCCTAAAAGATGATCATGTGAAAGTGCTGCACTCAATATGCCAGCAAATTTGGAAAAGTCAGCAATGGCCACGGGACTGGAAAAGGTCAGGTTTCATTTTAATCCCTAAGAAAGGCAATGCCAAAGAATGTTCAGACTACCATGCAATTACACTCATCTCACACTCTAGCTCAACATTCTCCAAGTCAGGCTTCAACAATACATGAACCAAGAACTTCCATATGTCCAAGCTGGATTAGAAAAGGCAGAGGAACCAGAGATCAAATTGCCAACATCCATTGGATCATCGAAAAAGCAAGAGTTCCAGCAAAACATCTACTTCTGCTCTATTGACTGATTCAAAGCCTTTGACTGTGGATCACAACAAACTGTGGAACATTCATAAAGAGATGGGAATACTAGAACACCTGACCTGCCTGCTGAGAAATCTGTATGCAAGTCAAGAAGCAGCAGTTAGAACTGGACATGGAACGACAGACTGGTTCCAAATTGGGAAAGGTGTATGTCAAGGCTGTATATTGTCACCCTGCTTATTTAACTTATATGCAGAGTATCTCATGCAAAATGCCGGGCTGGAGGAGGCACAAGCTGGAATCAAAATTGCCAGGAGAAATATCAATAACTTCAGATATGCAGATGCCACCACTCTTTATGGCAGAAAGTGAAAAGAACTAAAAAGCCTCTTGATGAAAGAGGAGAGTGAAAATGTTGGCTTAAAACTCAACATTCAGAAAACTAAAATCATGGCATCTGGTCCCATCATTTCAGGGCAATTAAATGGGGAAACAATGAAACAGTGACAGACTTTATTTTGGGGGGGAAACAATGAAAACAGTGAGAGCCTTTGTTTTTTGGCTCCAGAATCACTGCAAATGGTGACTGAAGCCATGAAATTAAAAGACGCTTGCTCTTTGGAAGAAAAGCTATGACCAACCTAGACAGCATACTAAAAAGCAGAGATAATTACTTTGCCAACAAAAGTCCATCTTGTCAAAGCTATGGTTTTTCCAGTAGTCATGTATGATGTGAGAGTTGGACTGTAGAGAAAGTTGAGGCCAAAGAGTTGATGCTTTTGCACTGTGGTGTTGGAGAAGACTCTTGAGAGTCCCTTGGACTGCAAGGAGATCCAACCAGTCCATCCTAAAGGAGATCAGTCATGAATATTCATTGGTAGGACTGATGTTGAAGCTGAAACTCCAATACTTTGGCCACCTGATGTGAAGAACTGACTCCTTAGAAAAGACCCTAATGCTGGGAAAGATTGAAGGTGGGAGGAGAGAGGGATGACCAGAGGATGAGATTGTTGGATGGAATCACCCACTCAATGGACATGAGTTTGAGTAAGCTCCAGGAGTTGGTGATGGACAGGGAAGCCTGGAATGCTGCAGTCCATGGGGTAGCAAAGAGTCAGACATGACCTAGTAACTGAACTGAACCAAAAAAAGTAGCATCACTTTCAATCCATTCCTGTGAAGAGGAGACAGATGCTTATGAGGCCATGAAGTGTGGAGGAGAAGGAGTGTGTCTTTAAAAATGGGGTCTATATCCCTGGGTCAGGAGGATCCCCTGCAGGAGGAGGTGGCAACGCACTCCAGTATTCTTGCCTTGGAAATCCCATGGACAGAGGAGAGGAGTGGGCTACGGTCCATGGAGTCACAAAGAGTTGGACACAACTGAGCGACTAACACTTTCACTTTCATCTCTAGAGGGAGAGGGTATTTGGGAAGTGTGGGTAGGGGGCGTTTTGGTTGTCCCAATGACTGTCTGTGCCCCGCCTAATGAAGAACTGTCTCACTCTGAGTGCCGAAGTCATCTGCTTTGAGAAACACTGTTGTAGCCTGGGCTGCTTGTTCTCCCTGATGCTGACACCATGAGGACAGGACTGAGGGGAGGTGGCCAGGGAAAGCAGCGACCCTTTTGCAGGTGTTCTGGGACTCTACTTTGGTCTGGAAAAGCAACCTGTCCTGTCATCCGTCACTGGAGTCTTGAGGGCAGTCCTGTGGGAGTGCCCCCAGCTGACCAGGAGGAAGAAGGACAGCAGAACCCAGGCCCACGTCCTGTTCCGTCTCCCTCTGTGGCTATCACTTTTCCGGGAGGCAGGCTCAAGTCTCATAAGAAAGAAATAGAGGACATGGTGTATAATGAGATTGGATTTATCACGGGGAATCAAGGCAGTGAATGTAGAGGCTCAAAACTGAATTTAGTCAAAACCAGCATGGATACCCCTTCAACAATCCTTGCGTGCTATGTGCTAAGTCGCTTCGGTCATGTTTGACTCTTTTGCGACCCCATGGAGTATATCCCGCCAGGTCCATATGTCCACAGGATTCTCCAGACAGGAATGCTGGAGTGGGTTGCCATTTCCTCTTCCAGGGGATCTTCCTGATCCAGGGATCGAACCTTGGTCTGTTACATCTTCTGCACTGGCAGTTTCGGACAGGTTCTTTACCTCTAGCACCACCTTAGAATGACTATTAAAAAAATTAAAATAAACAAAAAAAGCCCAGAAAATAACAAATGTTCTGAAGATGTGGAGAAACTGGGATCCTTGTGTACTATTAGTGGGAATATCAAATGATGCAACAGGTGTGGAAAACAGTATGTCAGGAATTCTCTGGTGGTCCAAGAGTTGAGACTCTGAGCCTTCACTGCCACAGATCGGATTCAGTCCCTGGTACGGGAGCTAATATCCACAAGCCATTTGGTGTAATACATAAACAAAAAACTGTATGACAGTTACTCAGAAAATTAAACGTAAATTGCCATATGATCCCGCAATTCTACTTTTGGGTTTATGACCCAAAAGAAGAGAAAGCAAGGACTCAGATATTTGAATAGCCATATTTATAGCAATGTTATTCACAATAGTTGAAATGTGGGAAAAATTCAAGTGTTCACTTGACAGATGATAGATGAGTGGAAAAACAAAGCGTGACAAATATATATTAAAAAAAATGGGGTCTACAACATGGTAAGATACTGGAGCTTAGTAAAAAGTACATCTGTTAAGCCATAGTCCTGTGTTGACTCTGTGCAAGAAATAGTCCCTGTTACCTGCTGTTGACTTTCAGGTTGGTTACTGTTCTGTGCTCTGGTCCAGGCACCCTGTGATGGCTTTAAGTGCGCTGATACAGGTTCACTGTGTGCAGCTGCCTTACAGTGGTGCTGCTTTGATGGATGCGGAGGAGGGACAATAGCCCGGTGTAAGTTACACTGAAGGACTTTCTAAAGGGTCCAAAAGAGGAAAACAGACACAAAAACGGGACAACGGAAAAGTTCTGAGAGATCACTGAAAGCAGGAATTCATAAAGGGAAGTGATGAGAACAAAGACCACCACCCTCACCTCAATCTATAGGCGCTCTAAGAGAGTACAGACCATACCACAGTACATGGAGTGGGGAGCCTAATTCATATTGTTAATCATTAAGCATACGAAAGACCCCTGAGCGCTGTGGATACCTAATTATATTTGTTTATATATAACTTTTTCATCTTTTAGCTTGGTGTAAAGTTGTTTATCAGCTTTGAATTTCCTCTGCTGAATGTTGTTTTAAGTTGAGGCTTAAACTTAGGGTGATTTTTAGTTTGATTATCATTTAATTTTCAGGCAGACATTTAGTCCTTGTGTTTCATTTTAATAGAGAAATGTTAAGTTTTTTTAAATTCAGTAATATGCACTTATAATTTTAATATGCTTCAGTTTATCTTTTAACACCTAGTATTATGGGAAACATGCACATTCTAGAAAAGAAGTGGATGAGAGGACAGGGATGGAAGTCTATAAATCATCATTATATGACTATTAACAACTCTTTTTTTTTATTCAGAAAGTATATAACAGTAAATTTAAGAGTTTATTTAAGCAAGCATCAGTTCAAATTGGGCAGCATCCAATCTAGCAGATAGAAAGGAGTTCCAAGGAGCTAGACAAAATGAAAGACTTTTTTAGGCTGAAAGAAGCAAGAGCAAGGAAGTTATACTAGGCAAAAATCAGGTTGGTTATTACCAGATTGTTTTTGGTGACAGAGGGCTTAGCATAAGCAACTCTATTTTAGCTCCCCACCCCCCTTTAAACTCTGGTATACATAATTCTTTATTGCTGTGCAAAACAAAAGACAGGCTTATCATTTCTCACAGCAGATATTGTGAAAACACATGATACAAGAATGGTAAAAGTAATATTAAAATAAATTAATTAAAAAAAAAGAATGGAAAAAGTAAAGTCTTTTTATACTCCCTAGGTCCTGCTATGATGCTCTAAAGTAGAATTTTTTTTTTCAGAAAAAGCATTTTGATGAGCTAACTCTGTTTTTGTTCATTCAATAGGCCCAAACTCTTTCCTCCTCATCGTACCCGAGCACATACTTCTTTTCCCTTCCCAGTTATGACCATGGTGGTGGTGGTGTAGTTGCTCAGTCATGTCTGACTCTTTGTGACCCCATGGACTGTAGCCCAGTGGGCCCCTCTGTCCATGGGATTTTCCCAGGCAAGAATACTGGAGTGGGCTGCCATTTCCTTCTCCAGGGGATCTTCCCATCCCAGGGATTGAACCTGGCTCTCCTGCATTGCAGTCGGATTCTTTACTGACTGAGCCACCACAGAATCAGTCATTGACACCAGTCCTTGGATAGTTTCCACCTGGAGACATTCTACAAGTTGGCAAAGGAAGTTTCCTGATTAATATGTTAGTTTTATTTTGCAGTGAAACATTTACTTCCTCCAATTTTAGTTACTTATCTTTCTTTAGGGATTTACACTTTGAGTTTGAACCTCCCTGGAACTTCCTCCTTGTCATTTGTCTGACTGTCACCGTAGACTTTTCTGTCTTCCAGTTCTGCTTTGGGTTGGCAAAGCAGTCAGACTGTGGTGACTGCTTACCCATACTTTGATAGTTCTCTGGATATCCTGTTCCTGGTACACCAACTTGAACAGTTTCACTGTTTTCTTCCATGCATTTGTTCTTTAGTTGAACAGGCCAGATTGAAGACTCCGCTTTGGCAGAGGTCGATCTCATTCCTGCCCATTGGCATTTCTTCCTGGTGATCACTCATCTCTCTGGCTTTGGGTTCTCTGTCTGGTGCATGGCAGTGTTGTTCCTGGGCACTTCTGACGACTGCTCCTGCCACTGGTCTCTCGTTCCGAAAGCTGAGATTGCTTGTGCAGCGCTTGCATGGCCTCCTATCTCATAGTGGGTGGAGTTGCCTGTTGTAAAAAATGTTGAGTTTGGCCTTCAGTTCTCTCTCTGTGGTGTGCTTGGGGAACTTCTTTTTGGAGCAAACAGAGATACAGAGTTCCTTTGAATTAAGTTGTGTATCTTGCTGGCTTAAGTGACTATAATTCTGGTTGGATAGTGCTGGGTTGGGGGTTATGTATTGCAAGAAGGAGTGAATGAAGCAGATTCAAAGATAAGCCCTTTTAAGTTTCTATTTTTTTGCAGGATCAGTTTGATTAATAGGTAGAATGTGACTTTCGGAGCCTCAGTTGGTAGAAACCTTTCATCTGCTCCATAGTTAAGCTGAGTACATATTCTGATTTGCTCAGATTTTCACCTCTTATCCTGGCATTTGACCATTTATCTCAGATTTTCTAGTTTAAATAAAATTTTTATTATTAATAGCTGAGTTAAAATAAGCCATGATACAAAATCCAAAATTACTTGGTATATACAAAGAACAGGAAAATGTGACCCTAAAAGGAATCCGCTGCAGGTGGCGCTAGTGGTTAAGAACCCACCTGCCGATACAGGAACCATAAAAGATGTGGATTCAATCCCTGGGTTGGGAAGATCCCCTGGAGAAGAGAATGGCAACCCCCTCCAGTGTTCTTGCCTGGAGAATCCCGTGGACAGAGGAGCCTGGTGGGCTGCAGTCCATGGGGTCTCAAAGAGTGGCACACGACTGAAGTGACTTAGCATGAGCATACACAGACCACCACGCTTCTCCAAAGGAGCTAGGCCATTTGTAGCAATAATGTGAAATTAAAATGAAGTGCCTGAGAAGAATTTTACAATTTTTTTTATTGGAGTAAAGATATGCTTATACTCTAAAAAATGAAATACTCTACGAAGCACTAGAAAGCCCAGCAGTTCATAAACACCCTCTGCACACTCCAGCACTTTTCTCAGAAGGCAATTTCTTCTTCTAGGCATTCTTTCATTATTTAGAAATTTGATCTCATATTTACCTGTCATTTTTCTGAACTAATACTGTGTTTCTTGAATTTTAAAATGTGAATGTAGACATCCTTAGCTAAGCCTTTGTATAAGTCAATTGTTATAAAACATAGTTAATAATTATCACTAAGTGTGGAATGAATGAATAAATATATTTAAATCTGTACCTACTTCTAAGTACTATAATCAAAAGAGGTAAGATTGAAAAAATAATTACCAGTCATCATTATATTTGCAGAGTTGAATTTCTTGCTAGGAGGCAAAATCTACAAATTCCTCTTCCAATACCAGATTTTCATTTTAGTTGTACAATATTATAATTAGTTAAAGCAATGATAATCTGAATATTACATATTTTTATCAGCTCAGCCCCTTGGTAATAGGAATTATCAATGCATCATGATTTTAACTTCAGGAGCTTTGAAAAATTTAATGGCTTTTCATTCCCTCTTCCATCTGAAATCAAACTTAATGTGTTATACTGTAAAGAATTCTGAGTTTAAGGAATGAGATTTAAGTCTCAGTTTTGTTATTGACTGAATCAATGATTTTAGCAAAATAATGAATGGTATTTTCTTCAATGGATAAAACAATGCAAGGCTATTATAAAGATTAGATGGGAAAGCACATATGAATGAAAATATATCTTGCTTAATGTAATAATTCATTATATATACATATTATACTCAGAATTGCTAGTATGGCAATGTGAGATAATCTTGTTTTTTAATTTAAACCATATTGTTTAAATGTTGAGAAACTTCTCATTTTTTGAGTTCCAACTGTAATTAGGAATTGGAAGAGCTCCCTTTGAGGAAATACTTGTTTCTGGAGGGTAGTGTGGCAGGCAGGAGACTACACACTTCGATATAATTCCTAGATGTATTGACAGAACTGTCATTACAGAAATGTTCATAGGTGCCCTAATAAGTACCAAATAGTTCACACCTCCTTGAAGTAGGAGCATATGGAAAGGACAGAGTTGTAGATGCTCAATATTTCTGAATGAAAATAGGGGATTCCATCCATCCATAATCCACATTCACTGTTAACACTTTAGGGCAGGATTTAGCTAAGCAGATTAGTAATAAAGTTGAATGTGAAAATAGAAGCCTTGTAACATATTGTTAAGGAAATTTGTTTTCAAAGCTATTTGAAAATCCTCTAGTCAGACTGATACAAGACTGTATGTTCTTATAAACAGAATATTTTATTTTCTCTTGATTTCTTAAATTACAGGAGTAACATTTTATTGCATTATTGAAGCAAAATATTCAAATAATATAACAGCGTATAGAATAAAATATATGCCATAGGCTAAATGTTTATGTCTCCTCAAAATTCATATGTGGAAGCCTAGCCCCTTATGTAACAGTGTTTGGCGGTAAGGCCCTTGGGAGTTTAACAGGTCATGAGGGTGGAGCCCTCACATGTAGGATTAGTGACCTTATAAAGAAGGACTCAGAGAGCTCCCTCTTCCCTTCTGTCAGGTAAGATTTCAGAGAACCAGGAAGTGAGCGCTCATCAGGTACTGTATCTGCTGGTGTCTTGATCATGGACTTTGCAGCCACCAGAACTGTGAGAATTAAATTCATGTGGTTTATAAATCAGTCAGTCTGTGGCCTTTTGTTTTTGCAGCCTAAACACACTAAGATAATGTAAAAATCCTCTTATTAGCCTCTTCTTTCCATTCCCCTCCTCAGAGGTAATCACTGCTAATATTTTTAATATTCCAAGCTTTTTTCTATGATTTCACATGTACATATACATCATATTCTTTGTAGACATCGGTACTTCCAGGTAAAGGAAGGCTGCTCTAAGGTTTCTCCCTACCCCCGTCATCTTCCCTCCTCTCCACTCAAAGGAAATCAGATTGTCAAGTCAGAGCACCCTTAAATTCATTGCTGACTTACACCTTACTTGCTATGTGAACTTTAGCATATTTCTTCAGTTCTCCAATCTCACAGTTTACTCACGTCTGGAATCAAAGTGAGAACACTGCAAAGTTTTGTAAAGAATCAATTAGGGAGGAGTTGTGGATTGTTGGAAAAAATAAATAAAATACTGTACACCATAACTGCTAGCATAATGGCAGAAACAGTATGTTTCTATCTCCTTTGTCTTAATCACTTTTCTTTTCTTCCTCTGCTAATTACTATTGTGTTAAGAATGGATTAAAAAAAGAGAATGGATTGCTTTCTCCTTGAGAAAGATGTTGAATCTATAGTGTTAAAAATTATCAGGGAAAAGTGGAGAGGGACATCTCCAACCTTTTAATTCATAGAAATTTAAAATTGGACAGATGCAAATAGAAGATCATTTAGTCTAATATTTCTCTCTCCCTCTCTCTCATTTCCTTCTTTGTTGGGAGTAGCGTTGTTTAAATGAGATCTGACTGGAGTTGCTGGTGGGGAGGTGGTGTGTGTGGATAGAAAAGAGTCTCATTGCTCAGCTGCTACTTTTATTTGCTGAAGAATCTAAGGTCCAAAATTCTATATTAATCTGAAAGATGACCCATCTGGTCCAAACTCTCTCATCTGTCAGATGAGGAAAGTCCTGTAGACTTTTCATTTCAGTCAGTGATCATCAAAATTTAGGGCATTCAGCATGCTTGGAAATTATCATTTTTGACCTTTCAAACTTGCATACCTCATACCTTGAAAAATTGCATCACTGATGCTGGATCTGCAGGTGTTCATGTTCATGTCCAGTTTCCAGGACACCAAAGGGGAGCCAGTGACCTCTTCAATGGTTTATCAAAGACCCCTCAATTTTATTCTGGCATTTAATCTGCCACAGAAACCATTTATTGCTTCATCTTCCTGAGTAACGTGGACACTGTCAGTTAATTAACTTACCATTTAAGTACATGTTTAAAACTGTCAGGTGGGAAGTAAATTTAGTGCTGTCTTATGATTAATAAAATGTTAAAAGTCTTTTTTTTTTTTTTTTTTTTTTGTGAGAGCCAGGTAGCTGGCACCTGAACAAAAATGGCTAGGTTTGTTGATTGTTATTTTGGTTACTATAGTTATGTGGACTGGCAGGAAAAAAGCTGTATTTATTTGTGCTTTTTCTATATTTGTTTTTAGGACAAGTCAGTATGTGTGTTAGTGGTGTATGTGGTTGATTAAACTTATAGGATTACATCTTAATCAGTGAAATGAATTATTGTGTCCTTTTATAGGTATGCTTTGAAAAGAAATGCCTCAGGTCCTAGAATTGATAATTACATATTTATTGAGTGATTATTCATGCTAAGTACAGACCTAAACTCATTTACTTATGTTGTTCCAACTAAACTTCCAAGAAATCTGAGAAATAAGCATTATTTTTCCCATATTACAGATAAAGAAACAAAGCTCTGAGATGTTCAGTTGTTTGCACAAGGTCACATACCTAATATTGACTGAAATAGTATCAAAATAGTGATTTTTTAGGTCTAAAATGAGTACTGCTAAAAAAAAAAAGTAAAGAAAATCAGTACTTCTCTTTATTCCAGTGGGAGAATTGCTTTGATTAAACCCAGTGAAATTGTTATGCTTTTGCAGCAAATATACTTGAAGGCCTTGGTCATTGTTTATTTTTCCTCCTGCTTCATGCCCACTCACAAAGGGATTTGGACTGGGATCCCCAAGATCACTTCGGTGTTTGGTGATTTGCTATAAAGAAACACAAGACTCAGCATGTAGTTGCACGCATGGCTAAGATATATTATAATGAAGGGATTAAAAAGGCAAGATAAGCAAAGGATCATGGCTCATGGGCAGAGTCTGGGGAAAACCCGACACAAGCTTTCAAAAGTCCTCTCCTAGTGGAGGCACAGTAGATGCACTTAATTCCTCCAGCAATGAGTTGTGACAGTGTGTGAGTTAGGTCTACAGAAAAGTTCATTAAAGACTCAGCACTCAGTGCTTTTTGGGAATAGTCACAAAGGTACTCTGATTAGCATGCATCAAAATTCCACAAGGACAGTAAGTGTTCAGCACAAGTCACCTTGTTTGCATAATTTAGGCACAGTGAGATGTTCTTATCGTTTAAAGAAAGTTTTATAGCAGAGTAAGGAAATTTAGCCAATCAAGTTTCCAGATGTCAGTTAGGGGCCATGTTTATAAGCAGGCCTTGTAAAGTATAGTAATCTCAGGGCTAGTATGTTAACTCTTGCACAGGATTTGAATAATGTTATTGAATGACCCCAAATTAAGCTGTAATGTCATTTCTAATTCTTGAAATTGAATCAGAAAAGGAATAAGGCTCATGCCTTGGAGTGCTGAAAGGGACTTGAAACATGTCAGAAATATACCAAAATATCATTCATTTAGAGATTTTATTCCTTCCTTTATGTGTTTATTCTCAAAGTTTTTACTGAACACTTAGTGTGTTAGGTCAGTTCCCCACGGCAAAGGAAAAGGTCAGTTTTCATTCCAATCCCAAAGAAAGGCAACATCAAAGAATGTTCAAACTACCGAGCAGTTGCACTCATCTCACACACTAGCAAAGTAATACTCAACATTCTCCAAGCCAGACTTCAATAGTACGTGAACCGTGAACTTCAAGATGTTCAAGCTGGATTTAGAAAAGGGAGAGGAACCAGAGATCAAATTGCCAACATCCACTGGATCATTGAAAAAGCAAGAGAGTTCTAGAATAATATCTACTTCCACTTAATTGACTTCATCAAAGCCTTTGACTGTGTGGATCAGAGCAAACTGTGGAACATTCTTAAAGAGATGGGAATACCAGATCACCTGACCTGCCTGCTGGGAAATCTGTATGCAGGTCAAGAAGCAGTAGTTAGAACTGGACATGGAACAACAGACTGGTTCCAAATTGGGCAAGGAGTACATCAAGGCCGTATACTGTCACCTTGATTATTTAACTTCTATGCAGAGAACATCATGTGAAATGCTGGGCTTGATGAAGCACAAGCTGGAATCAAGATTGCCAGGAGAGATATCAATAACCTCAGATATGCAGATGACACCACCCTTATGGCAGAAAGTGAAGAAGAACTAAAGAGCCTCTTAATGAAAGAGGAGAGTGAAAACATTGGCTTAAAGCTCAACATTCAGAAAACTAAGATCATGGCATCTGGTCCCATCACTTCATGGCAAAATAGATGGGGAAACAATGGAAACAGTGACAGACTATTTTGGGGGGCTCCAAAATCACTGCAGATGGTGACTGAAGCCATGAAATTAAAAGATGCTCGCTCTTTGGAAGAAAAGCTGTGACTACCCTAGACAGGATATTAAAAAGTAGAGACATTACTTTGCCAACAAAGGTCTGTCTAGTCATGGCTATGGTTTTTCCAGTAGTCATTTATGGATGTGAGAGTTGGAGTATAAAGAAAGCTGAGTGCCGAAGAATTGATGCTTTTGAACTGTGGTGTTGGAGAAGACTCTTGAGAGTCCCTTGGACTGCAAGTAGATCCAACCAATCTATCCTAAATTAAATCAGTCCTGAATATTCATTGGAAAGACTGATGTTGAAGCTGAAACTCCAGTACTTTTGCCACATGATGCAAAGAATTGACTCATTGGAAAAGTCCCTGATTCTGCAGAGATTGAAGGCGGGAGGAGAAGGGCACAGCAGTGGATGAGATGGTTGGATAGCATCACCGATTTGATGGACATGAGTTTGAGTAAGCACCAGGAGTTGGTGATGGACAGGGATGCCTGGCATGCTGCAGTCCATTGGGTTGCAAAGAGTCAGACAGGACTGAGCGACTGAAGCAAACAGTATTAGGTGACATCAGAGAATAGTGATGAAAACATGGGCTCTTTGTCCAGATGCCTGAGTTTAAATTCTAGCGCTGCTATTCATGAGTTACATGACCTTTGGCGAGTTTCTTAACTTTTCTGTGGTCAGGTTTTCTTATCTGTATCCTGAGTGCCACCTTGTAAGATTAGGGAAGGTAAGGAGCTGTCTGGTATTTGGGTAACTGAAGAGAACAACATAGATGGTAGAGGCAAACAAGTATGAGATTACCTTAGAGGGTGATAGCTGCTTCAGTGGGTGAAATTTGATGTGCTTTAAGAGCACATGGGAGAAACTGTATACAGTTTGGAGGAAGCTAAGTGAAGGTCTTAGCTTAAGGCTTATTCCTTAGCAGGTCGAGGGAACGTCACAGTTAGAAGGCATTTGGTAGAGGGATTGGTGTGTATGAATAAAAGAAATAATAAATGGTATGTCTGGAAGATAGATGAACTTGTAGAGACAAGCAGGGACCATATAGTGAAGAGTCTTACCAGTCCTGTTAGGAAATTTTTACTTGGCATGAGAATGTCCTAGGGCAACCAGCACACTTTGGAAACAAGTCAGCATGACCCTCATAGAACTTTCTTCTAGAACTTTCTTACATAGAATTTTCTTACTGAAGACTGCATTGACAGCTTCTCTTTTCAAAAGACAGTCCTGACTCCTCTTTCTCTGCACTTTTCTCTGGGTAGAGGTCAGGAACATTCTGGGCTGAGTTGAGATAGTTTTAGGGACTGGCAACAATAGATCTGTTTCAGTCTGCCTCATCCTGTGAGAAGTGTGCACGTGAAAATAACAGAAGGACAGAATGGGGAAGTTTTATTTTATTCATGTCTAGCAAAAGAAGCCAAGGAAGCCTAGCACTAATACATTAGTGCTCACTGTGCAGCAGAGTGCAGCCCTAGACTGAAGCCCAGTGGAAGGTCATTTCCATGTACTACCAGAAGGTTTTTGATTCTGTAGTTTCTTGGCCTCCTACATTTTTTGACTGATGGTTTATTCCTTCCATTTATTAGTGTCTCATATCACTTTATGTTATTTGCTTTTGCAATTGTTTTTCACACACAAATACATACAGGAAATGATTTATAATGAGAGCACCAACTATAATAATGGATCTGTCGTTATTTGTGGGGTCAAGGGAAATGGAAATTAGTAATTTCCTGCTGCTTTTGCTGATTTTACTTTGGTAATAAAGCCGCTTTCTGTGAGATACATGTTTCCATTTGGTTCTAAGTGAAAATACCATCTTAAGCTAATTTTGTACAGCATATAACCATTAAACTAAATTTTCTAATTGCTTTTTAGTGTGAGGCCACTGTAATACTTCTTAGACAAAAGGGTTCTCAGCCAAGCCCCCACATTTTACTGAGGTCCTTTATGTTTTTATGTCTCTCTCTCTCACACACAAATTTATTGAGGGATATAGAAGCAACTTGTTTACAAGCAGTTAGCATAGAAGCCTACAGTGCCAAGCATTTCATCTCATGCTTAGCACTGACCAGCCAGGGTAAATCTTCTCATATCCTTTGCCCTATGTCTTTGAAATAAAGGTCGTTGAGTAAATACAGTGAATGGTTGTGAGCTGGTCTGCTGCTGACAGTGCAGATGGACCTTGCTTCAAAGACTAGAGCAATGGAAGCACGTCAATAGATAAAAGGCAAATCAATTTAAGTGTCAGCTTTTCTTCTGTTTTCATGAACATGAAAGATCTTGCATAATGAAGTAACTTTCCCATATAAATGTCTGTATTCTGGTTTCTTATTCTAATGCAAGTTTCTCATGAATGAGCACAGTTTTGGCAACCCTTGCATATGGCATCTGAGGAACATTTTGTAGGTCTATACCTTGCTGCCTGATATGGAAGCCAATAGCTACCGAAGACTATTAAGTAACTTTAAAATTTAGTTCCTCAGTTGTACCAGCCACGTTTCAGGTGCTCATTCAGCACACATGGCTAGTGGCTAGTATACCGGATGACACAGTTATGGGACATTTCCATCATGGCAGTTCTGTTGAACCACACTTGTCTAGATGTAATGTGTATTTCAATTCTTTATCAGTGCTGTATGCTGGCACCAGTATAGACCCTAGAATTATTAATATGAATAGTTAGAATTAAATATTTAATTTTAATTTGTAAGTTTTAACTATCTAGGCAAGTGTTATGTTGGCCTCCATCTGTGCTTTTCCCCGGAGCCCTACAAATAGCAGCTGAGGTTCAGAGGCCCTTGTCCTTTCTTAATATGACCTGTATATTAGGAATACTGATTTCTGTGGGTCTCTTGCTAATTGCACTATTGTGAAATCTTTGGCCATGTGTGAACCACATCCATGATGACAGCGAGTGGAGCCATAACCACTTGAAACTGTAATTTTGTCATACAGCTCACCTAGTAAATAATTTCGATTAAATATATCTTAGTAATCAGTGTGCCAAGACATTCTGGCATGGCTTGATGAGACTGATGTTATGGTAGCGACTTTTGGGCTTGCTACTCATATTCCATATTGTGGCCATTGAAGATGGCAAAATATAATTTCCACTTGACTTTGATTTTAGGGCATTGAGTATTCCAGGAACTTAGAAATGGATTCTATTTTATTTCATGATCAAGTCTCTCACTTCCTTTCCAACACCACACAAACCCACACACGAAATTGCACTTTTTCTGTAAAGAAAGAAAAGATATTTGGCTGTAGGAATGACTGACTGACAAGTCATGGTCACTGGGGTGTGTCTGTCACGTGATCTTTAGCTTGCTTTAAATCCTGCTGTATGTTTTTTACCCCAAGAGAAAATCTCAGCATGCACATTTCATAAAGGGGTTTATTTGGGGAAAATATTAATACCAATAAGTCTGAAATCTTTACATCAAGTGATAAAACTTTTTCCCTTCCACTAAGACCATAAGGACCTATCAAAAAGGAAAACAATTTTTGATCTTGTTGTTTTGTTAGAGACCTAAACATCCTCCGTGTATTTAAGGAAACCTATAGAATGTGATTCTTCTTTAGATTTTTAAATCTTCCCCTGTAAGTATACTTAAATTTTTTTCCAAAGTGAAAGAGAAGAATTAAAACTCTTTTAATTTTTGGTAAAAATAAAGATGTTCAGCTTTTCAAGAGAACCATGGAAAGGACTAGAAGCAAAGGTGGTCAATATTTTAGGCGAAATTGCATTCTATTGTTTACATTTATAACACAGGCTTTTGGTTTTGTTTATGGAACATTTCCACACAAGGCTCATTGATTCTCAGACTGCTGAATTACAAAGCAGCTGCTTCTATTAGAAGCACAGTTATTTAACTTAGTACTGATTACCTCATAAGTACATAATTTCTCAGTCACAGTCTCTGGTATATATTTCTTGCTCTTGAGGTCATCTTTAACAGGGCAGAAAAGCTCTTCCCATAACTTGCCCATCCATGTGGCAATATTTTGATGTCATTTGTCCCTGTTTATCATCTCTATTAGGAGACTGCTTTTCTAAGAGAGAAGAGGTATTTGTTGTGCCAGTTCAAATCATCTCTGGGCCAACATTCTCTTAATTTTTAAAATTTGGAAAAACAGAATTAGAACTGCCACAGCATTTGTTTTGGTATTGAAGTGGGAATGGCTTTGTAAGTGCTTAATGATAACACTAAATAAATTTTAAAAATATTGCAAACACTCATTTACTAGACAGGGCAACGCTTCTGTAAACTATGATTCGTCTTGTTCTAAAATGATTCACGATGACAATGATTTTGGGTTAATTGTCCATTGTGATACAAATTTTGGATCCATGGCTTCATTAATTGTAAGTTTCTGTCTATGTTAGATTGTCTGGAATCATTACACTAATTTGCATAAGTGAAGAACACTTTCCCAAGGTTTGCTTGCATTTCCTCTAATGTGGCAGGTAGGTCATTCTCTGCCCCAGTGGAAAAGATGAATCCACTGCAGTGGCAGAAAGCCCTGGAGTGGCTAAGGTACCATTTGGGGGGAGATAGGAGATTTTTGGACAAGAAGGCTGTGCTCTGAATGACAAGGGGGTTGAGATGTTCCAACTCAACTACTTTCAGAGAAAACTGTTAGGGAGAACATTAGCTTTGAAACCAGAGGAATCTAGTTTTCAGTCTCTGCTCTGTCATTCAAGAGCCTGTGGATTATTAGAGCACGCAGCATGTGTAAGATAGTGATTGGCAGTGATGGGGAGGGTGGTTGTTAATTATGATGTGATGTGCTAAGTCACTCCGTCATGTCCAACTCTTTGTGACCCAATGGACTGTAGCTCACCAGGCTCCTCTGTCCTTGAGATTATCCAGGCAAGAATACTAGAGTGGGTTGCCATGCCCTCCTCCAGGGGATCTTCCTGACCCAGGGATTGAACTCACATCTCTTGTGTCTCCTGTATTGGCAGGTGGGTTCATTAAGTAGCACCACCTGTGAAGCCTATTATTTCTGGCACCATCTTCTCTTCCATAATATGCTCTATCCCTTCTGACTTAATCTTTTAAGCCTTTTACTTCCTTATTGGAGGACAGTAACATCCACCCAATAGAGTCAAATTAAAGTGAGAATTGAAATTTGGAACCTAGAAGATGACAGTCAGTGACTGGAGGGCGTTGCACTAGATTCAACTGTGTGCTTCTGCTCGTTGTCAGTTCTTGACTCCAGCCTGTACTCATGAGCATTCATCCCCTAAACTCCTTGATGTGTATACACGTATATCCATGTGTTGTTCAGCTACAGCCTATGGAGATATTGTGAAAAGGACATTCTTGACAACATGAATTCAAAGAAGATTCAAAGAATCTGTTGACTGATTCTGCAAAACCCTTTTTCTTTTTTATAATTCCCTTGGGGTGTGGTAAATAAAGGCTAGAATTTGAAAGAGAAGAGTTACACACCTTAACCCTTCAAAATCCATAGATGAAACACAAAGGCAGAGTGTTTCATGATTATCAATTATTCATTGATTCTTAAAAGTAATAATAAATATCCTTGAGGCTGCTGTGCAGCATGAGCTCAGGGCCAGGGCAGTGACAACATAAGGAAGTATTAAATAGAATTGATACTCATTGATTCTATGCTACTAATAAAACAAACTACATAACTGAGCAGAAAAATGCCTTTTAAAAGGGACTGAAATTATCTCCTTTGGGTTTGAAAAAGTGTATTTCTCCCCATGGAAATTTTCTGTGAACCAAAATAGCACATACTAATAGTTATCATTTACAGAGGACCCACTATGTAATGATGCTTTTTATTTCTAATCCCTATGGCAACCTTGCAAAGCAGATTTCATTATCCCTATGTTCCCGATGAGGAAATTGAGCTTGGGAAGGGTCATATAATTATATGAGGAAAATTTTACAAAGCTGCTAGGAAAACAGTTATGTTTAGAATGCCTCAGATGTCACTCTTACTAGATCCTTTGTCATTCTAGCCATAATGACATAGTAATATATCCTCTTATTAAACAAGTAATGCAGATGATACTCAAGTACTTAAGTATTTATCTTTCAAGAACCAGAAAAGAATGAGTATGGATTCTTATATGTGGTGTTATAGATTAGGTTGTGTGGTTCTTGATGTTTGTGATTTCATAAGCTTTTGTGCTGGGCACTGTGGCAGGCATTGAAATGAAAGAATAAAACACATTTCATTACCTTCCAGGTAATGGTCTAGGGCAAGGATGACAGACAGCTGGTCCAAAGACAGTTCTTCTCCCTTCTGGTTCCAGTAGTAGACATTGCTTGAATGCAGGTCAAGTAAGCTTCTCAACAGTTCTCTCTCAATATTGATTCTAGGCCATCTCTAACCATTGATTAAAATTAGCATACAACAGAAACAAAACATGTTTGTCACTCTTCTCTTAGAGAATACATATAATCAGTCATTTGCAACATACTGTGACAGGCTTTGTTTGTAGTAAGGCTTTCTAAGGCCCACTTGACTTCACCTTCCAGGATGTCTGGCTCTAGCTGAGTGTGAGTGACCACACCATCATGATTATCTGAGTCGTGAAGATCTTTTTTGTACAGTTCTTCAGTGTATTCTTGCCACCTCTTCTTAATATCTTCTGCTTCTGTTAGGTCCATACCATTTCTGTCGTTTATTGAGCCCATCTTGGCATGAAATGTTCCCTTGGTATCTCTAATTTTCTTGAATAGATCTCTAGTCTTTCCCAGTCTGTTGTTTTCCTCTATTTCATTAAGAAAACTAAGATCATGGCATCTGGTTCCATCACTTCATGGGAAATAGATGGGGAAACAGTGGAAAAAGTGTCAGACTTTATTTTTTGGGGCTCCAAAATCACTGCAGATGGTGATTGCAGCCATGAAATCAAAAGGTGCCTACTCCTTGGAAGGAAAGTTATGGCCAACCTGGATAGCATATTGAAAAGCAGAGACATTACTTTGCCAACAAAGATTCATTTAGTCAAGGCTATGGTTTTTCCAGTAGTCACGTATGGATGTGAGAGTTGGACAGTGAAAAAGGCTGAGCACCAAAGAATTGATGCTTTTGCACTGTGGTGTTGGAGAAGACTCTTGAGAGTCCCTTGGACTGCAAGGAGATCCAACCAGTCCATCCCTAAAGGAGATCAGTCCTGTGTGTTCATTGGCAGGACTGATGTTGAAGCTGAAACTTCAATACTTTGGCCACCTCATGCGAAGAGTTGACTCATTGGAAAAGACCCTGATGCTGGGAAGAATTGGGGGCAGGAGGAGAAGGGGACGACAGAGGATGAGATGGCTGGATGACATCACTGACTCGATGGACATGGGTTGGGTGGACTCCGGGAGTTGGTGATGGACAGGGAGGCCTGGTGTGCTGCGGTTCATGGGGTTGCAGAGTTGGACACGACTGAGTGACTGAACTGATAGTGATACTGCGACAGGCTTAATGAAGAGTTGTAAATAGTTGTCTCTAGAACTATGGATCACTATGGATTCCCAAATACAGGATGATTACTTCTCACTCTAGACAATGGGAGAGAGCAAACAGAAAGCTTCACACAGATTATCTTCAGGGACAGGTAGGGTTATGACAAGGAATGAGATGAGTGCTTTAGGCAGAGGTCAAAGAATGGAGGAATTTATAGATTACTCTGAGGAGTTTTGATTCTATCTTGTAGGTAAAGGGTTTTTGTAGAAGATTTTACAAAAGGCGTAAATCAATCAGGAAAACCTTATAAATAGGGCAAGACTTCACAGGAATATGACTGAGTGATGACCCTTGAAATACTACAATCCATCTTGGAAAAAGAAGATAAAGACCTAGGTTAGAGCAATAAACTCAGTAATAGAGACTGGAGTCATGATTGGAAAGCAATCTACAGAGTTTATATATGTATAGATCTGATAAACATTAGTGATTTAGATATAGTGAAGGATGATGTGATTGAGAAAGTAATACCTAGGATAAGTTTTGATTTCTGATTTGGGTTAATGAGTTGACAGGAAGAACAGTGAGTTTTAGGAGAGAGTCAGTGATTTCAATGGGAAAAGCTACAAAAGCATTACTTTATGTTATACAGGAATATTTACTTTTGGGGGGTGGTTAAAGGACAGGTAATTGTAAGGCAGACTTTAGAATATTTTCATTGATATATTTGAAATTTAATTTGGATGGCAAGCATAAGTAAATTTTACATGCTACTAATCTTTATTTTTATATCCTTTATTTGTTGATAAAAGTTAAAATTAGTAGGGATTGAAGTTGATTGATTCAAGACTGAGTATGGAGCCCTTTAGAGGCAATGATTATTACAGAATCAACTGTGTTTTTCTTCTTGAATGCTGGTGATCATTGTTTTGTTCTGTGTGTATATCCATTTCCACTCTGGTCGAGATCTCCTTTAGCTTTCTGGGTGATCATGACTCCAAGTAGACACCTCAGTAAGTTTTTCTTATTGGTGCATTCAGTTATGCCAAATTCATCAAGTAGAGTTTACAGAAGTCTTTTATTCTTTGATTTTATTTGAAAAACACTGAATACTCAAATAGAAATCAATAAACTGTAATCAAAAGTGGAAATATTATGAAATTGGTGATCCTCATTTATTATGGTCTGACCACATTGGATGTTCCAGGTAGCTCCTAGAAAGGTCCATTCTATGGAATATCTTGTGTGTAGTGAGGGCTGTTGGCTACAACAGTCTGTGTTTGAGTCATATGGTAGCTCTTGATTGTATATGAATCTTTTTACCTCTTATGATGGGAAAACTGTGTTTATGTGTATACCCATGAGCACATGCACAGTGGAACTTTTTTTCAGAGAACTTCATCTATGTGTTGAATGGAGAGGAAGGACCACTGAAAATTTCCTACTATGTAGAAAACATTTCCTCTATTTTCTGACTTGAAGGTAAAGATGATACTGGGTCGTTTTACTAATCCTTTTCTTTTGTGAAGACTCGTGTTAGAATTCCTTGGTTTACTTATTTATATTAATTTTGTTTATTTAGAATGCATTATACAACACAGAGACAATTTAACTATTGGAGAGAGTCATTAGTTCTGCTCAACCTATATGAGAATTACTGAGTGTCTGCTTTTTGAATAATATTCTTCCACTTGCCTGGTGGTCTGAATAAGCCTTTCTTTCTTTAATAGCCTAATCTCAGAGAACTTTGGATCCAATTGTTGAGATAAGAGACATAGTGTTAATGCTGTAAGAAATCTTATATGTGGTCTCCTTCAACTTACTGTAGATGTAGACAAGGTTTTTTTTTTTATTTTAATCATCTAAGTTTTATCATCTTCAAAATGAGAGAGTTAGGCAAAGTAATTTTGGACCCAGTATTCTGAACTATTTTCCCAATTATAATAATCACAATTTTCGACCTTATTGATTGTGAAGTGAATAAAAGAGAAAAATGCAGTTTTAAATGGACTTGCAAAATCATTCATCAGATTTTGTTGCTTTACTAAAAGAAGAAAACCATATGAGTTGATAGAATTCTGTACCAGAGGATGGCTTCTGAGTTTAGGGCTTTTTTTTTTTTTTAAATTTTCTTTACTTTATTGTGTTGGTTTTTCCATACATTGACATGAATCCGCCATGGGTATACATATGCTCCCCCTCCAGAACCCCCCTCCCTCCTCCCTCCCCATCCCCCCCCCCCGGGTCCCCCCCCTGCCCCCGCCCCAACCATCAAACCTGGGCTGGCGATTGATTTCACATATGATAATTAACATGTTTCAATGCCATTCTCCCATATCATCCCACCCTTGCCCTCTTCCACAGAGTTCACGAGACTGTTCTATACATCTGCGTTTCTTTTGCTATCTCGCATGCAGGGTTCTCGTTACCATCTTTCTAAATTCCATATATATGTGTTAGTATACTGTATTGTTGTTTTTCCTTCTGGCTTACTTCACTCTGGATAATGGGCTCCAGTTCTGTCCACCTGAGTAGAACTGATTCAAATGAATTTTTTTTTAATGCTGAGTAATATTCCATTGTGTATATGTACCACAGCTTTCTTCTCCATTCGTCAGTTGATGGGCATCTAGGTTGCTTCCATGTCCTGGCTATTGTAAACAATGCGGCGATGAACATTGGGGTACACGTGTCTCATTCAATTCTGGTTTCCTTGGTGTGTATGCCCAGCATTGGGATTGCTGGGTCATATGGCAGTTCTATCTCCAGTTTTTTAAGGAATCTCCACACTGTTCTCCATAGTGGCTGTACTAGTTTGCATTCCCACCAACAGCATTCCTGTTTGCATTCCTCCCAACCCTTTTCTCCAAATCCTTTCCAGCATTTATTGCTTGTAGATTTTTGGATGGCAGCCATTCTGACTGGTGTAAAGTGGTACCTCACTGTGGTTTTGATTTGCAGTTCTCTGATAATGAGTGATGTTGAGCATCTTTTCATGTGTTTGTTAGCCATTTTTATGTCTTCTTTGGCGAAATGTCTGTTTAGTTCTTTGGCTCACTTTTTGATTGGGTCATTTATTTTTCTAGAATGGAGCTGCAGGAGTTGCTTGTATATTTTTGAGATTAATTGTTTGTCCATTGCTTCATTGGCTATTATTTTCTCCCATTCTGAAGGCTGTCTTTTCACCTTGCTTATAGTTTAGGGCTTTGATTTCCTTCCCTCCACTGCTACTCTCACGTGGAACTTGTGAGTACAGTACCTGTTGGATGTAGTGATCTTCCAGACTGAGTATGCTTCAGGACAATCTCAGCTCTAATGGACCCTTACCCAACTAACTTTGTCAGAGTTGGGGAGAGGGGAAGAGTATGGGGCACATTGTAAGAAGTTGTAGACATTTTGGAAGAGGGAGTGCATAGAATTTTTCTTTGTTTAGAGGACAGAACTAGAATTTCATGCAAATTCTGTTCTATCGTCAACTATTGATAAACACAGTGAAAAGAGATTAAAGATGAGGGAAAATGATAGTGAGGATGAATGAATATGAATTTATCAATGTTTTTTTTGCAGCTTGTGGCATTATGTTTATCAGCTGGGTTTGGTTTTCTTTTATTATTATTCTTTTGTCAATAATGGTTTCTCTGGAAGGATTGTATGATAAACAGCAGCAGACACATGGTCTAGAATTGGAATCTGTTGTAAAAGCATCTCCCAAATTAGTTGAGTTACTTACTTACTTATCTATGACCAGTTTCTCTTGAGTATCCTTGGCTATTGTTTTCTTTTCTGCCTTATTATGGCCATGGGTGAGAGTGAATTTAGACTTGTAATGTATGGTTGTTGACACCAAAAGAGTATAAGGACCTGTTCTGAATAGAACATGCTCTATTTCCATTAAGTGCATATTATCTTTGCTTGCTGAGTTTTGTATTTGTGTTTAAACTGCCCTTATAAATCTGCTGTGCATTTCCAGGGGTGAAAAAACAAGCTTTTATAGGTAGTAAGTCTGGCTAAGGTTTGGGGATGAGTCTAGTTCTTCATTTTTTGCTCTCTGTCTCAGAAATAGCAAAACCTAACTGTTTTATTCTCACCAGTTCTATCATATTGTTGCACCTAGTAGACAAGAAGGTGTTCCTGTGTTTTAAATAGAATTGAAATCTACATGGCTATGTAATTTTACACAGCCAATTCACTTCATAATGTCAAAACACTTTTATTTCTGCATGGAAGATTTTTCTACCTTGGTCTCATTAATGTTGCACCTGTTTCTTTAACTGTGGAGTCACTGATGGAGTGCTAAATAGAATCCAGAGAGAGTCTTTATAGTGAATTTGGTTTGAACTAATTGAGAAATTATGAATTATTTTTTAAGATTTGACCTAGAATTAAGGTAACTTTTGCACTATTGACACTAAAAAGCTCTGTGAAGCAATTTAAAACAAACCAAAAATTGCAGACAGGCAGATACTTTCTTTAGATTTCTTCATTTATAACTTTAAAGTTTTCTGGGTATATAAGTAAATCATATTAATTATAAATTCTTAAATATAAACCAAGAATAAATAAATGTGTATATTCCTACCAAAGAGGAAAAGCCCCTCTTAAATGTTTAAACTCAAGTCCTTTTATTTAAAAATAATATACTTCATACTTCATATAATTTTCAAGTCCTATGTTGTTACATAAAATATTCCATACAACACTTTAAATGTCTACATAATTATATATATAAAAGTTTATTAGTTCAGCTTATTATAAGATCTTTAAGTTGATTTCTAATTGTTTATAGCTATTAATTTTGGATGAATGATTATATGTAAGAAAAGTCATGCTGAGCAGTTATTAAAGTCCATACTCTATTCTTTATTCCAGTAATTTTAGCCTCCTAATAATCCCATGAAGGAGATGATATAATTGTCCCCCTTTTGAAAAGGAAATGAGTGAGGCTTAGAGATTTTCTGTAACTTGATAAAAGTAGCTCAGCTAATAAGTGTGAATGTAACCCTTGTGCTGCCAGACTCCAAAGTCCATGTCTCCAATTACTGCACCCTATGCCTGCCAGTGCAGGAGACATAAGAGATTCAGGTTTGATCTCTGGGTCGGGAAGATCCTCTCAAGAAGGATATGGCAACCCCTCCAGTATTCTTGCCTGGAGAATCCCATGAACAGAGGAGCCTGGTGGTCTGCAGTCCATGGGGTCACAAAGAGTCAGACACAACGGGTCATCTGAGCATACAACACATCTGACTTCAGAATCTGTAGTCTTAACTGATAGGGAACATCAGGATGGCAACTGTTCCTTTATATTTCAGTGCAACTTATTTGGACAAGTCTTATATAAAGGAAAAGAAACCTCAGCGTTAGAGGTTTGTTTTTTTCATTACTGTGTGACTGTGGGCATTTTAAAATTCATTATTTTTGGAGCATAGTTGCTTTATAATGTAGTTTGTTTCTACTGTACAGCAAAATGAATCGGCCATGCATATACATATAACCCCCCCACACCCTTTTGGACTTTCTGCCCATACAGGTCACCAATTGTGGACACTTTTTAATTTCTGAAATTCAATGTCGTTGCTTATCACATTGGACTCATAATTCCTGCTTCCTGGTCATTTTATGAGAATGCCTCTTGTTCACTACTTCAGCCCTCAGAGGCTGGGAACAGAGTTAAATGTTCATGAAGCAATAATACAGATGTACTTGATGCTTGGATCTACACAGGTTATTAGTTTCATATCAGCCCACTTCATATTTGTGCTCTAAAGTTCTGAAATCTTTGCATATCTTTTACCCCTAAACTATTTCAAGAAAATCTTTATGTTCCTTTGGTGTCAGAATCTAGCAATCTTTCCTGTAGAGAAAATAGTTTTGATTGCCCATGGTCTGGTCCCTTGTCAATATTAGTTGATGACTTTTGAATTATTTTCTCTCTAGCTCAACAAACTCATTGGACTCAGTTTTCTGCTTAAAAGATTTGAAAATGCCTACCATTGAGTCAGTGTGATCTTGCTTATTAATCTTATCATTTGTAAGTTAGAAATGTTGACTCAAGGCTAATCTTCTTCATAATTCATAGGCTTAAAATTTCCTATCCTTTGGGGACATCTGTTTATGTTCTTTTGCAGCTTTAACAATATCCTTCCCATTTGTATAGTGAGGCTTAGCATGAAATGATAAGGTCTTAAAAGTATTAGGCAGAGGGTGATAGGCATAGGTGTGCTTTTTTGAACATTTATCTTGAATGTGAAATCTTGAAAAATAGAATGTGAATTCTAAAGATTCATTGGAGCTTTTTTAAAAAATAAATTTACTCATTTAATTGGAGACTAATTACTTTACAATATTGTATTGGTTTTGCCATACATCGACATGAATCAACCATGGGTGTACATGTGTTTCTCATCCTGAATCCCCCTCCCACTTCCCTTCCCCATCCCATCCCTCAGGGTCATCCCAGTGCACCAGCCTCAAACACCCTGTATCACGCATTGAACCTTTTTAAACAGACATGTATCTAGGCTTGATAGAGCATCAAGCAGACTGGAGAAAGATGAATTTGTGTTAAGAGAAAATAGCTTTATTATTGGGCTTACCAGGTGGCACAAGTGGTAAAGAACCTGCCTGCCAGTGCAGGAGACGCAAGAGACATGGGTTCAATCCCTGTGTTGGGAAGCTCCCTTGGAGAAGATAAGTTACAGGATTTACTTATATTGAAAGTAAATAAGATTGCAAAATCACAAAGCAAGAACAATAGAGAAGAAGTACATATGTGCCTATGTAGTAATTCTAAAATTTGATTTCATTCAAAGAGGATAACTGTGGTGTCTCAGATGGTAAAGCGTCTGCCTACAATGTGGGAGACCTGGGTTCAGTCCCTGGGTTGGGAAGATCTGCTGGAGAAGGAAATGGCAATCCACTCAGTATTCTTGCCTGGAAAAATCCCATGGATGGAGAAGCCTGAATAGTCCATGGGGTTGCAAAGAGCTGGACATGATTTCACTTTCACTTTCACAGCAAAGTTAAATAGAGGAAGATGAAGAACATTTATATACATTAAAGATTAACTGCAAGGGTAAAAGAACAGTAGGAAAGGCAAGCAAATAAATAAATATAGAAAAATATAATAGGTTTAAAAAAGTTAAAAATTATAAAAAGGAGAAAAAAAAAAGGGGGAAGAAGAAAGAAAAAAGGGGAAAAAAGGAAAACTCCACAGAACTGCCAAAGCCCAGTGTAGAGGCAGGGGTTTATAACAACAATAGAAAATGTGACTGAATATGCACTTATATACCCATGTGCATACTGAAGAAATCATTTACTGGGCAACAGTGGAGAAACAGACATACAGAATAGACTTAGGGACATGGAAAGAGGGGAGGAGAGGTGAGATGTAGGGAAAGAGTAACAAGGAAACTTACTATATGTAAAATAGATAGCCAACGGGAATTTGCCAACGGGAATTTGCTGTATGGCTCAGGAAACTGAAACAGGGGCTCTGTGTCAGCCTGGAGGGGTGGGGTGGGGAGGGAGACGGGCTGCTGCTGTTGCTAAGTTGCTTCTGTTGATAAGTCGCGTCAGCCGTGTCCGACTCTGTGCGACCCCATAGACGGCAGCCCACCAGGCTCCCCAGTCCCTGGGACTCTCCAGGCAAGAACACTGGAGGGGGTTGCCATTTCCCTCTCCAATGCATGAAGGTGAAAAGTGAAAATGAAGTCGCTCAGTCATGTACAACTCTTAGCGACCCCATGGACTGCAGCCTTCCAGGCTCCTCTGTCCATGGGATTTACCAGGCAAGGGTACTGGAGTGGGGTGCCATTGCCTTCTCTGAGGGAGATGAGAGGGAAGTTCAAAAGGTGGGGGATATATGTATACCTGTGGCTGATTCATGCTGAGGTTTGACAGAAAACAGCAAAATTCTGTAAAGCAATTAGACTTCAATAAAAAATAAATTAAAGAATAGGTAACTATTAAAAATTTTCTTGATCATACTCAAAAATAAGCCTAAGGAAGAAGGGAAGAATAGGTCATGCAAATCAAACAGCATCCTATATTTTCTTTATAAACCATTGCTGAGGTCACAGTTGATCTGAATGTTAAAAGGTTCTTTTCACAGTTCAGAAGCTGATAAGCTGAATAGATTCTTAACAGTTAACCTAGGAATCCAACTTCCCCTTTATAAAATTAACCTGAAGATTCATCTTTTTAACCAAAAAGAACACATTGAAAAATGAACTTTAGTAGTAAAATAAACTCTAAAACTGGAGTTTGCATTTGAGTAAGTGTAAATGTATAACTTTGAGCCATATAAAAATAAGTGATTATGTGTATTTCTTTTATGTAGAATCCTGTAAATACTGAGCACAGCCCGCGTGTCTCACACATGCTAGACTGAATAGATTTTAAGATGATTGAACCGTGATTTCTATAGATGCTGTTTTGGGATTGCCTTTAGAATATAAAAGAGACATTTCAGAATAAAACTCTAAAACATACTTTAAAAGCATATTTGGAAATGTGGAGGTAAAACCCATATTTATTCAGTTACTTATCCAAAAATCATCTGTTGAATACCTACTATATGCCAGGTACTGTATTAGACACTAGGGATATTGTGGGAAGTGAAACAGGCAAGGTTTCTTATCTCCTGGGATTTACATAGTGTGAGAAAATAAAGACAATAAACACATAGTTCAGAATGTACCAGATAATCTTAAGAACTCTTGAGAACAAACTAGAGGTGATAGTATCTTGGGCGCCTCCTCTGGATCTCATGCTAATAGGCTTTTAGAGGCAATGACTGTGGAGTAAGTGAGCCGAATAAAGATTGAGAAGCAGAGCATTTCATGCTGAAAGGATGGTTGGTTAAATGTCCTAACCTGAAAATTAGCTGTGTGTTCTGGGATTGCTGTGGTTGAGGTACAGTGAGTCAAAGGGAACAGGCAGCAGGTGAGATTGGGGACATGTGCAGGAACATTCTTCTTAATAGAAATCATATCACCAAGGCCAGGAAAGGGAGTTTGAATTTAATTCTAAGTGCTGGTGCAAAACCACTGGAGTAATTGAATCTGGGAAAGGCCATGCTCTAGTTTATGCTCTAAGAAGATCAGTCCAGCTGCTGTATGGAGAATGGACTTGAGGGGTTTGTTGGTGCAGAGTGGAAGCATTATTATGGGCATTAAGTCAGGGAGCAATAAAAACACCGTGTCTAAGCAGGATAGACTCAGGCTTCACTGTCTTCTTTCTAAGTAGTGGAGGGCTCTGCAGAAGAGAGAAATCCAGATGTTTATTTGTTAAAAAACTTTTATGCACCATTGCTATATTGATAATATGGGTCAACACATTATATAAATACAAAAAAGAAAAAGTGACCTTCATTTGCCCTCAAGGAATTGACGGGACAGCAAGAGACAAATATCACTTGAACAAGTTTATTACAGATCGAGAAGTAGGAAGTGTGAGAGAATTTCCCCTAAGATGGGCAACCAAGGAAATGGCTTTGCTGCTACTTAAATGATGGAAGAAAGGGAATGAAGGAGTGAGAGGAATGAGACAGTGTCTGCCCTCAGAGTTGAGCTTAGAGTTTTAGAGGGTTTTGATCACTCCACATCTAGTGGCTGAAGGACATAAGGGAGGGAGGCAGGAGTCCTGACTTCCTGATGAGGGATTGAGACCTGGAGACTGGAATCTGACCTGATAGGTTAGTATGTGAACAACATGGATGATTTATTATTAGAAACAATAATAATTCTCAGGTATTTGAAGGTGGCTGTTTAAGGTGGCACAGAAATTCATGCTTAATCCTTTCACACATTTTCAAAGCACTCATAGGTAATTGTAATCCTTAAAATAGCCCATGAGGAAGGTAGAAAATCGTCCCCATTCTAGAGCTGAGAAATAAGCTGTAGAAAGTTTTTCTGCCAACAAGCTAGTGGTTGACAGAAGAATAGAGTTTGGGCTCCTACTCTATTTCCAAAATACATTACAGATGCTTATAAATGTGATTAACTAATAGACATTGTTTCACATGGGGTAGATTACATTTATGATCTTCACTATTGTATGCCATTTTGGTAATATACAAAGCTTTTAAGGATATTTGATTAAAAAATGATATTTTCTTCCTTGCTGTTTTCTACTAAACTGTAATTCATAAATGTTTGCATCTGTCAATGACTTCTACCTTTATTCCATAACTGAAATCAGTTGTTATTCTTTTCTTAGCTCTTTTTATAAAAAGCAGGATTGAATTAAGCCCTTTGGAGGGTCCTTACACAAGATGGTTAAAGTGTTAAAGCATGGGGTAGCATTAGCCTCAGCTCTATTCTCATTCTTAATTTTAATCTTTTTCTCTATTCTTAATTTCCTATCAAGAAAATAGAAACCATTTAGGATTTAAACCTTTACGCACTTTTAAAGGCAGAAACTCTTCTCTGATATTATGTACTTTGGGAGTGATAAATTGCTTTCAGTTAAGTGCCCAGGGTAAGAGAAGCTTCTAACCATTTCTAACCTTCCACTTCCAGCTGTCTTCTAATTTCTGAGCCTACTCATCTAAACATCGGTTTGCCTAATATCTTTAAGACTTCCCATGTTTGTGGTTGCATCAACAATTCCAAGACTTACTGCTTCAGCAACCTTGTCAGTATTTTTGTTCTGTGTCTCCTTTACTGTGACAGACCATGGATCTAGATGATAGTTGTAAAAACCCCTGCTGTTTCCCCTGTGTATGTATTTGAAATGTAGCATGTATCATCACTATTCAGTGTATTGCAGAAAAATGAGGACAGTATTTCAAGATATTAATAGTAAAGATACCACGGCTTTCCAGAAAATGGGATCAGCATGCACAAGTGGCGCTAGCGGTAAAGAACCTGCCTGCCAAGGCAGGAGACATAAGAGACCCGGGTTCAATCCCTGGGTCCGGAAGATCTCTGGAAGAGGGCATGGCAGCCCACTCCGGTACTCTTGCCTGGAGAATCCCAAGAACAGAGGGGCCTCGTGGGCTTGCAGTCCATAGGACTGCAAAGAGTCGGACTTGGCTGAAGCAGTTTAGCAGACATGCACACATACAATGGCACAGAGCGATAAAAGGGCCAGTGATGTTGCATGCAATTCTGAATAACTACTAGAATGTTCATTATTGTGGATCCTTCCAGACAGTGTCTGTGACATTTATCTTTGGTGCTCTAAAATCTTAAAACAACTGTTAAATTGTAGGTGCTTAAAAAATCAGGTCAATTTACAAAAGAAGGAATAAAGGTGTTTTACATATTAAAAGATAATAAAAATGCAAATTTTATCTGATATTGTTTGTTGAAGCTCAGAGTTAACTACACCAGAAATATGACCCATGTAGAAGAGCTGCATAATCCATTTTCTGATCTAAAAATATTCTTTCAAATATTTATGATGCATCATCTAGTTATTAGGGTCTGTGATAAACACGGCCCTTGTTCTCATTGAGATTCCATTTAAATGGAGCAGATAAATAGCTAATAAATGATTATATTTGCAAAGGAAACAAAGAGGTTTTAGAGGCTATAGCCCAAGTCAGATGCTGTAAGTTGGTGGCCTTAATATTTGAGTCCTAAAGGATGATAAGGAGTTAATCATGGGAAAAGCTAAAGGAAGAACATTCCAGGCTGGGTGTGTGTGCTATTTTGATTAGTTGAATTTTACAGTTTATAGAAAATAAAAGCTTATTGATATTTTGTTTTCTTCTTCCTTATTTGATTTGCAACTTCTGATACGTTTAAATTTTAAATGCAGCACTAAATCAACTATGTCCTACTGGAAAGTGTTCTTTAAGAACATGCAATGCCCAGATGCTTTCCAGTATTAGAACTAGGGACCAGGTAGGCTTCAGACTAAGCTGGATTTCTGGCTTCTTTATGATACAGAGCAGAAAAACTGTGTTCACTAGATTGTCTAAGAGATTGACAGTAAAACACAGTTCTGCTTCCTAAACAGGAGTGAGAGAAGCTTGTCCCTAACTGATTTCCCACATGATCAGATTCAGCATACATTTCCCAGTGATCTCTTTATTGAAGCTTTTCTACCATCTTTGCAGTATGGCTCCTCTCAAGACGCAGAAATTCCCTCCTCACCTCTTTTCTGGTCCTGCTGCTCTACAGTCATCTTTTCCTGCCTTCACTCCCTTGGTTTTCATGGTCCTTGTATCTCCAGAGAGTAGTTCTCCTGTGGGTTTTAACAGCCTCAGATGCTATTATGGAAGGACCATGCTTCCACATCTCATAGAAACCTAGGCAAGACGTGTTCACCCTAAGCATATATGTAGGTGGATATAACCATGCTGCTGCTGTGTTTTGCCTTCACAATCATGTTGCTTAAAACAGTCACAATCATATAGAATTTAAATCTCAGGATGTTCAATTTGACTTTATTCATTGGAAGTGCAAAAGCAAAATGATGAACTGCTGGTGGGGTCTCTTTCAAACCACACTGTCTCAGTGCTGAGATTTATAGCAGGAGTAATGGGAACATACTAAAACTGCTGAAGTTTTATGCCTCTTCCCTTACTACCATTTTATTCAGAAGCTATTTTCTTGCTTACTTAACTTTATTTTAAAAAGACACTACGTGGAGCAGTAACTTTTTCTGTTGCCAACTATAGAGGGGAAGGAAATGCAGGCACTAGGACCAGAGGAAATCTACCAGACCCACTGAAGTATGGACTCCTCGAGATAACAAGGCATTTCTCTTCCTGCCCAAATGCTCTTTTGTGTGTTTCCACTAATCAGTTACAGTGCGATGCATTGGGAAGGGCATCCAGTGCCAGGTTACAACGGCAGCCCTCCTTATCCCATTTTTATGCCCATCCTCTCTGGAGGTGATCACAGCAAGAATTGCAAATGGAACAGACAGCTGCTGCGAATGGGTGATTGAAATGATAGCCAGTGGGTTAAATACAGAAAGATGGGTGATTCTGGTATTTAAAGAACTACGGAGCAGTGCCCAAATGGAAGTGTTAGACTACTTTAGAATATAGGGCACCCGAGTCACTCTGAAACTCTGATATCTTCCTTACTGTAGGAAGAACTAAGACTCTGTTGCAGCATGTTCAGTCCTGGATAACTCACAGAAATGCTTTTGTAGCAGTTCTATTCCTTTGCAATGAGTCAATCTCTACAGAATCTTTTTAAGCATTAAAAAAAAAATTATTTGGCTGCGCGGGGTCTTAGTTGCAGCACACAGGATCTTCCGTCTTCCTTGTGGCATGCAGGATGTTTAGTTGTGCATGTGGGATCTAGTTCCCTAACCAGGGATCAAACCCATACCTCATGCCTTTAGGGTGCAGAATCTTAGCCACCAGAGAAGTCCCTGTGTGTAGACATCACTTCCTTGTTTGTTTGTTGTAAGTTTTGTTTGAAGCGTGGATATTTTGGAGGATATATTGTAGCACTGATGGATTCTGATCTCTTACTCAGGGTTGGAAGTTGCTCCTGGTGCTTTCTGTCCAATTATTTAATGACTTGATTGGACAAAATTGTGTAGATGTCTTCCATGGATTCTGTGGCCACTGATATCTCAGCCGATCCTTTTTATTCTTGGCTGGCTCCTTAGCTGTTGCTTCCTCCCTAGGATAGCTTTGCTGTTGTTCAATGGCTAAGTCTTGTCTGACTCTGTGACCCCACTGACTGAAGCAGGCTAGGCTTCCCTGTCCCTCACTATTTTCTGGGGTTTGCTCAAACTCATGTCCATTGAATTTTGATGATGCCATCCATCTTCTGTCACACCCTTTTTCTCCTGTCCTCAATCTTTCCCATAATATCATATCTTGCAGTTAGTTGCTCAGTCATGTCTGACTCTTTGGGACCCCGTGATCCGCCAGGCTTCTCTGTCCATGGGATTCTCCAGGCAAGAATATTGAAGTGGGTTGCCAGTTCCTTCTCAAGGGGATCTTCCTGACCCAGGGATTGAACCGGGTTTCCCATCTCACGGGTAGATTCTTTACACTAGCATAGTTTAAAGGTCAGCCAGTGATTGGTTAGAGGTTATACATAGACATTTTGAGCCAGTGGCTTTCCAGTTGTTGCTGAGGGGTTCTACCTGTGGGGTGGGGCATGCATTCACAGTTTAGTTTACAAGTCTTCCCCAGCTTTCACCCTTGCTTGTGGGAGTCTCAGATTTAACTAGCAATTGATACTTAAGTGGGAACTTTTCCAGTCTCTTTTAAACTTCCATGTAACTTTTCCAATCTCTTCCCCTGGGTAGCTTATCCAAGTTTATTTGGGAGCTTATCAGAGCCCACTGTGGCTATCTCATTCTCCTAGGATTAATTTTGTTGGCTGGTTTGTTACTTTCCCCAACCAGTATTGAACTCTCAGAGTGGTAATGTTCACCTTCCTTGACTGTTTGCCACTGAGATTGAGAGCCTTTCATTTTCAACAAAGCACTTAGGCTTTTCCGCAGTGTTCCAGGTCAGATCATAAGAATACACAGCTGTGAGTGTACCTCTGAAATAGTGAAGTAAGGATTTCTGGAGAAAAAGAAAATCTCCTTCATAAAAGCAACAAGAGCACCAACAAGTGTCAAAGTCAACTGTTTCAGAATTCTGAAAGCTAATGAAAGGCTTGAAACAGTCTGAGGAGCATTTATTCTAAACAAATACTATTTTGAGATTATGTGATTTTGAAAACATAGGAGATCTTTAGAAAAAAATTAATTTTTCCATTATTTTGTGAATGGTTGAAGTTATGTGACAATCAACTCATCTTAGAGGTTCAATTAATCTGTTTTAACTACATTTTTAGCTCTAAATCTGTGGTTCTTAAAAATTTCTTGGTCATAGACAGCTTTGAAAATTGATAAGAACTATCAAACTTTTCCTTAACAAAATGTAGAATTTGTAAAATTTTGTATATAATTTCCTGAATTTCATGGAGTTCTAAAAGTCCATCAGTGACTTCCTCCCCCAACCCAGGGTTTAAGAAAACCTATTGTTATGGCAAGGTTCACTATGTATACTACTTTCTATCCTTTTAAAATTTAACATTAAACATTTTAAATCCTCTGTACTTAAGTATTTTTAAAAGTTATTTTCAGTGGAGATAGCTGAATATTTCCAGTTAAAGAATTACTCAACTGGGATGGGGTAAAAGTATTTTAATATTAATTAATTTTGTAAAAATTACTTGCTGTGTGACCTTGAGAAAATCTCCCAACCTCAATTGAACCCTGCTTTTGCCTACCTCCTATAATCATTGTTATGGTCACATGAAATGATTGTCTGAAGGAATTCTCAAAATGATACATTATGTACACATGAGGCACCACAATCATTTCTGGGCTCAATTAGGTTTCCTATAAATTGTGAAAGATGTACCAAAGGCTTTCTTTGCTTTAAGCCTGAAAGAATCATATCTGTCCTTGGCTACACAAGTTAAAAAGAAAAATAAAGTGGGATTCTCTGGCATCTATTTGTCCCTAGATTCTGCTAACTGAAGTTTTCCATTTTAAGTAGCGATGTAAGGAGAAAATGAGTTGATGTAACTGGTTTGCATAGTTTGGGCGGTAAGTACTTTGTGCCTGTGATGATGTTTCATGCAGTTGAGGAAGGACATAGAATTAGGAAGCTGGACACAAGACACGGAGGAAAGGAACCAGGATGTGGAGGCAGGAAGATATGAACAAATGTTTTCAGAAAGCAAGAGGAGCTAGTAGCCCACCCAGGCCAAGACGAAATCTCTTTTTAGTGGTTTACATTTCAATTTATCTTTGTGCAAGGACAAATTAAACTAAGAAGCAGTGTGATAATTCAAGGAGAATGCAAGTTTTTGAGCCAGACATCACTTTGAATAGAGATTCCCTGACTTAATAGCTACATGAACTTGGATAGGAAAGCAGTTGCCTCATACCTAAACTTACAGAAACATATAAACGAATCTTGCTAGATTTCTGTGAGGAAGAATAATGCCCTGGCAATTGATCTAGATTCATGGTTGGTGCTTTGTAAATGTAAGCTATTGTTTTGTACCAAAGGTTGGATAAGGATGGATTAGAAGACAATGAGAGATTTAACTATTAAATAAGAAGAGCAAGCAAGGTCTTGGGTGGTGTGTGTTGTATATGAAGTTGAGAGTGCATTCATCAATAACGAGTAAAAATCATTTCCAGTAAGAGTGAACATATCAGGTAATAAGATGTTGATAAAATGAACCATCTTAGTTGTCACATATTTTTCATCCACTTTGAAAGTAGATTTCGATTATAGTATGGTAATTACTTTGAGACCTGAGTGAACCCCTGGATCACTCAGTTCATGGGACTCTTTTTAAGCCACAGTGGATTGTACAAGAATAAATGTAAGCAGTGGCATACCACTAGATATCTATTATCCCAGGAGATCTTAGTGTGGCCTTTAAGAGATGGCACTGGGCTAAATCTGGTGTCTTCATGAAACTTTTCACATAGGAAGAAATGCCTATAGTATGGGATGAATTAGGTACTTTCATGTAGATGATAACATGCTATTTAAATATTGTAGAAAAGAATTTAGTTGGATCACAAAGTCTCCCCTTTTTGGCCAACCCAATACATTTTTTAACATCTACTTGAAAATCGGTTTACAGTTCCTATGATGCATGACCCTAAATTCTCCAACAGAAAGTTCAGAAAAATGACTGTTGGAGAATTTAGGGTCATGCATCATAGGAACTGTAAACCGATTTTCAAGTAGATGTTAAAAAATGTATTGGGTTGGCCAAAAAGTTCTTTGGGAACAACTGAATGGCCTTTCTGGCCAGCCCGATACTTTTCAGCCTCCACCTTACTAACCATGCCTATGCTTAGGAAAGTAACCTTCGTGAGTCCAGCATGCTCAGGGATGTTCGGTGCAGCCTCCTTTCCGGATGCAGACTAGCATTGCTCCCCATTAGGGCATCCTCTCATTCTCCTGTTGGTTTCTAAGGTTGATGCTCTTGTCCATGTTTTAGTATTGTGAGATTTGACTCTGAAATGAGACTCCTTTCCCCACTTGTGGCCTTTTCTGCTCTAGAGACAACAAGGCTATGCTTTCTTGGACTTCTAATATCTTTAGATTCAGTTCTGTATTTTTTCCTGTTTCCTTTGCCTGGCTTTTGACAGAAGTTTCCATCAGAAAAGTTCAGACCAGAAACAGGTGGAGAGCAGTGCTACCACTCAGTTCACCTCTTCTCTTTTTTGGTGGATTTAATTCCCTCATCAGTTTTGGTCTTCGTCATCCTAGACTTTTATGGTGATTTTCCTTGCAGGCAACATTTTTCCCTAAATAAATCATTCCCTAATAAATTATTCTTTGTTTCAGCAAATATTTTCAACTTTGAGGATAAGATTCCCAGTAATATTTAATGGAACCTAGGTGAGAGAGAAAGAGGAGGCTTTTTCTGAAGGTGCAGAAAGTAAATTAAATCTGTCAATTGAAAACACAGTGGAAGACTGGCATGTTTATAAAAGTTCTTACATGCCATAAGCCAAATGTTTAGCTGTGAGATTAAGTTTGAATTTCACATTTCTCACTTTCAAATAGCAATTTCTGCATTGTGTTTTGGAAAGCTCAGCTTTGCTGCTGGCCACTTCATTAATAAATGCTATTCAGTTTTCTCTTCAATGAGACAGGAAGACGTTAAATGTCTGTGGCATGCAGAGCAATGAACAAATCTCCAAATTTTAATGGGAACAATGCCATATTTCTAGAATCATTCATTCCTTATCTTGTGGATGCATGCCTGCTAAGTAGGCCTCTGTATTTGCTTCAAATTCATCAGTTTGAGATGGCTGCTGTATTCCATTCTTGCAGATGGAAAAAAAATGGACCCTTTACTGAGAGGAGAAACACATATTTTTAGTTTCACACCATGCCACATCATTGTTGAATAGATTTTTATGTTTAGTGTTTCAGCTCTTGTAAGGTAGGTGATCAATTCAAAATGTACTCAGAAATCATTGCGATGATTATGAACCCATAAAAAACAAAGAGCTTGTCTTGTTTTTTTAAACACTAAACTTTCATATTAATGCTGGGCTGTGGCAGGTGGCATCTTTTTCACCGTATCCTCAATTTGTCTCTCAAATGGATAGGCCCGGTGGTCCCAGCTTCACTAGACAGCTTTACCATAGGTTAGTTAGGAATGTAAATGAAATGGCATTAGGATTTTTTTTTCTTTTCCTGGAGATACTTTTTAGGAGAGAGTGACAATTTCTTATATCATGTCCAATTAGAGCCAAAACAAAGATCTTTTCTTCCCTCCTCTTTAGTTGTCACATACTCCTGTCCTCTCATTTACAAAGGTGATAAACAAGGATCAGAGACCCGCCCACGCAGGGTCGCCTAACCATAATGTGTCAAGAGCAAGCCTAGGACCAGATTTTCTGGTCCGAGTTGAGGGCCATTTCATAAAGGATTCTGAAATAGCTGGTTTAATATAGCCCACAGTAGATTAAAAGAGCCAACTCATTGGAAAAGACTCTGATGCTAGGAAAGATTGAGAGCAAGAGGAGAAGGGGGTGACAGAAGATAAGATGATTGGATGGCATTACTGACTCAATGGACATGACTTGGAGCAAACTCTGGGAGTTAATGAAGGATAGGGAAGCCTGGCATGTGGTTCATGGGGTCACAAAGAGTCAGATACAATTTAGCAACTGAACAACAATTGTAGATTAAACACTATTTAATACATTTGATGTAAAATTAAGAAAGGATTCTTACTATATTTGTAATATGAACTAAAGTAAATAATGGTGATAAGAAGCCCAATACTGAGATGGATAAGGACTTGGAATACATGAACTAACAATTCCAGTTAAGGACATTTAGAACACCAGGTGGCTCAGTATTAAAAACCCACTTGCTGATGCAGGAGATATAAGACACTGTTTGTTCAATCCCTGGGTTGGGAAGATCCCCTGGAGGAGGGCATGGCAGCCCACTCCAGTTTTCTTGCCTGGAAAATCCCATGGACAGAGGAGCCTGGTGGCCTACCATCCATGGAGTCACAAAGAGTTGGACATGACTGAAGCGACTTAGCACACATAGCACACATACACGTATTTATAAAAGCAGCGGTTCTTGAAAGTATCTGTGTATTGAAAATGGGTACTTAGGCAAAATAATACTTCTCGACAACTAGAGTGGTTGATCTTGATGAATCCAGTCTAGATTTGCATATTAAGGTTCTTCTACCTAATGGGCACTTGGCATGACTATGCTCTGATGCTACCAGGTAAAAGTCAAAGTCTTCTCTTTTCTTGAGTTCTCCCATTGCTTATATCATAGTTGATTTTTTTTTTTTTTTTGGTAATCCTAAAGTCTACCAACTGACTCAAAGCTCCTTCTTTTGTTAACATTTTGCTTATTTGAAAAAGTAACATATGTCCTACCATCTATGATACCAGCCTATATGTCTTTTGGAACGTCTGCACAAAAGAACATTTTTAAAAAGAAGACTACTCCTCCATGGTACTTAGTCCATCGCATACTTTAGAGACTGCATGACAAACCTACTCAGCCACCTGTGATCTCCTCCCTCAGCACTTTGCAGGAAGCAATGAAGCAGTCTGACAGGTGGCCACAATTTTGGTTCCCTGGCTGGCTAACATAGGACGATACATCCATACTGATGAAGCAAGATCTGAAAAAGGATGAGTTGATGAGTGGGCTGTAACAGTCAGAACCAAACTATTTCTCAAGTAATGTTCTTAATGTTTATGCCAAAGTTTCATCTTCTTTTCATTTGATATTTTTATGCCTAGATTTTTAGATTTGATATTTATATTTTTAATAATCAAACAATTTATTGTTCACATTTAAACTGAGATTGAGGAGCCCAAGTCTACATTAGGTAGCAGGAGTGATTGATTCCAGGGTATGCGACTCCTATTTTCCATGAGGCTGTGGTTAAAATTATTAACCTGTTTTAGATTTCAGACTTGCTAAGTATATAACTGATATTAGTCTATAAAAATGAGGTAAATAATATTTACACAAATCAAGTAAGATGCTGCAAATCAAAGCCTTATTACAGTGCCTGGCACATAGTGAGGTGTTCAATGAATTTAGCTATCATAACATTAATAGTAGTAATGATAATAGTAATGTCTTTTGCAGTTAGAAGTGGGTTGAGGTAATTAAGTTTAATTGTCACTAAGCGAATCTGTGTGTGACTAGGAAGGAAAATTCAATTTGTAGAGAGTATTTTTAATAACTGCTAAGATATTTTATTCTTTATACTTTTACATGCTGTTTTAAACTTATAAAATCATGCTCTCTTGACAAAGAATTTAAGGAAGATTGTAATAAAAACAAGATGTTTTGTATACAATAGAAGTCAGAACTAAGAAATAGAAAAGGATAGTATACCCAGCACAGGATCCTTCACTGTTGCTCTGTTGAACATCAGATTGGTTTAAAATTTGCTGCAGCTAGAACAAAAGGGTCATTTCATTCATTCAGTCATAACCATGAAAGGCCTTGAATTTAAAATAGTAGCATTATCTAATAATTCATGTATGTAGGAAGACCCAGAAATACTCTGAGGCCAACATCTCCATAATAGAAGTTTAGTTCTATATATTTTTGCTGAACCCACTGTCTTAAATATTCTAATTAATTAATTAATTTTTATAAATTCTTCAAGTATCTTGGATAGCCTAATTAAATTTTATTGAATCTGTGTATTTGCCCAAGACAAATCATTAATTTTTAAAATATATGGTGTACCACCATTTTTATAACTGTTTTATTGTTTCCTTTTTTTTTTCTTTAATGGGGCCTCCAAAAGTGGAAATAGGCCAGGCTTCTCCTGACCTTTGAGATTGCTTAGCCAAAAGATCAAAATAGGATTTTATCAGTATTTAATGGGAGAGGAGGGAGCAGAAAACCAGAGAAATTGTGAGGTAGCCTTGAAGGCTTGATAACAATTGCTGCAGAAATGGAGATGGTTAGTTGTACTCTGTATGAAATAAGAGTTAGGCTCCTACAGAATGTAGCAATAAATACTGCATGCCTCACCAAAAATTATTGAAAACCCTTTCCCTAGAGTTTTAAGTCATTAAGCCAAACATTTAACCTTCTGTCTCAATGTGCCTAGTTGATATATACTGTTAAGACACAAAATACATAAAAAGTGTAAAAATATCAAAGTGATAGATTTGCAGTTGATATGTATGAATAACTTGAGTTATTCCTATTTGCAACACAAACAAACAGCCCATTACCTGGTCTTGAGTATGACCAGATAGGATGCATAAATAGCAGCAAAATTTATGTTAATTTTAGAATATGTAAATTCTCTTTATGAATGCATTGCACTGAATATGAAATATGTGCTCCACCACTACAGACCTTTAATAAAAAAGAGCAACAGAAAACCCATCTTTTATATGATGGACATAAAATACAAATTAAAAATCAAACAGAGTAGGGGAAAAATAAAATTGTTAGATGCTGAAAATGAATCTGTTTATTCAAATATATTTGTCCTTTAGCACTGATAAATTTTGTATCTGCATCAAAGAACAGAAAACATTTTTATTATTTTGCTTTGGGTTAATACAGCCATATGTAGGTCTCAAACAAATTTATTACTAGAAATTACATTCAAGTTGATTCCAGTATATTGATTAAAGTTACAGAAAAAGAGATATTACTTAACACTTGAATTTTTTATTACATTGTCCTAATCTCAGGTAAGGTCATTTTAGTAATCTAGAAGTAAAACTCTTATTTATAAAGCCTTAATTTTAATACAGGCTTATTGCAAGAACTCTTCTAGTTTAGAAATTATACTTATATATATACACACATGTTTATGTTAGATATATATAGATCCTGACTATTAAACTATGGACAGTTGGTATATTTCTATTTAAACAAAGGTGACATAACCAAATGTTTTATAATAGGTAGAGGCAGAAACATATTTATAACAAATACTCAGTAATTACTCCTTGAATCAATGCCTGCATAAAGTGAAGGATTAGAAAACTGAAGAGGAATGGCAGCAGTTCATATATGAATTGATAAGGTACTATATGTAAATGCACTATTATGGGTAAGCAAAAAAGTAAAGAAAAGTAGTCACCCAAGTTGTACGGATACTGTGGATTCTGCCTCACTACTACTGTAAAAATACTTCCCTGGTTCAGTTTAGTTCAGTCACTCAGTCATGTCTGACTCTTTGCAGCCCCATGGACTGCAGCTCTCCGGGCCTCCCTGTCCATCACCAACTCCCAGAACTTGCTCAAACCCATGTCCATTGAGTTGGTGATGCCATCCAACCACCTCATCCTCAGTCATCCCTTTCTCCTCCCCCTTCAATACTTCCCTAAATCAGGGTCTTTTTCAGTGAGTCAGCTCTTTGCATCAAGTGGCCAAAGTATTGGAGTTTCACCCTCAGTCCTTCCAATGAATATGTGGGCCTGATTTCCTTTAGGATGGACTGGTTGGATGTTCTTGCAGTCCAAGGGACTCTTAAGAGTCTTCTCCAACACCACAGTTCAAAAGCATCAATTCTTCAGCTTTCTTTATAGTCCAGCTCTCAAATCCACGCATGACTATTGGAAAAACCATAGCTTTGAATAGATAGACCTTTGTTGGCAAAGTACTGTCTCTGCTTTTAGTGTGCTGTCTAGGTTGGCCATAACTTTTCATCCAATGAGCAAGCATCTTTTAATTTCATGGCTTCAGTCACCATCTGCAGTGATTTTGGAGCCCCCCAAAATAAAGTCTATCACTGTTTCCACTGTTTCCCATGAAGTGATGGGACTGGAGGCCATGTTCTTAGTTTTCTGAATGTTGAATTTTAAGCTAACTTTTTCACTCTCCTCTTTCACTTTCATCAAGAGGCTCTTTAGTTCCTCTTCACTTTCTGCCATAAGGGTGGTGTCATCTGCATATCTGAGGTTATTGATATTTCTCCCAGCAATCTTGATTCCAGCTTGTGCTTTCTCCAGCCCAGCGTTTCTCATGATGTACTCTGCATATAAGTTAAATAAGCAGGGCGACAATGTATAGCCTCGATATGCTCCTTTCCTGATTTGTAAAGTGGTAAAGAATCCACCTTCCAACGCCGTTTCAATCCCTGGTTGGGGGGGACTAAGATCCCATGTGCCCTGGAGCGCTAAGCCCACATGCCATAACTAGGGAAAGCTGTGTGCCTCAACAAAGACCCAGCAGAGCCAAGAAAAAAACAACAAAACCCCCAAAACATAAAGACAAACACTGCAATAATGTTTAATAATGCTTAATTTCAACTTCCTAAATAATTGCTAGCACTTTATTTTCTTAAAAAAGGCATTGGGTAAAGTTATGATTAGTCTCTGAAACAATTTTGTTAGTTAATAAGAAAGTAATGACATCTTAGAAGGCACATGGACATATTTGAATTCTGACTCCATTATTACAATTGTGAATTCTGATCCCAGATCCCCCCACCTTTAAAAGGAACCGTAGTAATGTTCAGTCTAGATTAGTCGTGTGTCAATTAAACAAAACAATGCCTTTTCCCCCCTAGCTCATAGCATGAATATAAAATTGAAGTAAATGTTAACTATTTTTCTTCCTAAATCAGAGAAAGAAAACCAGTGAGTTCTATGAACAACAGAAACCTTAGGAAAAGTGAAAGTTGACAGTATCATTTGAGATTCTATTATGGACATATTGTACATGTATCATACATTTTAGGAGAGTCAATAAAAATATGCAAATGTCAGTATAATTTCATGGCAAGTGTCACTAATATAATTGCTTCTTTTTTCCTCCATCTTTGTTTTATTTTGACAGATTGACCCAGTCAGTGCATACCTGTTGGCTTAGCTTAGAGCCAGTTCTATCTCTGTGTGTATGAATCATTGGATTCCTTTGTCACATTGCAGTTTTCTGCTTTATTCTCCAAGTGGCTTATACTCTGACTTTTCATAATCCTAATAACTGAGTTTTCCATAACCTATTTTAAGTCTTCAAGTTACTCACCATCAGTTCACTTGGTCTCTACTCATTTTTAGATATTAATTCAGTCATATTTCTCTTTCTTACCCAACATGATTTTCTGGTATTTATCTAACTTAATTATTTGCAATTGGTACTCTTTTCTCTTGATACCAGAATAATAGCACCTTGAACTCTTTGCACACATTCTTGGCATGGTTTGAGTTTGCATAGACCTAACATCTCACGTGTTGTTGCTGTTCAGTCACTAAGTCACGTCAGACTCTTTGTGACCCCGTGGACTGCAGCACTGCAGGCTTCCCTGTCCTTCACTATCTCCCTGAGTTTGCTCAAATTCATGGCCATTGAGTCATTGATGCCATTCAAGGATCTCATCCTCTGTTGCTCCTTCTCTTCCCACCCTCAGCCTTTCCCAGCATCAGGACTTATCTTTTCCAATAAGTATTTGTTGTAATACGGTATTACCATTGTTGCCTAAGCCCAATTATGACCAGAAGCTGAGGCGCCTAGGACCTCAGACTTAGAACCAATAGCCTGAAGCTGGTAGGATATCAGTATACCAGATTTGTAAAGAGAGATCTAAAGTCGGTTTTAGATTGTGGACATCTTTACCTTCTTTAGCTACTTTGTCTGAGAGCACTTTCCTCTGGGGACTCCTGATTATAGAAAATGGTACTTTCTTCCTACTCCTTCCAGGACTTTGTTTACCACCAAGAAAGTTCTTCCTTTCTACCCTCTTTTTGCCCAAGAATTTGGAAATAACAATTTTCTTTTAGAATTAAACTAAAATATTATTATATTACTATGTCATGGATCACAGTAATAATATATATTGCCTTGTAGCAATTTAGGACTCATTATTTAATAATAGAAAAAGTGATAAAGTAATTCAAAGTAATAACATAAAGAGAAATTATTAGCTGCATAGATGAGGCATTCCAGAGGTTGGATCACATATTCTTCTAATGTTGAACAAATTATGCCAAAATTTAGCAGACTAAGACAATAAACATTCCCCCCCATAGTTTCTGTGGTTCAGGGATTATGGAATGACTTTCCTGGGTGATTCTAGCTCAGTTTCTCATGAGATGGCAGTCAAGTTGTTAGCTAGGGTTGCCATTATTTAAATATATGCCTAAGCTTGGAGAATCCCCTTCCAGGTTAGCTCCCTCATGTTGTGGTTGGGAAAAGCCAGCAGCTCCTTCCTGACTGTTAGCAGGAGGCCCCAGTTCCATACCATGTGGGCCATGCTGTAGGCCGCTATAGGTCCGCTTGGCATGGCAGCTGTCTTCCCCAAGAAACAGGGAGAGGATGGATGGGAGGGAGGGGAAGAGGGAGGGAGGGAGATAAAGAATGAGGGAGAGAGCAAGGAAGACGCTGCAGCGTCGTCTCTGGCCTAGTCTTGGAAGTTACTATTACTCTGCCACACTAATGGTTACAGGTTCTGGGTTCAGTTAAAGTGAAAGGACTTAATTTTAGATTTTAAAGGAAGATGTATCTGACACTTAGTGGACAGATTTTTAATCTTCCACAGTTTATTTTCATATATTTGTCTTAATCACATACAATTTGATTAAGCATATCAGTGATGTTACCTTACAGCAATTCCTGCCTTTGGGTTCGGCCTTTGCAGGATGAGCAAAGTCATCCAAGCCTGGTTCTCTATGTGGTAGTAAAAGGACCCTAGCCTTAGAATCTCACATTACACCTAGCAGAAAGAGAGTGTGCTTGTAGTTTGCTGAGTGGAATAAGACATCATCTTTCACAAAGGTTACTGGCACACCATGCTTCATTTTTCATTTATTTGAGCTTGTTCACATGCGTTTTTATAAATCAGGTCAATGGGAATGAGGCATTTTGATCATGGCCTTTGGGATGGGTTATTTGCACCAATCAGTATGGCCGAGGTTTTGGGAGTATCCTGATTGTTTTGGAAACTCTAGGGTTGACCCCAAACTGGGGTGGAGTACTCTGTCTCCCCCTCACATATTCCTACCCAAACTGCGTGGCTGCTCTGCTGGGGGAAAAGAACTGAATGGATATGAGTTGGGCAAAAAAATTAAAAATCTGTCTCATGCCATAAAAGGATCAGATTCTGGGCTGGTAAGAATAGACTGAATAACTAAAAGAAATAGTATATTTCACATTTTCTTTTTTAGTTTTCTAAGGGCAGGCATTAAACAAAAGTTAAGAGATAGAGGCAGTGGCGATTAACTTATTATCAAGGCCAAATTACAAAGACCATCCCTACTGGGGAGTTGGATATAGAAAGCCTTATCCACAAGATTTTTAACATTCCAATGGGAGAAGCTTCTATGAGGGAATAGCTTGAGGCCAATGAAATTCAATTAATATAAATCCTGTTCTGAGGCCAAGCACCTACCAAATGACTCTGTGGCTCAGAGAATGGAGATTAAGAATTTACTAGTCTGTATTACCTTCATATTTCTCATCATGCCTTAGCAAATTAGAATTCTGCTTTACATGTTAGGTTTATGAACTAAACTCGTTAACACGAGTATACAGGATTTTACATTCACTTGGTGTGCTGTCAAAATCTGAGCCTAAAAGGCAAACTGGCCTCATAAATTTGGCTGTAGAATATCATGCTTATTGCCAGTATTTCTGTTACAGTTAAATATTAACCTTTAAATAAATCTCAGTATCTGCATTGACCATACTTTACTCATTTTTTTTTTTTTATTTGACTTGTGTTGGATCTTAGTTGCAGCACAGGGTGTTCTAGTTGTGGCAGAAGGGCCCAGTCACCCCACTACACGCGGGATCCCCGTTCCCCAAACAGGGATTGAACCCATGTCTCCCATGTTGCAACGCAGATTCTTAACCAATAGAAGTGGTGTCCCACTTTAGATGGAAAGGGAAGTCCCAACTTTACTAATTTTGATAAGGATCTAGAACCCCCTCTAATACTTACTGCTCTACCCCCTCTAACTATACAAACATTATATCTAGTTGTTAGTAAAGAAAAATAAATGTAAGCACTTCTCATGCTTTCAGCTTTTAATTATTCTTTGTTAAGGAGAACTTTTTGCTGTGTGTCAAGAAATGCTTATTTTTTTCTTTTTCAAAGTAACTTTTTCCATGATTTCTCATGACTTATGGGTATTATATTTTTTTTTTCCATTGGCTCCTTTAGATTCAAATAATGGAAGCAAGCAGTTTGGCATTATGGGAAAAATTTTAAATGACTGTACCACATCATCTCATAGTTGAAATATTAAATGATTTTTACTTTCTAATGAGTGCATAATCTATCATAGTGTTAGATGTAGAATTCGTGCTGTTCAGAATGAATAACACTATAGGATAAATAAGTTAATATATTGATGAATCAGCTTTGGTTATTATTTAACCAAATCCAAACAATTTTGAGAAGAGGACTTGAAGTACATGAATGACTAGTTTGTTCCTAATGTGGACTACTCCTTATGTTCAGATTTTAAGTCTAACAAAATGCTGTTTATGTTACTAAGGAAGTAATATACCATTATTTTTGCTACATTTCCCTTATAATACTAGAGTGTCTAAAGTTTTGCCTGAACAAAGTCCTTATATAGGTATATATTTAAATTTATATTTGACTGCATTGGGTCTTCATTGCTCACATGGGCTTTCTCTAGTTGCAGGGGGATAGGTAGTGGTGAGGTGGGGTGGGGGAGGGTGGCTACCTTTCTTTTCAGTGCAGCAGCTTCTCATTGTGGTGACTCCTCTTATTGCTCAGCATGGGTTCTAGGTGTGTGGGCTCAATAATTGTTGTGCACCAGCCTAGCTGCTCTGCGTCATTTGGATCTTCCCAAACAAGGGATTGAACCCATATCCCCTTCATTGGATGGATTCTTAACCATTGGACCATCAGGGAAATCCCCTAATATGGTTTAAAAGACATTTGATAACTGTATATTGTACCAAGAATATAAAATATGATTAATATGTAGATAGATTTGTATATTTATGTATATGTGAATGTATGTTTGGATTATACCTATTGATAGTTTTATATAGTTCAATATCCCTAAATCCTGGATATCTTCCACCAACAAACATAGATTTCAAGATTTCTGACTTACTATAAGTGCTTTTATTTAAATTTTTCTTGTCAATGAATCCATGGAAGTAACATAAAGTTGTAGATAATATTTACTGAATTATGTAAACAGAAAATAATTTTTATAAGTGTTCTTTGGTAAATATTCTGTGTAAACTCATCTCTTACCCACTTCACCTTTGATCTGTGTAGACAATAATGTGATCAGTGTAAAGGTCATGAGTACAAAAAAAGTGGATTAATCCTCTCCCCTCCATCAATATAGTTAAGTGGAATAGATGAAAAGATTAAACTCTGTTCTCAACAATAGAGGAGGAAGAAAATTGAAAAGAATTTAGAAAATTAAAAATTTATTGAGACATCTAAAATATTTTCTTAAAGGGCAAGTACAAAATAATTGAAAATATAGTTTTACATATGAATGGAAATAATCTACTTGGGAAGAATCAATATTCACACACACAAAGATTAAAAAACTGCTTGACTTATTTTCTGAACATACCTATTTGGGATTTACCTTTTATGCCCCTCCCCCCTTACACACATAAATTGTATTGTTAAGAAAGAAGTAAATTTAAATTGAGCAGTCATGGGCACATGCTCTTTGCTAGACACTGGAGTAGGTGTTACGTATGCCTTAGGTTGTGTCATTCAGTTGTGTCCTACTCTTTGCAACCCTGTTGACTGCAGCACGCCAGACTTCTCTGTCCTCTACTATTCCCCAGAGTTTGCTCAAGTTCATGTCCATGAGTCAGTGATGCTCTCTAACCATCTCATCCTTTGTCGTCCCCTTCTCCTCCTGCCTTCTATCTTTCCCAGCATCAGGGTCTTTTCCAAAGAGTTGGCTGTTCACATCAGGTAGCCAAAGTATTGGAGCTTCAGCATCAGCCCTTCCAATGAATATTCATAGTTGCTTTCCTTTAGGTTTGACTGGTTTGACCTCCTTGCTGTCCAAGAGACTCTCAAAGAGTCTTCTCCAGTACCACAGTTTGAAAGCATCAATTATTTGTGCTCAGCCTTTTTTTTTTTATGCCTAATAGTATTGCTTCTGTATAAGAATGTATCATTGAAACACATACTGTTTTGACACCACTTTCTAAATAGCAAACTCATGTTTAGAGAGGGTAGTAAATTGGTGTAAGATTAAAAGCTGATAATTGTTGGATCTGAGGTGTGACCCCATATCCATTATGTTTTACTATTTTAATTTTTTTAATTAATTTTATTTTTTAAGAGCAGTTTTAGGTTTACAGCAAAATTGAAGGTAAGGTACAGAGATTTCTTTTTTACCTCTTGCCCTCACCCATACATAGCTTCCCCTATTATAAACATTCCCTACCAGAACAGAACATCTGCTACAAATGATGAACCTACCTTGACTCACTATAATTACCCAAAGTCCATAGATTATATTATTAGTTCACTCTTGGAGTTGTATATTCTGTTGGTTTGTACAAATGTATAATGGAGGAGTGTCCATCATGATGGTATCATACAGGGTAGTTTTGCTGCAAATCCTGTGTTCCACCTATTCATGCTTCCCTCTGCCATTAACCTCTGGCAACCACTGACCTTTTCGTTGTCCTCTTAGTTCAGCCCTTTTCAGAATGTCATTTTTGTGACATTGTATAGTTTGTAGCCTTGTCAGATTGACTTCTTATGTTTTTTAGAAAGTTGTAAAATTTTTAAGGTTTTTGAACATTTCTAGAAAATCATTGAACTTGATTCTAAAGTTTAAAGACTACAGAAGAAGACACGTTAGAGAGGTGGTTATCTGTGTCTGGCAGACCCACTAAGAATGCGTTGTAAACACCAAAGCAGCTAGAAAATAAAAAAGATAAGTCTGCTTCCTCTCATTCCTATATATCAGATCATTTTCTTAACTGATGCAGTGAAGTCTTGTATGAGAAATGCCTCTGGACCTGGATGGTTGGCTGCAGAGGAGGAGAAACAATTGGTTCTTGACTTTGACACTTAAGTTGGGATTTAGTTGCCTTTCTTCTACTCTTCCCCACCTCCGCCCCTTTCTTTTATTTTTTTATCTCTTCTTCCTCTTTTTAAATTTTCTTTTCACAAACACTTAGATATTTATTATAGCCCCAGAGATTCTGGTTTAAAAGCTGGCTAGCCTAGGTGGGCTGAGGATGGGGCGGGGGTCCTTCTGGGGGCACAGCTCAGCTCAGTGTCCAGGCTGCAGCAGAGCTGGGACACGGTCCTGCTCAGAGCTTTCCCCAGTTTCCTCTGCAGACGTCAGCACGTGATGGAGCTCCTTGGTGTCCAGCATTCCATGAGGGTGGCACAGATGTCCCAGATGGCCTGGAGGCTGGGAGTAGGGTACTGGGTCCATCTGCCTAGCTGCTGTCTTTTCTCCACCCATTCTTTGCACTTGTTTCAGCCTTAGGGCAACAGCTCCTGCACAGATAGGCTTGTTCTAGAGAGCTCTGGCACAGAGGGTGAGGAGTGAGCAGAGAGCCTGGTGGTCCCTGATTCAGGGTCCCCTGGGATTCTGCAGGGGCGACTCCTTGGGGCATGGCCCTGGTAGAGTCCCACCAGAGCCGTCATCAAGAGTGCCAAGTGGGGAGCAGACTCCTTATTGCCCTCCGTGCCCTCCACAAGGAAGCCGTGGACCACCTGGGAGATGGAGACAGCTGGCAGCAGTCAAGCTCTGCCACCCTTGCACTCGCTCAGTGCCAGGGGATGCTGCGTGGCAGCAGGAATAGTGCTTCCAGACATGGCTGTAGGTGCTACCTCCTACACTCAACCATGTGGTCCTGGACTAGCTCCCTAGGCTTCGATGCTAGGGCCCTGGGCCTGGTCTCCTGCGCCACCCACATGAAGTCCCCAAGTGCCGCTTATATAGCTGGTGGGTGCCATGCAGCCACTTGATTCCTAGGCCTGTGTGTGGCAATATTGGTTTTGCTGAGATCCACACACAGCAGAACCTGTGCTTCAGGCCTGGCCCCATGGTGACTTCTTTGCAGTCAAATGTAGGATGGCTTTGATGATGCATCATTTCATAACCTAGTTACAGCTCATAGAGATGAAGGATCGCTCAAAGGTTTTTCACAAATGATGGCTTTAAATATATATGTGTCATACATTGTGAGCAAAATAACAAGCATATTAGTTAAGGGTCAGTGCCATTGATAGTTTTGTAATTTATTCTGTAGAAGGTGGGCAAAATTAGTAGGAATTAGTGTTTTTCACCAGAGCATTTGACTGCCACACCCAGTTATTACTGAAGTAAATTTGACTTTCTTTTCTAGATAACATTAAGTAGAAGGTGTATTTTTATCCCTTCAAGCATGAGCATGGCTTTTCATTGAAAGTTTTTTTTTAATCAGTTTGAAACTCTATAGCTAATATTGAATACATCTGATTGTCTAATAGATGACTCATAATTGTTAGCTTAGGATAATCTATGTTTTTAATTCAACTTAGTCTGAATAAATGGTTTTTTGTAGTGAGTGCCCATGGTCAGAAATTGATTAACTGAACTCTGGGAAAATTACTTATGCATCTTTTGTGCTTTGGGGGTCATTTAGGTGTCACTGATATATTCTCTATAGAGGGGAAAAAATATAGCATTTTTGAGATGATTTATTTTGATTTAGGACTTCTCACAATTTTTTAGTGTGACTTAAATTTATTTCAGTAATGAAGTACAAGACAATATGATTAGCCAAGAGAAACCTAATGATCTTTCAGTTTTTAACCTGATGATCAAAAATCTGAGCAAAAATGGTATAGAAGTCCTAGGAATTATTTCTGATAAAAGTATTACTGTTCATTGCAGTAGAACTACAAGCAAGGGATCTCTCACTAGGCACACATACTCCCAATGATTATTTAATACAATGACATCTCTGTAACATGCAGAAAGTTTACTTTCTAACTTTTGATGACTTTCTAAAATAATATGAAACAAAAAAGTAGCACAAAAATACTTAGATATTCCCTAGAAGTTTTCTGTATTGAAGAACAATTTGTATGTACTTAACATACATATATATATATATATACACACACATACACACATATAAACACATATTTCTACCTTAAACTAGATGGCAAGGATCCAGAAAACCAAGGAAAAACATTATAAATTAGTAATAGAAACTCAAGGTTTCTTTGTTCTTTTAGATATAGAATGAAATATGTGAAGCAAGTATACAGTTTAATCACAGTATAACTCAACCATCAGGATTTTTTGTTCACATTTTTAGACCGTGGTTATTGTTACTTTTTCTTTGCACATCTCTGTAATTACTCTTAGCAAAATCCCAAGAAACTTAAAGTCAGTATGATACAGTGAAATTAGCTTTAGTTTTACATGGATTTAACTGTAGAGCTTAACTTCAGATTCTACTGCTGAGTGACTAAAAGGTTTTTGGCTACTTACTTCTTTGATTATCAGAGTTCCAGTTGAGAAATGAAAATGATAAATTCTACCTTGTTGAGTTGTTGGATCTAATGAAATGTTGTAGGTGAAACACCAAACACTGCACAAAATATGTTATTTGTCTTCTTGCTTTCCCTTAGTCCTATGAAGTTGTTGCAATTAGTGTGGACCATTTCTGGTATTAGCATATAATGAACATTTTCATGTAGGACTAAGATAAAAACAGCAAGCCATATGCATTTTAATATTTGGATATTTTGAATGGAAGCATTTTTTACAGATTTTACTCTAAGAAATTATTTGAAAAATCTTGGTATTTGTAACAGTAAATGCCTTTTCTTAAAATGGCCTTTCTAGAACGTAGGATAAGCACTAGATATTTTGTAATCTCCCAAATTTCTGTCAGATAAGTCTTATTCATTGTCCTTTTGGAAAATACTAAAGGGCTACAACTTATTCATAAATATGTTCCAGGAAAGTGTTCTTTGTCACTTTCAAAACTTTAACATTTTCCCCCTGAGGTATATCTCATAGGTATTTCATTTCTATTTTTTATTTCCTGTCCTTGTGATTTAACTTTTGTCTGGCATAAGTCTAGTTTACATTTTCTTTTTTGGTAAATATTTATTTAACTAAGTGAAGCTATTGTTAACTCATTATATCTAACTCAGATAAGTTTTTATACTTATCAATGGTCCTTAAGGATATGTTTGGAAGTTTTACCTTGAAAAGAACAATGAGCAACATGTCTGCAGATTATGCTAAAATGAGTTGACTCCTGATGAAAAAAGAAGATAAGGGGGTAGTTTTGAACTTTCAGAGTTCAAAATACAGCATTTCTCTCAGTAATTAACTAGAATTTTAAAAAAAATTAGAGGAATCAACTTAAGCTCAAATATTATATATTTTAAGTATTTTTTTCACCACAGGTATTTTTTTCCTGATATAATAAGAGCTTGACTATCTTTGAGACAATCTGCCCCAGTCATCAAGTTGGGGAGAGCTCTGACATTATTGCCAAGGCACGTGGACAGCATATAAATTTTTTTTTGATGATGGTGATATTTTATATATTAGGAACAAGACACATCTAAAACTTTCTATTATACTCTGGGGGTTTCTTAGTAAGTAGAGGATGAAGAAGCTGAAAGTGAGAGAGGGAAGTGGATGTATGATGGCTGCCAGGTCTAGTAAATACCCCAAAGCCCAACAAAAGAAAGACAGAGATGCAGTTCTAATATAATTTTACTGAACAATGTGTCTCCAAGGTGAAGGTAGATTGTAATCTGAATAAATGGTGCCAGTATTTTTGGCTCAAAAAATTTTAGAGATAGAGATTTTATGTCTTTTACTTAAATGTTAGTAACATTTACTATACAAGTGGTTTATCCTAAATCTCTCTGGATTTAATATCATTCTATATGTTCCCTCCAGAAATGGAAAAGAGATGGCTTAGCTCTCTTTGTAAAATCTCATATGCCTCAATTATGAGGCCCATGGAATTCCTGAATGTCCACAGGATAGCTCTCCAAGGGATCTTTTACTTTAGCTGAAGTCTCTATATTAGCAAAGAGAGGGAAGCTTGCATCATATTCTGCATTTAAAAAGTTCTGATAGAAATTTTACTGTTCTTTGTGATCCTGGCTAAAGAAAATGTCAAGTTACTTTCCATTTAGCTAGAAGGATATGAATTCGGTGTTGAAATGGTATTTAATGTTAATCTTAATGATTAGAGGGCCCAATTGACAGAATACTATTTTAAAGAAAGAGAGATGAACTATCTTTAATAAATAAAATGTGGAAGTGAATATATTTAATACCTACAGTTACTGAGCATAATGCATGAAAGATGGACCTGTACCTGGGGCCTGAAGAGGGTAGGTATAAACAAATTTTGTAGGAATAATCTGGGCTACTGACATACAGAATATTCTGGAGCCATGGAATTTTTTGGATGAACAAGTGTTTTATGAGTTAAAGAGACTTCAACTTCATGAAAGTGAAACCCCCAGTGATGTATTGATTCAAAACTCAAACTGAGGAAGAATTTTGAGAAGGGATGGAGTGTAGAAGGAGTTAATGGTTTTGTGGGAGCCCAGGGAGAATTGACTCCAAGGAGAGTTGCCATTAGAAGAAATCGGTTTCTGTGACCAAGTCCCTAAGAACAGTATTGGCACTGGTAGCAAAGAACTTACATGGAGTCCAGGAAAGTGGGATCCAGGACCATAGCTGCAAGTAAGGACTTGGAGTTTTATGGAAGTGTGGGTGAGGATGGAAATGTAGAATGTGCAAGTCTTTGGTAAACATAATCACAGTGGGATCTCTCAGTAAATACACATATGGAGAACAGTAGTAGGCATTTTATATTTGTTAATAGGATGAAAATTTTCTTTTAAGAAAAAGAATTGGCAAGACAGTCTCATTTCTCACAGCTGTTAAGACCCTGTTAAGAGTCTTCTCTCAAACCCTATATTCTAGCCATGTTGATCTATTTATAGTCCCTCGTTCTTGCCTGGTTCTCTCACCACACTTGGTACTGTGAACTTGCTAAACCTCCAGCCCAAAACTCTTTCCTTGTCTTCTTTGCTTCTTTCTCTTGAAACCACGATGGAGCCTCCTCTGCAGCAGGCCTTCCTTGAATCATCCTGGCCAAGCCCGTTTTTCATGCTCTCTCGGTTCTCTGTGCTTCCATCTGTCATAGCAGCGACCACACTGTCTTGTTTTTAGTGGCGTGTGAGCGCTCTCAGATGAGAGGCTGTTTGCATTCTATTATTGACATCACGATGCTTGGTCCTGAGTAGGTGTGCTCAGTGAATATTTGTTGAGTAAATGAATGAATGAAAAGAAGCAGCACCAAGTACCTCCTGGCACTGTGTGTACTCAGAATAGAATTCCATAGTCTTTGAACCATGAGACTAAAGTTTTTGCAGACAGAATTTTTTCTGAATTTTGTACAAGGGCTTTGATTCTCACTGAACAGGGGAAAGATTCCTCCTGACTTTATGCAAATTACGCAGAGACAGAACTGGTCATCTGACAGGTGAATCCGTGTATCAGCTGTCCCAAATTGCTTTCTCCTCCATTAGACACCTAAGTCTCTAGCCTAATTAGAGTCTAAGGATTTGTGGGTTTTAATGTTAGGTTAAGCACCAAAACTGAGAATAAATATGGACACATTCTTTTCGTGCTCTATAGCCATATCCACATTAAGATAATCATATTTCTTTTTTTTTTTGGTATGCTTCCTCAAAGCGTTTGAAGAAAGAAGGATATAAATAAATTCAGTACAGCTGACACATGAATATTACTCTCTAGGGATGGTTTGCGAAGTTGTGTTTCAGCCTATCCAGTTGGGTAATAAAATCTTGCTGTTGGAGTCTTCTGACGGAGGGAAAAAAGGAACATAAACAGATAGTATTCACGAAGTATCCAGATTTCACTGCAGAATATTGACACGCCTAGTGTGAACCCCAGTTGAGTTGTGTCTCTAGCTGTCAGTGTTGTCCTCATGTCTAGTACTATCTCCTCCTGTCTGTCACTCACTCACTCAGAAGAATAGCAGTTTGACTTCCCAGTGTGATCTTGACTCAAGAGTAGCCAATGGTATGGAATTGAGTCTAAGAGATTCTATTGTCTAAACACATCCTAGTGACTTTGGTATGGAGGAGATGTATGTAAGCTAGAGAAATGTTGGCGGTAGTTGTTTTCCTTATGTAAGCCAGGAAGCAATAGAATCTGGTCTTCACTGAGGGAGAAGAATGAAGTAGAAATGAATGAATAAAGCAAAGAGGCATATGGAGAACTTGATGGGTTATCTGTATTCGTGAGGTATTGGTTCATTTTTCCTAAGGATATCCCCAGATACTCTGTATTCCTACAACAATTAAATCCCAATTATGAGTTCCAGCTCAAGGAATTTCTGAAACTTGCAGCATAAAGAATCTAATTAGTAGATTAGTCTTGACTCACTGATCACAGAGACACAAACCTTTGCTTCCTAAGCCTGCTGCTGGCACAATCAGGAGTGGTAATGAGTGTTAAGACCTGAACCCTACAATCAGAACACTGTGGAAAATGTGCCCTACTTTTCAAAATTTGCTCTCAGGAAAGAGAACATGACTGATAATATCTCAGAACCCAGTCTGCCTCTAGTCAAACATCTTAATTTTTTAAGGAATTCAGAATTTGACCTAAAGAAATGGCACTTCACAAGAAAATTGAGGAATCATGGGTTGTTTCCTTCCTCCTTTCTTCCCTCTCTTCTAAGCTTTCTCCATTTTTCATTGAAAAAATTAGTGGAGAGAGAATCCTGGACCTCTGAACTCATGGCAGCAAGTAGATTTCTATTTTGTCTGAGGGTAGAATACACTTGAAAATCTTGAGCCTCTCACTGGCAAAGCAGCTTCAGTTCCCTGTTTCTCCACATTTGTGAGTTGTGAGAGTTGGATGGTGAAGAAAGCTGAGCACCGAAGAACTGATGCTTTTAAACTGTGGTGTTGGAGAAGACTCTTGAGAGTCCCTTGGACTGCAAGGAGATCCAACCAGTCCATCCTAAAGGAGATCAGTCCTGGGTGTTCATTGGAAGGACTGATGTTGAAGCTGAAATTCAGCTTACTTGGGCCACTTCATGCGAAGAGTTGACTCACTGGAAAAGACCCTGATTCTGGGAAGGATTGGGGGCAAGAGAAGAAGGGGAGGACAGAGGATGGTTGGATGGCATCACTGACTCGATGGACATGGGTTTGGGTGGACTCTGGGAGTTGGTGATGGACAGGGAGGCCTGGCATGCTGTGGTTCATGGGGTCGCAAAGAGTTGGACACAACTGAGCGACTGAACTGAACTGAATAATGCAGCATGGTGAAGTGATTAAGATAGAAACTCTAGGGTCAAGCCAGAGATCCAGTATAGGAGATGCTGCAAGTTACACTTCTGATTCTCAGTATGTTTCTCAGCATACCAGACACAATGTTACCTACAGTTAGGACTGTTGTGAAATTAAATGTGACAAAGCATGTAGCACAGCTTTATCATGCTCATAGACAGTACTGCTTCATCCCAATGCACTCTTGTTCATAGCTCATTTCTATTCATCTTCCACTTCCAATTTGAGACCTAATGTCTTCATCTCCACCTCAAGCAGCATAGAAGAGGTGCCCCTTTTGGAAGCTCCCCATTCCCTACTTCTGCCCATGCAGACCATAGATTGGTGTTGAAAGGTAACTTAGAAGCCTAACCTGGTTACCCTGTTTCTCTTTTGAGGAATATAAGTATCAAAAAGCCTCGCCTGAATTCCTAAGTCACTTGCACAAGGTCTCTAATAAGTGATATTTTCCTGTTGGTGTGACTGAATGACAGAAAGTTCTAAGATAAACACCTCCTGTCTTGTTGGATTTCTCAAGAACCCCTTCCTTAGACCAGTGCTTCCCCAACTTTTGCCCTGGGATGCTTCTGAAAGTGGATGGGAGATAAACCATACTTAGGGACCTGACAGAAGAAATTTCCTAATCACTTTAAAAATTTTTTAAATTTTACGTTGGAGTATAGTTTATTAACAATGTTGTGTTAGTTTTACGTGTTTGGCAAAGTGATTTGGTTCTATATATGCACGTGTCTGTTCTTTCTCAGATCCTTTTCCTCATCTGGGTTACTACACAATATTGAGCAGAGTTCCTCGTACTATATAGTAGGTCTTTATTGGTTATCTATTTCAAATATTTTTTTAAGTCATGCGTTATCTTTAAAATTCCTATACATTTTGTATTTTCTTTAGAATATGGACATGTCTGTTTTAATGTAAAAGAGAAATTTTAAGTAACATACTATTGAATAGCATTGTTCCACACAGTATTAAGATGTGGCTTCTGTGTTCCCAGAACACTACTGTGTACTCAGATTTCTACAACTTGAAATAAGAAGGCATTTGGATGTCATATTTCAATAAGATGGCTATTTTCTCACTGGCCCTCTATGTATTCAGAAAACTAGAAAGGCTGATGCTAATAGTAGCTTACCTTACAGGAATAACAGCAGTAAAACAACAGTTATAACTGGTGCTTTGGAAATATCAGTGGGCTAAACGAGCTACTTCCTGGCTCTAATTTATTCCTATTTTAATACCTTTATATTTATCTATATTATAAGCATAATACAGCAGTTGGTTTACAAGTAGAAACTAAACTCATACTTTTTGAACCATGGGGTTAATATGGTGGGTATTGAAAAAATGTGAGTGGTGGATACTGTTCCATAACCAGACAGAAAAGGAATACATTTATTTGTAAACTCAATGAATTGCAAAGGGAAACTTCCAGGAAGGCATTATGGGCTTCTGTGCATGGATTCTTCATTACATAGAGAGCGAGTGTGATTAGCAGAACGTGTTTTTAAAGTACACATCAACCCCAAGGATGAAATGCAGCCATGAAATAGGCTTCTCAAGTTCTGGAAGCCATAAATCACCAGTGCTGTAACTTAATCTTCCGGATATTCTCCACATAGCAACCCTGAGTTCCCCAGAGTGATAGGCTCTCGTTTTCTCCCCCTGTGCATTCCACTCTATTCTTTATTGAATTAAACAAAAAGGATTTTAAAAGTGTGCTTGGTTTATTGCTCCTAATAAAAAAAATGTAATCTGAATAGTCAAGGATATAATCAGGTCATAGCATTTCAATTGTATTACTAACAGGGCTGTAAAATAAGTTGTACACTAAAAAAGCCCACCTTGCAAGCTCATCCATCACGGTGCCCCATCCGTCTTTTCTTACTGTTTCCACTTTGTCAGCATTTTCCCTCCACTTTTAGGTTGCACCTAGTGATTTTTCACACATCTTTTACTGACATCTTATTACCTTCTAGTCTAATATATAGAGATAGAAAGAGTCCGTTGTACTCCATTTGTGCATCCTTAGGCTGCTCAGTTGCTCAGGTGTGTTCAGCTCTTTGCAACCTCACGTGCTGTAGCCCGCCGGGCTCCTCTGTCTATGGGATTTTTCAGGCAAGAATACTGGAGTGGGTTGTCATTTTCTTCTCCAGGGGATCTTCCTGACCCAGGAATCAAACCTGCATCTCTTGTGTCTTCTGAATTAGCAGGTGGATTCTTGACCACTGCACCACCTGGGAAACTCCTGCATCCTTAGGCTTTGGACTCTAAATTCATCACCTGACCACTACACCTGTTCATTTCTATCTTTACTCATCAAATCAGATGCTAATGCAGGAAAATGGATATTTTTCATATTAATATTTCTCAGTGATGAACCTTTAAATTCTTTGAGCCTTGCAAGGTGAAGTTTTTTTTCCTGATGATCTCTAATAGAAAAATGAAGCAATAGGAAATGTTTCTTTAACGTCCTAAGTAAAATTTGAAATCATAGACAGTATAGAAGAATTTCCATATAAAATTTTAAATAAATCTTCATAAGAACCAACTTAACTGGTACTTTAATTTTTAGAGGCGAGAGGCTAACTAGTATTTTTCTCTTAGCTTTGTAAACTTTTTACTTACATGGGGCAATTTATTTAAAAATATTCTTATTAGATCATCTTAACTTTGACCATTACTAAACCCAATTCCCAGATTTAGTACAGCATAATTAATTTGAATCTGTAGATCTTTACTCAGTAAAAATTTGAGCAATGTTATATATAAATTCTCTTAAAAGAGGGATTAAGTTCTAAAGTGGTCAACAGCATTCACTGATGGACATTCCTATCGCTCAGGTGAGAAATCTTATATTATTTAATAAAGAAAATGCTTTAGAAAAATGAATATTTTATTTTTATACTCAGTTCTGGAATGATATTCTACTTTTCCCTGCCTTGTGGGCACTGGAAGGGAGTCATTTGACAACATGGTTGAGTTACAGCTCTAGTTATTGACCCCTGGTAGTAAATGAGATGCACCTGGAGTTGACTGACTCAATGAGAGCCTTCCCAGACAGAGAGATTTAGGACAGATCTTTCTTTCCTCTATTTTAGTTGAAAAACCATCAAGTTACAATAATGTCTCAAACATACCACATCATTGAGATTTGTTCTTGGAAGCAGTCTCCTTGTAATGTTTTTTGTACAAAAAGCTTTGTGTTTCATTTGGAACTGAGTGTGTTCTCTAGGAAAAAACAAAGCAAAACCGAAAAACTCTCCATGTCTGCTAAGGGCTATGGGTAGAACTCTTGTTACTAAAGTATTCAGTCCAATAAATCATTGAATTGATGCCTCCTTCCCACATTAGGATTGATTTGTAGTTTGCCTGATTTGAATAGATAGTTGCTATGCCTTATATGGGCAAAGTCATTGCCACCACAGAAAAGTACCTTTAGAAAACATGGCTGTGGTAGTCAAAAGAGAAAAGAGCATTTCACATTCACAGGCCTGCTTTAAATCTCACAGTATTAACTCTCCACAAGTCCTTCAAATCAGCTAGCATTTTAAAGTGGTAGAAGACCTGAAATGGCTCACCAAAGCCATCCTTTCTGGTGTTCCAAATAGCATGCATATGATAGATGCTTAGTTGGAGAAATGTCAGCTGTCCTACAGATACTTAGTCTTTGAATTCCCTGACTCTGCAGATTTCCAGGCTCCCTACTCTTGCCACCACTCCTCTGCTGAACAGTCATAATCCCCCATACTCAGGGTTACACTGTCCTTTAGTGATTGTATTATTGTGGTTATATTATTTAGGCCAGAGAACCTCTACAAAATATAGACAGTTTGAATGTGGGCCTAACTGACCTTTGACCAAGCAAAAACATCAAATCTAAACAAAAGCAACATGCCAAAGGAGATTTCCTAGATTCCAGGAGGTAAAAAGGAGAGAACAATATTAAGTCAAATAGTATTGAAAAATCAAAGTAAGTGAATAAAGATATTGCAACATAAGTTGAGAAGGTAGATACAGGAATAAAAAGAGGACAACTAGAGGGGCTATTTATATTCTGGTTTCTTTATCTGCTACTTTAACTTGGCCTTGATTAAAATGACTTAGAAAGTTAATTGATGGGGAGGGGGCCAAGAGAAAAATATATTGAGCACCGGCGAACTTGACACTGAATTTTGAAATTCCTTTACATGTTATAGAAAGGATAGCCCAGTTGAATCACATTTTCATTTACTAAAAGCTCTGCTTGTCATTTTCTGGGTCTACTTTCTGTATACGTCATATGCAAAAGCTGTACAGGTAAAAGTGTTCTTAATTTTAATGTTACTGATATTATTCATTTCAAATAAACTTGAAATAATTGTATATATTTTAGGTCTCTGAATGTTGTACATTTTATTTGAAAAATGTGCATTACTCACATACTAATTTATAAACTTCATTGTAAATTTCAGGGCTTCACTTCTTTGAAAAACAGTATCAGATTTTGAGAGGATAACTTATTTGATCTTTAGGTCTTTCAGTTCAGTTCATTTGCTCAGCCATGTCTGAGTTTTGCCAGCCCATAGACTACGGCATATCAGGCTTCCCTTCACTAACTCTTCACCGTCCTTCAGTAAATCTCAGAGCTTCCTCAAACTCATGTCCAGAGAGTTGGTAATACCATCCAGCCACCTCATCTTCTGTCATTTCCATTTCCTCCCGCCTTCAGTCTTTCCCAGCATCAGGGTCTTTTCCAATGAGGCAGTTCTTTGCATCATGTGGCCAAAGCACTGGAGCTTCAACTTCAGCATTAGTCCTTTCAATGAATATTTAGGACTGATCTCCTTTAGGATGGACTGGTTGGATCTCCTTACAGTCCAAGGGACTTGCAAGAGTCTTCTCCAGCACCACAATTCAAAAGCTTCAGTTCTTTGACACTCAACCTTCTTTATAGTCCAACTCTCACATCCATACATGACTGCTGGAAAAATCATAGCTTTGACTAGACAGACCTTTTTCAGCAAAGTAATGGTCTCTGCTTTTTATTAATTTTTTTTGGAGGGAATTAGTAAATATTTTTTTTTAATTTATTGTGTTGGTTTTGCCATACATTGACATGAATCCGCCATGGGTATACATATGCTACCCCTCCAGAACCCTCCTCCCTCCCTCTCCTGATTCCCTCCCCCTGGGTCATCCCGGTGCACCAGCCCCAAGCATCAAACCTGGGCTGGCGATTGATTTCACATATGATAATTAACATGTTTCAATGCCATTCTCCCATATCATCCCACCCCTGCCCTCTTCCACAGAGTCCACGAGTCTGTTCTATACATCTGCGTTCCTTTAGCTGTCTCGCATGCAGGGTTCTCATTACCATCTTTCTAAATTCCGTATATATGCGTTAGTATACTGTATTGTTGTTTTTCCTTCTGGCTTACTTCACTCTGGATAATAGGCTCCAGTTCCGTCCACCTGAGTGGAACTGATTCAAATGAATTTTTTTTTAATGCTGAGTAATATTCCATTGTGTATATGTACCACAGCTTTCTTATCCATTCGTCAGTTGATGGGCATCTAGGTTGCTTCCATGTCCTGGCTATTGTAAACAATGCCGCAGTGAACACTGGGGTACACGTGGCTCTTTCAATTCTGGTTTCCTCGGTGTGTATGCCCAGCAGTGGGATTGCTGGGTCATATGGCAGGTCTATTTGCAGTTTTTTAAGGAACCTCCACACTGTTCTCCATAGTGGCTGTACTAGTTTGCATTCCCACCAACAGTGTAAGAGGGTTCCCTTTTCTCCACATCCTCTCCAACATTTATTGCTTGTAGACTTTTGGATGGCAGCCATTCTGACTGGTGTAAAGTGGTACCTCATTGTGGTTTTGATTTGCATTTCTCTGATGATGAGTGATGTTGAGCATCTTTTCATGTGTTTGTTAGCCATTTTTATGTCTTCTTTGGAGAAATGTCTGTTAAGTTCTTTGGCCCATTTTTTTATTGGGTTGTTTATTTTTCTAGAATGGAGCTGCAGGAGTTGCTTGTATATTTTTGAGATGAATTGTTTGTCCGTTGCTTCATTGGCTATTTATTTTCTCCCATTCTGAGGGCTGCCTTTTCACCTTGCTTACAGTTTCCTTTGTTGTGCAGGAGCTTTTCATTTCAATTAGGTCCTGTTTGTTTGTTCGTGCTTTTATTTCCGATATTCTGGGAGGTGGGTCATGGAGGATCCCGCTTTGGTTTATAACATGCTGTCTAGGTTGCTCATAGCTTTCCTTCCGAGGAGCAAGCATCTTTTAATGTCATGACTGCAATCACCGTCTGCAGTGACTTTGGAGCCCCCCAAAATAAAGTCTGTCACTGTTTCCATTGTTTTCCCATCTGTTTGCCATGAAGAGATGGGGCCAGATGCCATGATCTTCATTTTTTGAATCTTGAGCTTTAAGCCAACGTTTTCACTCTCCTCTTTCACTTCCATCAAGAGGCTCTTCAGTTCCTCTTCGCTTTCTGCCCTAAGGGTGGTGTCATCTGCATATCTGAGGTTATTGATATTTCTCCCGGCAATCTTGATTCCAGCTTGTGCTTCATCCAGCCCAGCATTTCACATGATATACTCTGCACGTAAGTTAAATAAGCAGGGTGACAATATACAGCCTTGAGGTATTCCTTTCCCAATTTGGAACCAGTCCATTGTAGATGTTTTTCTGGAATTCTCTTGCTTTTCCTACGATCCAGTGGATGTTGGCAATTTGATCTTTGTTTCCTCTGCCTGTTCTAAAACTGGCTTAACATCTGGAAGTTCTTGGTTCACATAGTGTTGAAGCCTGTTCATGAATTGAGCAAAGAATTGACGATTCTTTGACATTGCCTTTCTTTGGGATTGGAATGAAAAGTGATCTTTTCCAGTCCTGTGGCCACTGCCGAGTTTTCTTGCTGGGATATTGAGTGCAGCACTTTAACAGCATCATATTTTAGGATTTGAAATAGCTCAGCTGTAATTCCATCACCTCCACTAGCTTTATTCATAGTGATGCTTCCTAAAGCCCACTTGATTTCACAAGGTCTTAATTCTCTTATTAAAGTATCTCATGCCTACTTACCTGTCCAATGCAGTAACTTTAAGGGTTTGTGTGTGTGTGTGTGTGTTTAAGCTTACTTATAGACTACCTAACCATGTGTCAGGCACTGTATTAATTTCTTTGTGCATACTATCTTAATACTCAGAATGATCCTGTAAGTTAATTATTTTTCCTAATCAGCTAGTGATGGAATATACACAAAGAGACTAAAAAGCATGATGCAAATTACATATTATATAAGTGGCAGAGCCAGGAATTGAAACCAAATTTGTCAAACCTGTTATTTAAATTTCTAGTTTTATTGCTATAAATATCCAGAATGGAACTTTTAATCTCAAAGCTACATATTAAGAACAATTTTGAAAACATTTTTGTCTTTTTAAACAAAAATGACTGCAATGCAATAATGGATACCTAAGAGAGACTACATTGGCTTTTATTCTGATATCCTGGCATCTATTAAGAGTGACTCTTAATGTATCTACTCAAATGCATTCATTCATTCATCCTCTAACAAATTCATAGTGTACTTACTAGGTTACCAGTTTTTGCTATGCTATGGCCAACTATTTTTAACATCTCTCTGGTACAGTGAATACAAATAGTACACATGTATTGAACATCTTCGTAAACAAAATCACTTTGCTTAACTATGTTCTAGCTCATAAGTTTTGGTGGACACTCTAGAGGCGCTTGCAGTGATTTACTTCTATCTGATCACTAATAGCCAGCCTTATCTTTTTGATAAGTTTATTCTTCTCTTGGATAGTTTAAGTTAAATTAATGATTGATTTTGGAATGTGCCAGTTTTTATTATTTCACTAAATTGAAGGATTAATTAAATGACTGATTTATTCAGATAACTCACTAATGAGTGTTACTGAACAATTAAGATAAAAGATTATACCTGTCTTAGATATGGATTCAACTCAAGTAACACCATAGAACAAACAATTAACAGTAGCATGATTAAAGCTTTTGTAATAAGGAGTTGGAATGCTTGGTAAATGCTTCAGTAACTTAGATGAAAAAATGGTATATTCTCAAATGAACTTTATTTTAACCATTTCTTAAAATCTCAGGGAAGTTTAAATTAGAAGTTTCTGGAATACCAGATAAATGATTCTTTTTCAATTGAAGAATATCCAATTTATAATATTATATTTCAGGTATATAACATGTTAATTAAATATTTTTATGTGTTATACTGTATTAAGTTAGAAAATATTGACTATATTCACTGTGCTATATAATATATTCTTATTACTTATTTATTTAATATGTAGTAGTTTGTATTTCTTAACCTCCTAACCCTACCTTACCCTTTTGCCCTTTTCTCTCGCCAGTGGTAAACTAGCGTTTTCCTCTATATCTATGAATCTGTTTCTGATTTGTTAAATTCATTCATTTGTCTTATTTATTAGATTCTACATATAAGTGATGGAGTATTTGTCTTTCTCTGGCTTATTTCACTAAGCATAATACCCTCCAGGTCCATCTATATTTTTGAAAATTGCAAAATCTCATAATTTTTATAGCTGGGTCATATCCCATTGCATATAAATATGCCACAACTTCTTTATCCAGTTGTTGGACACCTACACTGCTTTCACATGTTGACTACTTTAAGTAATGCTACTGTGAACATTGATTTTTTTTTAATTAGTGTTTTTGTTTACTTCAAATATATACCCTGGAGTGGGAATGCTGGATCATGTGGTAGTTCTGTTTTCAGTTTTATGAGATTTCTCGATACTGTTTTCCACAGTGGCTCCAATGTTTTCCATAGCTGTACCAGTTACATTCCCATTAATAGTGTACAAGGGTTTCCTTTTCTCTACATCTTGCCAACATTTGTTTGTTATTTGTTATTATCTTGATGACAACCATTCTGACAGGTATGAGATAGTATCTCATTGTGGTTTTGATTTGTATTTCTGGTTAGTGACGTTGAGCATTTTTTTTAATGTGCCTATTGGTCATCTTTATGTCTTTTTTTGGAAAAATGTCTATTCAGGTCTTATACGCAGTTTTAGTTGTTTTATTTTTTCTTTTATATTGAGTTATATGAGCTGTTTATGTAGTTTGGCCATTAATCCCTTATCTGACCTACCAGGGAAGCCCAATCAGTCATATTATTTGCAAATATTTTCTCCCATCCAACAGGTTATCTTTTCCTTTTGTCAGTGGTTTCCTTTGTGCACAAAAACTTTTTAACTTCAGTGAGGTCTCATTTGTTTAGTTTTGCTTGTGTTTCCCTCCCCTGCAAAGATAGATCCCAAAAGATACTGCTAAGAACTATGTTAAAGTGTATACTGCCTATGTTTCTGTCCTGAAGTTTTATGGTTTCAGGTCTTTAATTTGTTTTCAGTTTATTTTTGTATGTGGTATGAGAAAATGTTCTAATTTCACTCTCCTACATGTTGCTGCCCAGTTTTCTCAGCACCACTTACTGAAGAGACTGGCTTTTCTGTTTTGTATATTCTTGCCTCTTTTGTTGTAGATTAATTGACCATAGGTGCATGGGTTTATTTTTTGATTCTCTATTCTTTTCTATTGATCTTTGAATAGTGCCATGTTTGATTGCTGTTGTTTTGTAGTATAAAGTCAGGAAGCATAATATCGCCACATTTTATGTTCTTTTTTTCTCAAGATTGCTTTGGCTATCATGTGTCTCTCTTGGTTCTATGTAAATTTTAGGGTTGTGCTTTCTAGTTCTGTGAAAAATACAATGGGTATTTTGATAGGGAGTGCATTAAATCTGTAGATTGCTTTGGGTAGTGTGGACATTTTAACAAGATTATTTCTTCCAGTCTTTAAATCCAATCATCTTCCATTTTTGATCAGTATTTTATACTTTCCAGAGTATAGATCTTTTATCTCCTTAGTGAAGTTTATTCTTAAGTATACTTTGTGATTCAGTTTTAAATGGGATCACTTTTTTGCTTTCTCTTTCTGTTAGTTATTACTGTATAGAAAAACAAATTTTGGTATGTTTTGTATTTTGCCACTTTGCTGAATTCATGTGTTATAATAATTTTTGGTGGATACATTATGATTTTCTATGCGTAGTACCATATCTTCTGCAAACACTTATAGTTTTACTTCTTTCTTTCCCATTTCAATTCCTTTCAGTTTTGTTGTCTGATTCCTGTGGCTAGGACATCTAACACTATGGTAAATAAACATGGAAAAGGTGGGCATTCTTATCTTGTTCCTGTTTTTAGAGGAAAAGCTTTAAGCTTTTAACCTTTGAGTAGGATGTTAGCTGTGGATTTGTTATAAATGAACTTTGTTATGTTGACATTTGTTTCTTTTCTACCAGCTTTGGGAGATTTATCATGTATTTATATTGTATTTTTGTGAAACACTTTGTCTATTGAGATGATCATGTGATTTTTATTCTTTTGTTAATATGGTATATCGCTTCTTGGCCTTTTGCCTCAGATCAAGTGTTAATGTCATGCATCACATTGATTTGTAGATACTGGACCATCTTTGCATCCCTGAAGTAAAACCCACTTGATCATGGTATATAATTCCACTTATATATTGTTGGATTCAGTTTGTCAATATATTCTTGAGGATATTTGCATCTGTGTTCATCAGTAATATTGGCCTGCGATTTTCTTTCATTTTTTTTGTGTGGTATCTTTGTTTGGTGTTGGTATCAGAACAATGTTGGCCTCATAGAATGAATTCATCTTCAATATTTGGCATAATTTAAGAGGATAGGCACTAGTTATTTTTTATATGTTTGGTTAAACTTTCCTGTGAAACTATGTAGTGCTCAACATTACTTTGCTGGGAGTTTTTATTTTTGCTATTTTAATTATGGTATTTCTTCATGTGAGTTTCTTTAAGTTCATCTTGTTTGGGACTCTTGGTGCTTTCTACCTGGATATCTCTTTGCTTCATCAGATTTGAAGTTTTCAGCCATAATTTCGTCAAATATATTTTTAACCCTTTACTCTCTCTGCTCATTCTGGGACCATGCTTGCTACTTAGAATGTTGGTATGCTTGTTGTTTTCATATAACTCCCTTTAAACTGTTCTCATTTTTCAGAATTTCTTTACTGAGTTCTGTGTGGGCAGTTTCCATTTTTCCATCTTCTACATCACTTGGATATTTTTCTGTATTACCTGCTCTGTTGTTAATTCCTTCTAGTTTGTTTTTCATTTCAGTTATTGTATTCCTCTGCTTAGACTGGTTCTTTTTCATATTTTATATTTCCTCATTAAAATTATTATTGCCTTCATCTATTATTATCTATAGTTTAGTTAGTGTTCTTATTACTAATCCTTTGAATGATTTATGTGGTAAATTATCTCTGTTAAATTAGCTATTTTTTTTCAGTTTTCTTTCCTTATCACTTCCTTAGAAACAAAATCCTCTGTCTTCTCATTTTGCTTAACTTTCACTTTCTCTATGAAATTTAGGTGAAACACTTAACCTACCTTGATCTGGAAGGGGTGTTTTTATGTGAAAGCATTCCTGTAGAGTCTGCATGTTTACAGTGGCTTGAGTGGGAAAGCTGGACTTGAAGTAAGCCTGGGTCTTCTCTTCCCCAACAATGTCTTGCAGTTATTATCTTGGTAACTGGTGGGGTTGGAGATGGAAGGGCTGTAACTAGAGTCAGGTGTGAGCCAACACTTCTGCTCTTCTCAGTGGTTAAAACATCACCCTAACAGAGGTAGGCTCAGATTCCACACTGCTGGAGCAGAGGCCCTGAGGGTTGGGTCTGATCAGGCTCATCCTCTAGAAATGTGTACTCTTCTCAGCTGCACTGTGCATCAAGAAGGGCCTGAAGAGATGCTTGGTGTTGGCTGGGGCAAATGCTGAGCTATTCCCAGCACCAGTCAGAGCACCAGACTAGTCTTTGATCTTTTGTTGGCCTTTATGAATGTCAGCGATGGCTGCCCTTGCCCTGATTGGATGCTGTGCCATGTCTAAGCTGTCTCCAGGCCCTATAATTACACATTCTCCTTGGCTAGGACAGCCTTTGCCCTCCTTTGGATCTGCACCATGGGGCATTAGGAGCCAGAGCAGAAATTCAGCCTTGGCTGGGATACTCACTGGGGTGTTCATGGAAACCGGTTCAGAGTTCCCAGCAGTCTCAGTCTGCTTCCTTGGCATTGTTTCAGGAGTAAGCAAGCATGTACCTGCTTGTCATGGATGGAGTCTAAGTTTCTTACATCCTTGATGTCATACTCATTGGTTTTTAAACCAGTTAAGAGCACTCATCCTTCTGTGTGGGACTTCACAGTTTGGGACCCCAGTATCTGTTTCAAACTGCTCACTCCACAGGGAGGATCTCTGAGCATGTGTAATCACTCTCCTATTGTGTGTCCCCTTCTAACTCTGCAGGTTCTGACCTGATTACTTCACTTCCATTCCTACTGGGCTCTGTGTGGATATTTCTTACAGATTGGGTTGTATCAGAATTTTTCTGCCAGTCTTCATTTTGTTTTCAGTGAAAATACTCCACACTTGGATGTATTCTTGCTGTGTTCAGCGGGGAAGGGAATGTGAGCTCTGCATCCCATTACTCTAATGCCTTGATTTCCTCCTCTGTAATTCTTGAACTAAAAAAAGCCCAGGATTGATGCTCGGGACTGGTGCAGCGAGATTTCCCGGGGGGGAGGGAGGAAGGAGGGGGGATCCGGAGGGGAAGCATATGTAAACCCATGGTGATATCATGACAATGTATGGCAAAAACAATAATAAAAAAAAAATCATGTCTCAAATTCCTGTCCTTTAAAAAGAATCCTTTCAGAAAAAAAAAAAAAATCCAGTGCATATTGTTTGAGCACCTGCTATGTGATAGTCTTATATTGATCCATTTATATACCCAGCAAAGTTGTGAAGACCTTAAAGGTCTGCATGAAATTCAAGTAATCAATAACATAAATAACTTAAAATACTTTTTAGTTTAAACCTTTGGCCATATTTATATTTACTGCTCCCTTTTTCTTTGAAAAATAGTGTAATAAATATTTTGCTCAGTTAGCTTACTTTTTGAATAAGAAGATACAGCCAATGAGCTTTATTGAATATTTTCAGGAGGTGGTTGTATAAATAAAGGTTTTAAAGTTGGGCAACCAAGAAACATTTAGTTTTCTTCATAAAAGACAATATAATGGAATAATTAATTGCATACCTGTCAGTTAGTGGATCCATATCATGGGATGGAACTGATTTCCTGTTTAAGAGAGACAGACTTTTGTAGCATGCAAACTACAGCTGTTGAATTTGATTTGTAAGCTGTCCAGACAAAAGAGTTCCTGTTAGATTCTCTCAGAATTGACCCCGAGTCCCGAGGCTATTCTGAACAAAGTGTATCTGCCTTCTTTAATACTGAATGGTTTCTAGTTTGGAAATTGTGGTTGAGGGTGACCAAACCTCCTGGCCAAATCAGTCTAAACTCTGAATGCCCTAGTTCTTGAATATTTCTGTAGGGACGCAAGGAAACCATTCTTGAGGTCAGTTGGCTTATACAAGATGTCCATAAACCAGAGTACAGCATGCCAAGACATCTACTCAGTGTTTCACCTCTAAGCATGTGTATGCCAGGGTTGAGTTGAATTAAAAGGGGGAGCAGCCACTCTTGAGATATTTTGAGGAAAAAAGTACTGGTATATTGGCATTTATCTCAGGTTACAGCTGTTCTCCAAAACAGACCCCTTTCCAAATCACAGACTTTTGAGGAGAACCAGTTATGTTTCCTGACATATAATTGTATCTTATTTTTCTAGACCACATCATCAGTATTGTAAATAAGTAACATAAATGAGTAAATTAGCAGTTTTATATTGATCATGTAAAGAGTAACTTTCCAATATTAATATATTGTTCATGGTCCTCCTAGTACTTTGTTTTTTGCCTAAACCGTATTCAGTCATATTTTACAGAAATTAGGGATGATAACTTTTTTAAAAAATATTACGTTTTTTTTTAACTTCTGTTAAACTTTTATTTTATATTGGAGTATAGCTGACTCACAAGGTTGTGAACAGAGAAGGGGCTCAGCCATACGTATACATGTATCCGTTCTTAAGGAGTGATAACCCTTGAGGTATAATTGTTCACCAGCAGTTAGGAGCATCCCATGTGTCAGAAACCACCTTGTTTCCTCACAGATCAGTAATGGCTTTATGCTTTTTCATCTTAATGTCAAAATTCTAGCCGTGGCTAGCAGTTGAAGACTTGTCAACTTTCCTGCTCATTTTCAATCCCTGAAATAGCTCAGCAATTACACAGCAGGTAGGTTGGTATTTTTCTTCCAGATAGTAGTCTCCTTCAAAGGAAAGGTGTCATTTTCAGAAGAGCTAAACACAGGAGCTTCAGGATTTAAGGCCTTAAATATACAAATATTTTCTTCTCTTTACTCTCTTTCCCTGAATGGAAAATAACCTGAAGAGAAACGATAAGACAGATGATTCAGGAAAAAAAAACATAAAAACTAAGAAAAGATGAAATAATTATATATACACACATGTCTATATATGACTTCATAACATTTTAGTTGCTTCAAAATAAAAATGAGCTATGTAAGAGGAGAACTGTGTCTGTAGCTTGGCAGGAAAAGGAGAAGACAAAAGAAAGGATGCAGAAGTAAGACAATGGGATAAAAGACTGTCATGAGTAAAGAGAAAAAGAGAACAAAAATATGCCCTGTACACCTGTTCCTCTAGCATATTTGCTATCCTGGAACCTCTGGATTATATTGAGAAGTTTTTGAAAGTCAGGAATGCTAAAGCTGGCCAAGATTTTAGATATCATTTAGGAGATTATACATTTAGAGAGATTATATTCATTATATTTAATATGCCAAAATAAATGACATTTTAATTAAATGAAAAAATATAATTATATTTTTAGCTTTGAAACAATCCCTTGTAAGAAACATGGACATTAGATAAATTTAAAAAGAACACCTTATCTTAGGGAGAAAGTAGACAATGAGGATAGAGAAAAGAAGAGAAAATCAGAACTGTAATAATAATAATTGAGAATAGAGGAAGAAGAAAAGAGTCTGATAATCAGACAATCTTCCAGTATGCTTTTCTGGAACTTTTTAATTCTGAAACTCAATATACAAAATTACAAGGGGAGGTAGAGAAGAAAGTTTATATTCATTTATTTCCTTGCCAGTATATAACATTTTGGTTTCCAGCTGTTTATTATCCAAATCATTTCATGCGCTAGATAAAGCACTACCAGCAGGACTCTAAGATGTTTTATGCTAATGAGGGGAAAAAATCTTGGACAAGTTGCAAAGCATAGATTTTTGAGTGACATGACAAAATAATCAGAATCTAAATGAAAAGAAAACTTGGGTAACAGTCATTATACTTAATATGCCAAAATAAATGATTGACATTTTAATTAGATGAGAAAATATAATTATATTTTTAACTTTGAAAGGACCCCTTGCAAAAAAGATGGACATTAAATAAATTAAAAAAACACTAGCAAGAACACAAAGGAGTACGAAAATGTAAAGATGCACTCCATTTTCAGTGTTCATGACATGAGTTATTAATTCCATGGATCATGAAGCAAAACTTTTTAAAAAGTTAAGTTGCATTTACCCTTTTGACAACAGTTTGCATCACAGTGATTGAATTTTATTAAGAGAATTTTTTGCTAGAGCTATTTGTCTTCATTTTGGCTGCTCTGGCATAAATATTTAATTTATGTTCCAAATTAAAAAAATGTCTCATAAAAACTGAGTGGCTGTGCTGTACCTGTTCACTATAAAAAAAAAATGAGGCTTACATATTGCTGCACATGATGTAAATGCTTTGTTTGACTTGAGGATATTCCCCATTTCTATGGGCTGTGGAAAAGAGCTGAAAAACCTAAAAGTAATAGGGCAAGATTTTTAGTTATATGTCACGACTTCTCCAGACAAACCTTGCTTTTAAATTGTACCTCTTGTCAGGTACTTCTGCTTCCTACTTAACACAGATACTCTCCTGAAAATAATTAAGTAGAAAATTTATATATGGGAGAATAGTAATGATTATTGTCGTTTAGTTGCTAATTTGTGCCTGACTCTTTGTGACCCTGTGGACTCTACCCCAACAGACTCCTCTTGCCTGAGATTTCCCAGGCAAGATACTGGAATGGGTTGCCAATTGTTTCTCCAGGGGGCTCTTTCTGACCCAGAGGTTGAACCCAGTGCTCCTACATTGGAAAATGGATTCTTTACCACTGAGTCACCAGGGAAGCCTTTTCCAAACAATAAACTTGTTTGCATTTTAAAATTTCTTCTTGTATTCTCAGTTACCTGTTTATTTGCATTTTCTCTTAGTCTACTTGTTGGTTGTAATTTGCATCTTCAAAGTGGGAATATGTAGCAAATACTTCTGGGAGTCTTGAAGGTTTTCGATGGTGATGCTGTATGTTCACTTCTAAAGTATAGGTTGTAGTTTCCATTACAGAAAGGGGATATTACAACCATACAATGATTTTGTTCTGTGTGCAACAGAATTCATAAGGGAGGATTCAGGCAGTCAGAGAAACACATAAGAAACCTGACTATAAGATGTTACCATAGTCTTGGGTTCAAGTACTGACATGTGTTTATCTATATGCATATATACTTTGTGAATTGTGGAAGGGTTCTGGCAGATTGAGTTTGCAAAGATGGCCACCACAGTATCTCCCATTTCACATCATCCAGGGCAATGTAATCAACAAGACATGGAGACTGATTATCTTGCCTTTGAATTTAAAAGGTTGATTTCTGTGACTCACTTGTTATGATTGAAATATAGTGAAGTAATACTGGGTGAACTTTGGAGTTTGTTGAAGAGGAACCATACAGGTTTCTTCTCATACTTTTGGAATGCTTGCTGTCAGGACACTGTATTTCACCTCAGCTATGGGGCTGTGAAAAACCCAAATGATCTAGAAAGATTCAGTGTAGATGCTCTGGTTCACAGTCTCAACTGAATCTAGCCTTTTGGTTGTCCCAATCTAGGTGCTAAACATGATAGTGTAAACATTTCCAGGTTAGGGCTTGGCTGACTTATAGTCTGTGAACCAAATCTAGCCTGCAGGCTGCTCTTGTGAGACCTGTGAGCTAAAATTTATTTTAAAATAAATTATAATAGAAAAAGACAAAATGCAGCAGGCATTGTTTGTGAACCACAAGGCTGTAAATATTTATTATCTGGCATTTTAAAGGGAGAAGTTTACTGACCTTTGTTCCAGAAGATTCTAGTCCTACATGCCATGGAGCAGGATCAGGTCATCTCTCCTGTAGGTTGTCCGCATGCCTGAGTCATAGACTCCCTGAGAATGATAAACTGGTATTGTTCTACTGCAGGAAATTTTGAGTGATTTGTTATGCATTAGTTGGTAACCCAAAGAAGAATTAGGTCCTTTTTACTAAAAATTGAAAAGGTACAAGCATGGCCTCCATGCAGTGGATACCAAGTGACCAAGTGAGGGCCGCTCAGTCATGTCCGACTCTGGGATTTCATAGACTGTAGCCCACCAGGCTCCTCTGTCCATGGGATTCTCCAGACAAGAATATTGGAGTGGGTTGCCAGTTCCTTCTCCAGGTTATCTTCCCAACTCAGGGATCTCATACGCTGCAGGCTGATTCTCTAGCATCTGAGCCACCAGGGAAGCTGGTAGAAACCTAGAGATGACTGTAATAACAAATTGTCCGTGATAGGTGATGCCCAAGTTACTTGGTTGATATGATCTTGCTATCATGAAATTGGATTGCTCTTAGCTGAATTTGTATTTTTAGAATATTTGCCACATTAGCTACTTAGTGAAAAGTTAATTTTTTTTTCTATAGTATCTTAAATGTTTAAATGGACAATAATAAAGAAGCTCTCCTAACAGGATACTTAATTACAATAAATGAGAGTTACATGATGCAGCAAAATCTGTCTTTTTTAATATAAATTTATTTATTTTAGTTGGAGACTAATTACTTTACAATATTTTAGTGTTTTTGCCATACATTGACATGAATCTGCTATGGGTGTACATGTGTTTCCCATCCTGAACTTCCCTCCCACTTCCCTCCCCGTCCTGTCCCTCTGGGTCATCCCAGTGCACCAGCCCTGAGCACCCTGTCTCATACATTGAAACTGGGCTGGTGATTCATTTCACATGTGATAATATACACGTTTCAATGCCATTCTCCCAAATCATCCCACCCTCGCCCTCTCTCACAGAGTCCAAAAGACTGTTCTATACATCTGTGTGTCTCTTTTGCTGTCTCGCATATAGGATTATCATTACCATCTTTCTAAATTCCATATATATGTGTTAGTATACTGTATTGGTGTTTTTCTTTCTGGCTTACTTCACGCTGTATAATAGGCTCCAGTTTCATCCACCTCATTAGAACTGATTCAAATGTGTTCTCTTTAGTGGCTGAGTAATATTTCATTGTGTATATATACCACAGCTTTTTTATCCATTTGTCTGCTGATGGACATCTAGGTTGCTTCCATGTCCTGGCTATTATCAACAGTGCTGCAGTGAACATTGGGGAACACTTGTCTCTTTCAATTCTGGTTTCCTTGGTGTGTATGCCCAGCAGTGGGATTGCTGGGTCATATGGCAGTTCTGTTTCCAGTTTTTTAAGGAATCTCCACACTGTTCTCCATCGTGGCTGCACTAGTTTGCATTCCCACCAACAGTGTAAGAGGATTCCCCCTTCTCCACACCCTCTCCAGCATTTATTGCTTGTAGACTTTTGGATAGCAGCCATTCTGACTGACATGAAATGGTACCTCTTTGTGGTTTTGATTTGCATTTCTCTGATAATGAGTGATGTTCAGCATCTTTTCATGTGTTTGTTAGCCATCTGCATGTCTTCTTTGGAGAAATGTCTTTAGTTCTTTGGCCTTCTTTTTGATTGAGTTCTTTATTTTTCTGGAATTGAGCTGCAGGAGTTGCCTGTATATTTTTGAGATTAATTGTTTGTCCATTGCTTCGTTTGCTATTATTTTCTCCCATTCTGAAGGCTGTCTTTTCACCTTGCTTATAGGTTCCTTTGTTGTGCAGAAGCTTTTAATTTTAATTAGGTCCCATTTGTTTATTTTTGCTTTTATTTCTAATACTCTGGGAGGTGGGTTATAGAGGATCCTGCTGTGATTTATGTTGGAGAGTGTTTTGCCTATGGTTTTCTCTAGGAGTTTTATAGTTTCTGGTCTTATGTTTAGATCTTCAATCCATTTTGAGTTTATTTTTGTGTATGGTGTTAGAAAGTGTTCTAGTTTCATTCTTTTGCAAGTGGTTGAACAGTTTTCCCAGCACCACTTGTTAAAGAGATTGTCTTTTCTCCATTGTATATTCTTGTCTCTTTTGTTGAAGATAAGGTGTCCATAGGTGTGTGGATTTATCTCTGGGTTTTCTATTTTGTTCCATTGATCTGTGTTTCTGTTTTTGTGCCAGTACCAAACTGTCTTGATGACTGTAGCTTTGTAGTAGAGCCTGAAGTCAGGCAGGTTGATGCCTCCAGTTCCATTCTTCTTACTCAGGCTTGCTTTGGCTATTCAAGGTTTTTGTATTTCCATACAAATTGTGAAATTATTTATTCTAGTTCTGTGAAAAATACCATTGGTAGCTTGATAAGGATTTCATTGAATCTATAGATTGCTTTGACTTCATACTCAAGTTGTCATTTAGATTGATGGTCATTTATAATAACATCAGCCCATTAGTTTCCTTGGCCAGTTTTTACATGACATTTCAATAATTTTTAATAGTTACCTTAACCACAGCCAATATTTTTTTATCCTTGAGTTAGGGTAATTAGTTTGGTAAGTGACTATGGCATAAATAAGATAACCATATAAAAACTCACGACTGAAATCAGTTATGTGCATTTAACTTCCCCCAATGCCTCTATAATTAACAAGAAAACCACAATCTTATTTACCTCCCTGAAATGGGATGTTAGGTATTGGTATTCACATACACACCTAATTATTTTCAGAGAACATTTGGCCATGTAAATTAAATGGGCAGAGAAATTATCTGTTCTATCCAAGTGAATTGATTTTCCTCCATCTGGTACAAATTTGTGTTTTCTATGAGTTGATGATGGACAAGGAGGCCTGGCTTGCTGTGATTCATGGGGTTGCAAAGAGTTGGACATGACTGAGCAACTGAACTGAACTGATAGATTGCTTTGGGTAGTATACTCATTTTCACTATATTGAGTCTTCCAATCCATGAACATGGCATATTTCTCATCTATTTGTGTCCTCTTTGATTTCTTTCATCAGTGTTTTATAGTTTTCTATATATAGATCTTTTGTTTCTTTAGGTAGATATATTCCTCAGTATTTTATTCTTTTTGTTGCAATGGTGAATGGGCTTGTTTCCTTAATTTCTCTTTGTTTTCTCATTGTTAGTGTATAGGAACGCAAGGGATTTCTGTGTTTTTAATTTTATATCCTGAAAATTTACTATATTCATTGATTAGCTCTAGTAATTTTATGGTGCAGTCTTTAGGGTTTTCTTTGTAGAGGATCATGTCATCTGCAAACAGTGAGAGTTTTACTTCTTCTTTTCCAATCTGGATTCCTTTGATTTCTTTTTCTTCTCTGATTGCTGTGGCAAAAACTTCCAAAACTATGTTGAATAGTAATGATGAGATTGGGCACCTTTGTCTTGTTCCTGACTTTAGGAGAAATGCTTTCAATTTTTCACCATTGAGGATGTTTGCTGTGGGTTTGTCATATATAGCTTTTATTAGGAAGAGGTATGTTCTTTCTTTTCCTGCTTTCTAGAGGGTTTTTTTTTTTTAATCATAAATGGATGCTGAATTTTGTCAAAGGCTTTCTCTGCATCTATTGAAATAATCATATGGTTTTTATCTTTCAGTTTGTTAATGTGGTGTATTACATTGATTGATTTGTGGATATTAAATCATCCTTGCATCCCTGGAATAAAGCCCACTTGGCCATGATATATGATCTTTTTAATATATTGTTGGATTCTGTTTGCTAGAATTTTGTTTAGGAATTTTGCACCTATGTTCATTAGTGATATTGGCCTGTAGTTTTCTTTCTTTTGTGGCATCTTTCTCTGGTTTTGCTATTAGGGTGATGGTGGCTTCATAGAATGAGTTTGGAAGTTTACCCTGCTCTGCAATTTTCTCGAATAGTTTGAGTAGGATAGGTGTTAGCTCCTCTCTAAATTTTTGGTAGAATTCAGCTCTGAAGCCGTCTGGTCCTGGGCTTTTGTTTTCTGGAAGATTTCTGATTACAATTTCAATTTCCGTGCTTGTGATGGGTCTGTTAAGATTTTCTGTTTATTCCTGGTTCAGTTTTGGAAAGTTGTAATTTGCTAAGAATTTGTCCATTTCTTCCAAGTTGTCCATATAGTTGCTGATAGTAGTCTCTTGTCTCTTATGATCCTTTGTACTTCTGTGTTGTTGGTTGTGATCTCTCCATTTTCATTTCCGATTTTGTTGATTTGATTCTTCTCCTGTTGTTTCTTGATTCTGGCTAGTGGTTGTCAATTTTATTTATTTTCTCAAAGAATCAGCTTTTGGCTTTGTTGAATTTTACTATTGTCTCTTTTGTTTCTTTTGCATTTATTTCTGCCATAATTTTTGAGATTTCTTTTCTTCTACTAACCATGGGGTTCTTCATTTCTTCCTTTTCTAGTTGCTTTAGGTGTAGAGTTAGGTTATTTATTTGACTTTTTTCTTGTTTCTTGAGGTAAGCCTGTACTGCTATGAACTTTCCCCTTACACTGCTTTTACAGTGTCCCATAGGTTTTGGGTTGTTGTGTTTTCATTTTCATTCATTTCTGTACATATTTTGATTAATTTTTTTATTTCTTCTGTGATTTGTTGGTTATTCTGCAGCGTGTTGTTCAGCCTCCATATATTGGAATGTTTAATAGTTTTTCTCCTATAATTGACATCTAATCTTATTGCATTGTGGTCAGAAAAGATGCTTGAAATGATTTCAACTTTTTTGAATTTACAAAGGCTAGATTTATGGCCCAGAATGTGATCTATCCTTGAGATGGTTCCATGTGCACTTGAGAAAAAGGTGAAATTCATTGTTTTAGGGTGAAATTTCCTATGGGTATCTATTAGGTCTAACTGTTCTATTGTATCATTTAAAGTTTGTGTTTCCTTGTTAAGTTTCTGTTTAGTTGATCTATCCATAGGTGTGAGTGGGGTATTAACATGTCCCACTATTATTGTGTTATTGTTAGTTTCCCCTTTCATACTTGTTAGCATTTGCCTTACATATTTCAGTGCTCCTCTGTTGGGTGCATATATATTTATAATTGTATCTTCTTCTTGGATTGATCCTTTGATCATTATATAGTGTCCTTCTTTGTCTCTTTTCACAACCTTTATTTTAAAGTGTATTTTATCTGATATGAGTATTGCTATTCCTGCTTTCTTTTGGTCTCAATTTGTGTGGAATATCTTTCTCCAGCCCTTCATTTTCAGTCTGTATGTGTCCCTTGTTTTGAGGTGAGTCTCTTGTAGGCAACATATATAGGGGTCTTGTTTTTGTATCCATTCAGCCAGTCTTTGTCTTTTGGTTGGGACATTCAACCCATTTACATTTAAGGTAAGATAAATATGATCCCATTGCTATTTACTTTGTTGTTTTGGGTTTGAGTTTATACACCTTTTCTGTGTTTCCTGTCTAGAGAAGATCCTTTAGCATTTGTTGGAGAGCTGATTTGGTGGTGCTGAATTCTCTCAACTTTTGCTTGTCTATAAAGCTTTTGATTTCTTTTTCATATTTGAATGAGATCTTTGCTGGGTACAGTAATCTGGGCTGTTGGTTTTTCTCTTTCATCACTTGAAGTATGTCCTGCCGTTCCCTTCTGGCCTGAAGTTTCTATTGAAAGATCAGCTGTTATCCTTATGGGAATCCCCTTGTGTGTTATTTGTTGTTTTTGCCTTGCTGCTTTTAATATTTGTTCTTTGTGTTTCGTCTTTGTTAATTTGATTAATATGTGTCTTGGGTTGTCTTGTCTTGGGTTTATCCTGTTGGGACTCTCTGAGTTTCTTGAACTTTGGTGACTATTTCCTTTCCCATTTTAGGGACGTTTTCAACTGTTATCTCCTCAAGTATTTTCTCATGATCTTTCTTTTTGTCTTCTTCTTCTGGGACTCCTATAAGTCAAATGTTGGTGCCTTTAACATTGTTTCCAGAGGTCCCTGAGGTTGTCCTTGTTTCTTTTAATTCTTTTTTCTTTTTTCCTCTCTGCTTCATTTATTTCTACCATTCTATTTTCTTATCCTACCTTCTGCCTCCTTTATTCTACTGTTGTTTCTGTCCAGAGTGTTTTTGATCTCATTTATTGCATTATTCATTATTGATTGACTCTTTTTTATTTCTTCTAGGTCCTTGTTAAACCTTTCTTGCATCTTCTCAATCCTTGTCTCCAGGCTATTTATCTGTAACTCAATTTTGTTTTCAAGATTTTAGATCATTTTACTATCATTATTCTGAATTCTTTATCAGGTAGATTCCCTATCTCTTCCTCTTTTGTTTGGTTTGGTGGGCATTTATTCTGTTCCTTTACCTGCTGAGTATTTCTCTGCCTTTTCATTTTGTTTGTATCGCTGTGTTTGAGGTGGCCTTTCCGTATTCTGGCAGTTTGTGGTTCCACTTTATTGTGGAGGTTCTTCACTGGGGGTGAGTTTGGACAGGTAGCTTGTCAAGGTTTCCTAGTTAGGGCAGCTTGTGTCAGTGATCTGGTGGGTGGAGCTGGATTTCTTCTCTCTGGAGTGCACCTAAGTGTCCAGTAGTGAGTTTTGAGATGTCATTGGGTTTGGTGTGACTTTGGGAAGCCTGCATATTGAAGCTCAGCAATATGTTACTGTGTTGCTGGAGAATTTGTGTAGTATGTCTTGCTCTGGAATTTGTTGGTCCTTGGGTGGTGCTTGCTTTCAGTGTAGGTATGGAGGCTTTTGATGAGCTCTAATCAATTAAGGTTCCCCAGAGTCAGGCGTTCTCAGGCCTCCTGCCTCTGGTTTTCAGTCTTATTTTTACAGTAGCCTCAAGACTACTCCATCTAAACAGCACCAATGAAATTATTTGTTCTAATTCTCTGAAAAAGACCTCTGGTAGCTTGATAGGAATTGCATTGAATCTATAGATTGCTTTGGGTAGTATACTCATTTTCACTATATTGATTCTTCCAATCCACGAACACGGCACATTTCTCCATCTATTTGTGTCCTCTTTGATTTCTTTCATCAGTGTTTTATAGTTTTCTATATACAAGTCTTTTGATTCTTTAGGTAGAAATACTCCTAAGTATTTTATTCTTTTTGTTTCAATGGTGAATGGACTTGTTTCCTTAATTTCCCTTTCTGTTTTCTCGTTGTTAGTGTATAGGAATGCCAGGGATTTCTGTGTGGTGATTTTGTATCCTGAAACTTTACTATATTCACTGATTAGCTCTAGTAATTTTCTGGTAGAGTCTTTAGGGTTTTCTATGTAGAGGATCATGTCATCTGCAAACAGGGAGAGTTTTACTTCTTCTTTTCCAATCTGGATCCCTTTTATTTCTTTATCTGCTCTGAATGGTGTGGCCAAGACTTCCAAAACTATGTTGAATAGTAGTGGTGAGAGTGGGCACCCTTGTCTTGTTCCTGACTTCAGGGGAAATGCTTTCAGTTTTTCACCATTGAGGATAATATTTGTTGTGGGTTTGTACCAATTTACACCAGTCAGAATGGCTGCCATCCAAAAATCTACAAGCAATAAATGCTGGAGAGGATGTGGAGAAAAGGGAACCCTCTTACACTGTTGGTGGGAATGCAAACTTGTACAGCCACTATGGAAAACAGTGTGGAGATTCCTTAAAAAACTGCAAATACAACTGCCATATGACCCAGCAATCCCACTGCTGGGCATACACACCAAGGAAACCAGAATTGAAAGAGCCACGTGTACCCCAGTGTTCATCGCTGCATTGTTTACAATAGCCAGGACATGGAAGCAACCTAGATGCCCATCAACTGACGAATGGATAAGAAAGCTGTGGTACATATACACAATGGAATATTACTCAGCATTAAAAAAAATTCATTTGAATCATTTCTACTCAGGTGGATAGACCTGAAGCCTATTATCCAGAGTGAAATAAGCTAGAAGGAAAAACAACAGTACAGTATACTAACGCATATATATGGAATTTAGAAAGATGGCAGCAAGAACCCTGCATGCGAGACAGCAAAAGGAACGCAGATGTATAGAATAGTCTTGTGGACTCTGTGTATGAGGGCAAGGGTGGGATGATATGGGAGAATGGCATTGAAACATGATAATTATCATATGTGAAATCAATCACCAGCCCAGGATTGATGCTTGGGGCTGGTGCACCGAGATGTCCCAGGGGGAGGGAATCGGGAGGGAGGAGGGAAGGGGGTTCTGGAGGGGGAGCATATGTAAACCCATGGCAGTTTCATGTCATTGTATGGCAAAACCAACACAATAAAGTAAAGAGAATTAAATAAATAAATAAATAAAATAAACAGCACCAATGATAAAATATCTAGGTTAATGATGAAAAGTTTCTCCACAGTGAGGAACACCCGGAGAGGTACACAGAGTTACATGGAGAAGAGAATAGGGAAGAGGGAGATAGAGGTGACCAGGAGGAGAAGAGGGGGAATCAAAAGGGGAGCACACAATCTAGCCAGTAATCACTTCCCTATATGCTCTCCACAGTCTGGACCCCTCAGAAATGTTCACAGAGTTACACAGAGAAGAGAAGAGGGAGGAAGGACACAGAGGTAGCCAGGAGGATAAAAGGAAGAATCAAAAGGAGAGCGACAGATCCAGCCAGTAGTAATCAGTTCCCTATGTGTTCTTCACAGCCCAGAACACACAAAGAGATTCACAAAGTTGGGTAGAGAGGAGAAGGGGGAGGAAGGAGATAGAGGCAACCTGGTGGAGAAAAAGGAGAGTCAAAAGGGAGAGAGAGCAATCAAGCTAGTAATCTCACTCCCAAGTAAAAATGGGTACTGAAGATTGGGTTCTTAAAGGTACAAAATTGATAAAAAATACCAAAAAGCAAAGATTAAAGATCTAGAGTAGAGGTTAGATTCTCAAAATTACAATATTAAAAAAACAAAACAAAGTCACAAAAATTATAAAATATATATATGAAGTTTGCTTTAGAAATAGGGTCTTTTTTTTTGCAAGGTAATCATAGGTTATAAAAATGAAAATTAAGGAAGTAATAGAGGACTTAAAAATAAAAAAAATATTTAGAAAATAAATTTTTTAATTAAAAAATGATAATAGTAAAAATATATCTAGGACTTTCTCTGGAGCTGTTGTGGACAGTGTGGGGTCAGTTCATTTTCAGATAGTTTCTTGATCTGGCTTATACTTCTCAATATCTATAGGCCCCTTCCTATGTAGTTGGTGCTAAATACAGGATTTTAATCTATTTCACCTGTCACTTCCAAAGCAGTTCCCTCTGTTTATTTTAGCTTCTTCTGTTTGTTGGTCTCTTCAGTGTCTAATTTCTGCCCTGACACAGGGGGCGGTAGTCATCACTTTTTTAGGCTCACTTGTTCAGTTGTGCTGTGGGGAGAGAGGAACACTGCAAACAAATATCACTGGCATGTGTGTGGAGTGTTCGCAGTGTTTCAGCCACACTGGGTTTGCCCCTGGTCACAATGTGTGTGCTTTCATGGTCTACACTGCTCAGGCTCTAGGTTGCTGTCCCGGAAACTATCTGAGGTGGGCCGTGGGTTGCATGCACTTCCCACGTCTAAGCCATTCAGGTTCTTGGGTACTCCACAAATGTGCAGACTCAGTTGAGCCTGCGTTTTGTGCCCTTCCCAGGTTCAAGCAGCTCATATGACCAGGTGCTTGGCCAGCTGGGCTGATCCACAGCCAGCTAGCTCTGCTCAGTCCTTTGTTCTGTGAGCTGGTCTGGCAGTATCTTAGGTTAGAGCTTTTCACGGGGTAGCTATCCCACGGTCTCGGTTGCTATCTCAAGTTAGTTCCCTCAGATTGCCCTTGGGGCACTCATGCCAGGTCCTTACCCTAAGCAATACAGCCTACACCTCCCTGTCCTATTCCTCCACCATCTTAGGACTGCGCCCCTAAATCTGTCTTGTTGGCCGTATTATTCTAAAGCTATACAAATTCAGATAGTGTGCATGTGCCATGAAGCCATTCTTCTCTGCAATGTCTTCGTGTCCAATATTGAACTTCCAGTATATGAGCTTTCCAGGTAGTAGTTGTTAAAGCATTACCATAGATAAAAAAAGTCCTTTTTAGTAATACACTAGCCTTTCCTTATTATTCTAGCTATTTGATGGGTTAGATGGACCTTTCTTAGACTAATACTCTAGTTTAGCCTTTTATATTTTCATGTGATGATGTCACTTTTGCTACTTTATGAATCTAAAATCTAAACTATAAGACATTATTTAATCAACCTCTGACTGGCTACACTGCTGACATTTGTAAGTAAATCCTTAATTGGTCATTTTTTGTACATTGCTGAAGAGGTGACATTTTAATCATTTCTATTTTTTTGGATAATTTTATGCATATATATATAAACATATTAGTATATAATCTTTTTCTCTTTCACAGTTGGGCATACTATGTATCTGATCTTCAAATTTGCAACCTTTTAAGAATATCTTTTCAAAGTAGTACACATAGATCTATATTATTCTTTTTGATGATTATGTACTTTTGCAGAATATAATTTTGTCAAAGTGTATTTAACTAACTAATGGGCTTCACACGTGGCTCAGTGGTAAAAGTTCGATCTGTAAATGCAGGAGATGCAGGAGAAGGGTTCAATCCCTGGGTTGGGATGATCCCTTGGCGAAGGAAATGGCAACCACTCCAGTATTCTTGCCTGGAAAATCCTATGGGTGGAGAAGCCTGGTGGGCTGTAGCCCATGGGGTCTTAAAGAGTCAGACACAACTGAATGACTGCACACACATACTCATTTAACTAATCCTATATTGTTGATCATGTTAGATACTTTCCATGAGCAGCTTTTAAAGTAACCTTGTCCAGGCCCTAATGAGATGTTTGATTATGTGCCAAAGACTTCTGTTCTGAGTTCTAACTAAATGTCACATTTAATTATTCACATGAATTAAACAGGTGCATCAGTCTCCACATGGAATGAGCAGAGTAGACAAAGTTCAAGGCAGTATCTATAAAAAGTAAAATACTCAATGATTTGGTTGTAGCCACAGGTCTTAAAGAAGATCCTCAGGTTGAGGGAACATTTGATTTGGTGCTAACAGTAGCCCAAACGTTGTATCCCTTCTTTTACCAAAACTTGGCAACTGTTAGGAAAATGTTTATACACATATAAACAAGAGTAGTAGCAGAGTCAGTTTATTTCCAGTTCATAGTGGACCCAGTGATCCATAGGCATGTGATCCAGTGTTGATCACACGTCTGTCTCCAGACCATGCTATTCTCTTTTCAACCTTTCACCAATGTGTAACACAAAGACAAAAATAAAGGCAGTATAGTGGGTTTTCTGTGAGACTAGATTTAACTGTTCAAGCTAACCGTTCAATTTAAAGGACTGTTTCTATTCTAAGATTGTCTTTTCTCATTTTGGCAGTTAAAGTGTAATTTAATCATGAACTAATCATAAATAATAAGTTGTTTTGGGCCTTTCCTCCACCAAATGTGCTTCTGAAACATATGAATGCTAGGAACCAATGTTTTGATCATCTCTTATTCACCTTGTTGATGAATTCACCTTTTTTCCACTGTAGTATGAAATGGCTGAATATATGATGCCTGACATTTGACAGGTGAACTTGACAGTAGTTTATTAGTCACACTCATGGCCTGGGTAGGGGGAGAATACACTGTACACCATGCTGAGCCATACAAAAAGAGCAGAAAGGGTTGTTGGAGACCCTCTTTGTAGTAACAGGAGGGTGGGGTACCCTCTAATTCCTCCACAAGTGTGTATATTGAAACAGCTCCATGGGTTGGCAGCAAATTGAAACTTATTGGGTTGAGGACCAGGTGGAGTGAAGCTAATCTAGCTGGTGGGTTAAGTTGCCAGATGAGAAGCCTTCCCCATTGGGTATGGGGTCAGGGTATAGATCTATTAAGAGGGAATGCATGGTGAGACCTTTGTGGTCCTCTGAGGCTCAAAGATGTGAAGGCAACACTTGAAATTTTAGGTCTTAAAACAAAGCCACTCATTTTAATTATGACCAATTTAATGTGCAGCCTTAGGTTGGCTGCTCTTTAACTTCTAACCAATTGTATACATTTTGACTTGTGGAGTTCATATCGTTGCCTCAGGCCTTGCCTCAGGCCTTGCCTCTGGAGGATGAGATAAGGAACTTAACAAGAATCATGTGGGGGAATCAGAGCATCTCTTCAACAGGAACAGACAGCTGGAAGTGGCTTGGTGAGAATAAGATGCTGAGTGGTAATGAGCAAAAAGGCTAGGACAGTCTCCAAGGCTGCAGGCAGTTTTGGAGTTGGTTCTGATTTAATAACCAATGTTCCATGAAGCTAAGGAAAATGTTTCCTTACCACATTTGCACAGTAAATGGACCTACTATCCACTGCCAAGCCTGGAGGAGGTGAGTGGCAGGAAGAGAGATCTGCAGATAGGAAAACACACACTCACACTATTAGTGATAGAGCAGAAAGGGCAGTTTTGCAGTGACAGCAGATGCATACCATAACACGTCTGTTGTCTCTGTGCTCATTATTGACAAGCCTCACTTAGACCAGAAAGCTCTTGGGCTTTAGGGTCAAGAGCAGTGATTGAACCTCTTTTAAGTCTTAGTTTTCTCCTGTGCAGTATAGTGATTGATGTTGCTATCAGCCTCATAGGGTTGTCACGAGGAGTGTATAAAATAGCACATGCAGAGTTCTCCACAAGATTGGTTCACAGTAGGCATGCAGTGAAAGGGAGACATAAACAGTGAGAGCCAGTGGCAAAGTGACACTGAATCTTGGTTTGTAAAGTCGTGTCCAGATTTTCAGGAACATTTCTATTCTGAATGCAGAGGTCACGGCCATAAAACTTTTGCAAATAACCCTGTAAAAAGACTTGAATTAATGTCAGGAAGCCAACAAGTATAGATATATGTATAAAACTCCTCAGATGCTCATTTCAAAGTGTGAAATGTGCACAGCATAATTCAAAACAAATTTTAGGGAGTTTCAGATCATAAATTCCCTTAGCCTAGGTCAATGGTTCCACTCCACCACTGTTTCTCCCCCCTCCTCCCCGCCCCGCTTTAAACTAGGTTTTGCTAAAGAGGAATTTTTTAAAAAAGTAGACCAGAGCATCTTGATTTATTTTGGAATCACTCATGCATTTTTAATAGTAATTAAGTTATCAACAGGCATTCTGCTGTCCCCCTCATTTTCTGTAGGTACAAGAGGGCAGTGTCTACTTGACTGTCCCCTGTGTACTTTGTTACAGTTATACAAACTTTAAGGGAGTCATAGATTTGTTCTAATGTACCCCAAAATAATTTCAAGTTAGAGTTTAAATATTGTGGCATACATTCAAATGACATTCTATATCACATTATTTCCCTGAACCATATTTCAAATTATCTGTATGTGTAAAAAAGAGTTGGACAAAAAGATAAAAAGAAGTGTTGATTTTAATAATAGAAAATAGCCTTTAAGAAACAACTGTACACTGTCACTGTGAAGTTAATTATTATCCATGAAAGGTATTTTTTTTTTACACATAATTGGAAAAGGGTCGAGAATCCATAGGGTCAGTTCAGTTCAGTTGCTCAGTTGCGTCCAACTCTTTGTGACCACATGAACTGCAGCATGCCACGCCTCCCTATCTATCACTAACTCTCAGAGTTTACTCAAACTCATGTCCATTAAATAATGGCATCATGTCCATCAGTGATGCCATCCAACCATCTCATCCTCTGTCGTCCCCTTCTCCTCCTGCCTTCACTCTTTCCCAGCATCAGGGTCTTTTCAAATGAGTCAGCTCTTTGCATGAGGTGGCCAAAGTATTGGAGCTTCAGCTTCAACATCAGTCCTTCCAATGAACACCCAGGACTGATCTCTTTTAGGACGGACTGGTTGGATCTCCTTGCATTCCAAGGGACTCTCAAGAGTCTTCTCCAGCACTGCAGCTTGAAAGCATCAGTTTTTCAGTGCTTAACCTTCTATAAAGAAGATCCAACTTTCACATCCATACATGACTACTGGAAAAACCATAGCTTTGACTAGACGGACATTTGTTGGCAAAGTAATGTCTCTGCTTTTTAATGTGCTGTCTAGGTTTGTCATAGCTTTTCTTCCAACGAGTAAGCATCTTTTAATTTCATGGCTGCGGTCACCATCTGCAGTGATTTTGGAGCCCAAGAAAATAAAGTATGTCACTGTTTGCATTGTTTTCCCATCTATTTACCATGAAGTGATGGGACTAGATGCCATGATCTTAGTTTTCTGAAGGTTGAATTTTAAGCCAACTTTTTCAGTCTCCTCTTTCACTTTCATCAAGAGGCTCTTTTGTTCTTCTTTGCTTTCTGCCTTAAGGGTGGTGTCATTTGCATATCTGAGGTTATTGACATTTCTCCCAGCAGTCTTGATTCCAGCCTGTGCTTCATCCAGCCCAACGTTTCTCATGATGCACTCTGCATATAAGTTAACTAAGCAGGATGACAATATACATCCTTGCTGTACTCTTTTTCCTATTTGGAACCAGTCTGTTGCTCCATGTCCAGTTCTAACCGTTGCTTCCTGACCTGCATACAGATTTCTCAAGAGGCAGGTCAGGTGGTCTGGTATTCCCACCTCTCAAAGAATTTTCCACAGTTTATTGTGATCCACAAAGTCAAAGGCTTTGGCATAGTCAATAAAGCAGAAATATATGTTTTTCTGGAACTCTCTTGCTTTTTCGATGTCCATCAGATGTTGGCAATTTGATCTCTGGTTCCTCTGCCTTTTCTAAAACCAGCTTGAACATCTGGAAGTTCACCATTCACATATTGCTGAAGCCTGGCTTGGAGAATTTTGAGCATTACTTTCCTAGCGTGTGAGATAAGTGCAGAATCCATATGCTAAAGTATTAAAAAAAGAAATGAAATTTAGAGACTGGGTGTGTTTGGATCAGCCTGCTTAACAGAGGATGGAGAACTAACCTGATAGTAAGTTTCAGATATTATATTAAACTGCCTTAAGGTGGCGCTCAGTTGGTAAAGAATCTGCCTGCAGTGCAGGAGACTGAGTTCAATCCCTGGGCTGGGGCTATCCACTGGAGAAGGAACCCACTCCAGTATTCTTGCCTGGGAAATCAATCCCATGGACAGAGGAGCCTGGCAGGCTACAGTCCTGGGTTCGTGTGAGGCAGACATGGCTTAGTGACTAAATCACCACCATCAAGGTTCTTATAGTCATTCATTTATTTTATCCCTCACTTTCTCTTTAAAGTAGATTTTTGTATTAGTTAAAGTAGGATTACTGCCATAATAAATGTTCACAACAAATTAGTGGCTCAACTCAGTAAAATATCCTTACTCATGTCACAGTCCAGTAGCCGTCAGTGATGGTTGGCCTGATGTGGAGGCCTGAACAAGTCAGTTCTATTCATTAGAACTATTCAGAATCCAGGCTTCTTCTATCTTATGATTCTGCCACCCTCAGTGACGTTGAGGTCTATACAAGAAGACTGAGTAGCAGGTGAAAGTAGCATGTGCTGTGCTGTGCTAAGTCACTTCAGTCATGTCCGTCTCTATTCAACCCCGTAGACTGTAGCCTGCCAGACTCCTCTGTCCGTGGGATTCTCCAGGCAGAATACTGGAGTGGGTTGCCATGCCCTCTTCCAGGGGATTTTTCTTGACCCTGGGATCCAACCTGCATCTGTTTTGTCTCCTCCATTGACAGGCAGGTTCTTTTCCACTAGTGCTGCATATGAAACATTAAAAAGGATGTTTTAGGAAATCAGTTCAGTTCAGTTGCTTAGTCGTGTCTGACTCTTTGCCACCCCATGGACTGCAGCACGCCAGGGTGCATCCCTGTCCATCACCAACTCCCAGAGTTTACTCAAATTCATGTCCGTTGTGTCGGTGATGCCATCCAACAGTCTCATCCTCTGTCGTCCCCTTCTCCGCCACCTTCAGTCTTTCCCAGCATCAAGGTTTTTTCAAATGAGTCAGTTCTTCACATCAGGTAGCCAAATTATTGGAGTTTCAGCTTCACCATCAGCCCTTCCAATGAATTTTAGGAAATAAGACCAGGCTTATTAATGGCTTATTTACTTTTCCCCAATGTTTCATTGACCAGCTGAGTCTCGTACCCCAAACTTAACATAATGGAGGCTGGGAAATATAGTCAGCCTGTCTTCCCAAGATAAAAATGACTCTGGTTTTGGTGAACATACTGCCCTGTTTTTGCTGCAGCGTAATTATGCCAGTTTTATATACTGAGAAAACTCAACTTTGGAGAAATTAATTTACCTAGGGTAACATTGTAAGACTGGTTTGTCTATCTTGAAAGCCAGTGTAGTATTGCTGCATCTGAAATTCTCTTTACAAAAATTTGAGGGAGATAAATTTTCAAACTTAGTAACTTTAATAAAACTGTGTAAAGAAGTCTTGACAGCAGAAAAAATCAGAACATTTTACCTTTTAGTAGATAATTCTAGACAAATCTAATACAGTGCTTGAGTTTAAATATGTATGATGCATATATTTTTTAAATTATATATATCTTTATCTGGCATTCATTATTTCCCCTAAATCACTGTATGGCTTTTTAGAGACATTATGAATTAGGTTATCAAGGTGTTCAGCCAACTTTCTTACAGTGTTTCCGTTTATGTAGCAATTGGATGGATATATTATCACCATACTTTCTTTTTGATGTCTCGTGATAACTCAGGCTAGGTTGTGGTTTTTATGCTGGCATGAAATTCAGCTATTATAAATCTGAGCTGTTCACTCAGTAACCTTAATGTGTAGGCAAAGATGCTGACTGATCACTTGTGTAATGATCTACTGCATTCATTCTCCATGATCCATTTGTTGCACTCCTAAAACCAAAATCTTAAAAACATACTGGAATCATTTGATACTAACTGATGTAGAATTTCAGCTATGCATTTTTCTGTGCTAATTATATAAAATACAGGATGAGGACATGTTAAGAATAAATCTGACATCTTAATCTGGTATAACATTTTTTCCTTTCTGATCTAACAATATGAATAGTATATTCAGATATCTACAGGATTCTTGCCTGGGAAGTCCCATGGACAGAGGGGCTTAGGGGGCTACAGTCCATGGGGTCACAAAAGAGTTGAACACAACTGAGCACCAAAAAGGATACCTCAATAAAAGACACTAAATTTTTATCCACTGTTCAATAGCAGTGGACAGGATATATATAGTTTTATTGTGTGTTTTTTTTAACTGTGCAGATCTGAAATTTATCTTAAATTAGAAGAGATTTTTAGTAAAAAAAAATTTGTCATAAAAGAAACTAGAGTGTTAACCTCTTCTTACTATCTATGTTAGGTTTCAAAAGCATATGTTAGGCATTCAGCCAGCCTAAAACTTACTGAAAACGGGCATAACATGAAATGTTTGCAAAAGAGATGGTATACAGTTCACCCTTGAACAACATAGCTTTGAACTTTGTGGGTTCACTTATGTGAATTTTTCTTTAATAAATATGTAACACTATATTAAGGATCTGTGGTTGGTTGAATCTGTGCATGCAAGACTGTGGGTACAGAGTGCTGACTGTAAAGTTAATTTCGGATGTGCATGGATTAGGGGTCACCTTCACATCTTCAGCTGCCTCTAACTACTCCATGGTTCCAAGGTCAACTGTATTTTGAAATAACATGTAAGGATTGACATTTAATGAAGACTTATAGTATTATTCAAAGATGCCAAGTATATTTTGTTACTATCTAGTGTTGTTTTCCTTTGTCTTGTCCTTTCTCCACCTTTCTTTTTCCAGCCTGTTTTTCTTCCTATTCCATATTTCTTCCTCCTTCCCCTCTTCCCTTTCTTGCCTTACCCTTTTCTATCACTGTTCTTGCCCTCATCTTCACTCTACAAGGTCCTGAAACCTGTACTGACTCTGATTTTAATATTGGACTTTAACCCTTACCTAATATTCAGTGGAACTGCAAAATACAGACATATATTGTTTTATTGCACTTTTTTTTATTGTACTTTGCAGATGTAACTTTCTTTTTTTTTTAAAGAATTTGATTTGTCCATGGCCATTCTGTGTCAACCAAGTCTATTAGTACCATTTTTCCAACAGCATTTGCTCACTTTGTCCCTCTGTGTCACACTTTGGTAATTCTTGCAATATTTCAAACTCTTTCATATTATGTTTGTTGTATTGATCTATTATCAGTTAAATTTGATGTTACTATTTGTAAAAAACATTATGATTTGCTGAAGGCTCATATGATTAGCAATTTTTTAGCAGTAAAGTATTTATAAATTAAAGTATGTACATTTTCTTTAGACATAACAAAATTGGATCCTTTATAGACTATAGTGTAAATGTAACTCACATGCACTTGGAAAACCAAAGAGATTGTATGGCTCACTTTATTGCGATATTCACTTCATTGCTGTGGGCCAAGATTGAACTTGCAATATCTCAGAGGTATGCTTGTTCTGTAAACTGTGCTATGAGAACAGGAGGAGTCAATATTTTCACCAAGAAGGAAAAGTGAAATTATGATGCAGCTGGGTCTCTTTTACCCATGAAACATTCAGACACTTCTTGTTTTTTTAAAAAAATTCAAAATCAAAGAGACACTCTGTTATTTTTCTTCTCCACACTGAGCTATCCTAGGAGAATGAAGTGAGGGTGTCAAAAAAATGCTATCTAAATAACTTTCCATGTGGGGAAAACTTGAGGTAGGAAAAGAGTTTCTTAAGGCAGCTGTGTCATAAATGCACCACAATGCAGATTGTAAACACTGGTTTACTTCTGTAAAAATGTTTTGAAAATTTAAATATTATGTTCATTGTGACCTTCTAAAGAAGCAATGTAAATTCTTTCTTTAGAATTTTAAACTCTTCCTTTTTCCCTCACCCATAGTCAGGTAGAGTCATCACTCAGTAGCTAAGGGGGGGATTGGTTCCAGGATCTGCCACCAATACCAAAATCCTTGAATGTTCAAATCCCATAGTTGGTCCTTTGTACCCATGGATTCCACATCCTTGGATTCAGCCAACTCCAGTCATAAGCATGCTGAATGATCAAAAGTTGGTTGAATCTCTGGATTTAGAGACCCTGGATATGGATGGATGACTGCAAATAGATTACTATACTATACTTTTTGAAAAAGTGAGAATTTTTCTTCCTCAAAGACACTTGAATAGAGTACAAACCTACTTTTTAGAGTCAGATAAAATGTTTGAAGTGCACATAACCAACACAATATTGATATTCAGAATGTTAATAGTTTTCTGTGAATCAATAAGAAAAAATGATACCCCCTTTCTCAGCGGGCAAAATATTGAACAAGACCTTCAGGAAAGAGGAAATTCAGTTGATTGATTAACTTATGAAATGGTACTCCACCTCATTAGTGTCATGAAAAGTTTAGTACAGCTATTGAAGTGTATACACTAGAGTGTCTCAACTGAAAATGATTTAGAATGTTATTTTAGGTTGAGATTTCTCCTCCTAACTGCACAGGAGCAAGAAGCTAGAGAATGTGGAAAGAGAACCACTGAGGAAAGGAGAACGAATCTGACTCTCACCCATGATTGCAAATGTGGAGCCACTAGAATTCCCATACAGTGCTGGCGGGATTATAAATGGGTACAGCCACTTTGAAAAACTGTTTGTCAGGGTCTAGCGTAATGGAACACGTGTATTCTCCTATTAGCATAGTCAGATAAGTTTCTTGCTTGTGTGTGTGTGTGTGTGTGTGTGTGTGTGTGTGTGTGTGTGTTATTTCCCTTAAGAATAGGGGAGTTGTTGTCTAATGATTATAGACTTGGAGATTTGTAAGATGAAAAAATTCTGGAGGCCTGTTTCCTGATAATGCGAACGTGCTTAACACTGCTGAGTTGTCCACTTAAAATGAGTAAGTTGATAAAATTTGTATTTCTGTGTTTTACCACAATCAAGAAACGTTTCCTGCTATGTGTTGCCAGGCTGCCTTAGGGTTAGCTGATCTAAGCTGAACTCAGCATGACTCTGCTTTAAGCAGCATGTCTCTTGGGTTTGACCCCTTTGGGTAGGTTGGGATCAGATGTGTACTAGCTGTTTTCATTCTGGAGCCCAAGTTTAAAAAGACATTAGCTACTTAGGGAGAGCTCATTTCATAGTGATAGCAGGAAAGCTGCAGTGCTTCTTTGGCCTGGGTGTGGAACTGGCAAACTATCACTTCTGCTCGAATTTCATTGGCCAACACAAATTCCAATGCCAAGCCCAAAGTTTAAGATTGGGGAATTATATTCTGCCTTTAATGCAAGCAACTACAAAGTCACATAGCAGAGGAGATAGAAAGGGCTAAAGAGCTTCAGCTAAAATTTCAGTCTGCAACAGTTAACTCTGACCCAACAATTCCACTGGGTAGACCGGATAAAAAATCATATGTTAGGAGAAGGCATATGTTCTTAGCCTGAACCTGGAAATAACCTAAGTATCTAACCGTAGTAGAATTGAAGTACATCCATATAATTTAATGTTACAGAGCAGTGAAAATTTACTACAGCAGTTAACACCATGGGTAGATCTCATAAACATAATTTGAATGAAAGAAGCCCAAATGAAAACAATATATATTTTATTCTCTGTCCATACATTTTAAAAACAGGCCAAGTTAATTCATGGTGATAGAAGTTAGAATAATGGCTCTTCAGGCAAGGTAGTGGGCAATGTTCCACTTCTAAATATGCTTGTGGACACATAGGTATGTCCCTTGTGATATTCACTTACTTTGAATAGCATATCTTTGAAAATTTTGTCCTTTCCTTATTTTGGGAAGAGGTGGGAGATGGAAGGAAAACAGATATGCAGAAAAGAAAGATCAAAGAAAATGTAAGATGACCTTCCTATTAATACATAGAAAACTATTTGATATAGTGATATCAAAACTATTTGATATAGAAACGTGGTGAATGAAATCAGAAAGCTTAGATTCAAACCTCTTCTCCTGCCCTTTGAGACTGTACAAATTGCTTCTTGTTCCTTATTTTGCATATATCCTTTTAAAGAGGTGTTTAATAGTTCCCATCTCTTGCATTGCAGTGAGAATTAAATAAGAAAAAATATATACAGCACCTATCATAGGTATTGGTTCATTGTGGTGGTTAAACTATGTTAGTGTCTTCTGCTCCTTTTCATTTTCAAATTCTCAGTTTAGCCCAGATATTGTTGTTGCCAATGGAGGTTTACAAAAAAAAAATTCATATTTTAGAAACTTATTTTGGGATTGTGTTGCATTGTCTTCAGTCACTTTTTTTTATAGGACCAATGATGATTTTGGTGCTTATTCATTTGGTTTCTGATTGTAGTAAACAATAAGAATTTTACATGGATTTCTCATTTTACAAAGCTCCTAGTAATAAACTACACATCATGGTATATTAGAATTGTAGGAAATATTAGATATCATCCATTCATCCATCTCATCTTGAAATAGAAAAAGTTGAGTCCTAAAAATTATAAGTCACACTTAACACAGCTAGTTAGGAAAGAGTTGAGGTATGAATTCAATTCTGATTTTAGTTATGCTGGCTTTCCATCACATCATACTACCTGCTTAAGATAGGAGCCTGAGCATCAAATATTTTTGATGTTTCTCTGTGAGGGTATGGATCCTTATTGTACTTCTAGTGCCCAATATAGTAAATGACATGCTGTAGACATTCAATGAATTTAGAATAAATGAAAAATTTAATGGTATTAAGTTATTCTTTTATATCCCTTGGCTGGATAGAATATTACAAGTCATGTATATTATGCTAGATAAGATGAATACAGATTCCAGTAGGTAATGTCTCCAGTTCACTCCTATGGTCGATCTCTTCTAGTTCTTACACACATAAATGGTCTAGATTTTCATTTTCTCTCAAGATCTGATCAAATTAGGCTACATATCTCCCATCAATCATGGAGAAGGAAATGGCAACCTGCTTCAGTATTCTTGCCTGGAGAATCCCATGGACTGAGGAGCCTGGCAGGTTACAGTCCATGGGGTCGCAAAGAACTGGACACAACTGAGTGACAAACACACGCACACTCCCATCAATTCCATGGTGTATAAAGGAACAAAGCCCTTTAAAATATTTCTGCAAATTCAAGGGGACATTTTCATGACTACTTTGGTCTTCATGCTCTTGTTTCTACCCATGCAAACTTTACTCTTAATTCTATTCATCCTGATGGAGAACTTCACACTTGCTTTGACTTATACACAAACATAGGCATAGAAATGTTACTTGGAAAAAATTTATACATGAAATATACATTCATACATTTATATGTGAAATAGCCTTCTTTAAAATTTGGAAAGAGAGAAATATCTCAATAATGCAAGTAATTTTAAAAATTTTCGTCACTGTTCTTAAAAATCTTTTAGTCACCCACACCATGGAATTTCATTGGTCCTCCTTCCCAATCTGTTTAGCCACTGTTCATCTTGGTGAGCTTGCCTGTCACTCCTGGCTTTTCCGTCCCCTCTCTTGTTTCTAGAGTCAAAAGTATCAGTGTTCATGTCTCATGCAGAGCAAGCTTTTTCTTTCAGTTGACATCTTGAATAGACTACAAACCTGATCCTTGGGTTATGGAAAGGACCGAGAGGCGTAGAGGTGCTAACTCCTACCTTCTACCTCAAGTCTAAGGTGTTTTCCCTTCTCATGACTCTGTGTCACCCCTATTCATTCTGTCTCTTATAAAAGGAGTGACTTATCTGATTGATAAAATGTGTCTCAAAGATAAACTGACTGTGATAAGCTCAGTTTATTTCTCCTGCATATCTTAGACTTGTCTGCACAGAGATACCCATTTTGGAACATAATTATGAGTATATTGCACACTACTTAATATCCTGCTTTTTTCACTTAACATTAGGTGGAGGACATTTTATAAATAGTTATTTTAAACTTTGAGCTTTTTAAAAGCAACAAAGCATGAATTGTGAGGAACCAACAGTACATCAGTCATCATCATGCCTACAGAAGCTGATAAAAATATTCTGTTGGCTTCTCTTATAGGATTTAACATGTTTTCTTTCATTTTATACATTTATAACATATCCTATGTATAAATTGATACACACTCACCTCCTTCTTTGAAAAGGAAATAAATATATTTACCCTCTACTTATTGATATCTTTTAAAATTTCTACTGATATCTTTTAAAATTTCTACTGTTTCTAGTCTTATTTCTCCTGTTTTTGCCTTCTTCCTCTAATGAGATGTTTCTGTGAAGTCAGACAAAGAACACACAGAGATAGACAGGGTGTTTGCCTTGGGTTGGAAAAAAGTAACCAGTCTTGAAATGATTGACATACCAAAGACCTGGAGCCAAGAAAAACCTGGAGGTAGGGTATCAAATAATCTACTGTATCATGACCTAGACAAGCTTTGCCTCTGGGCACATTGGGGAACTCAGCAAGGACTAAGCAATGGGAGTGAGAGGAAAGAATATTTGCAAAGCGAGCTCTGCACAAGGCCAAGATCAGAAACTCATTGGATTATGGAGCTGGCTATAGGAAGGATAGTCCGCAGTTCTGACTACACTGTGGGAAGAAAGAGGTGAGCTCAAAATTGATATCTTTCATCCAGAAGTATCCAGTGGGATGAGTCACATTTTTAGAGGTCTCCAGATGGTGATAATTGAAGCCAGAAGGTGATAGGGATCTTTGTGGTCTACCATGTTTGAGACTTCTTACTGGCTAATAATGAAGGATTTGGGATCTAGTTTCTAAGAATTCCAGGAAGGGACAGGTTAAGAAGGTTGTTGTTCCTGTTAAAAGGGCTCCAGTTAGCCAGGGCACAAATCAAAAACTGAGATTGAAGTCCAAGTGCCTCTCGTGGGCACTTACTTTACCCCATGAAATGTAGGGGTGAGGGTAAGGCCCAGAGACCCTGACATACACACCTAGGATTCACCAGGCACAGGACATTTTGTAGTTGAAGAAACATTTTTCTTCGAAGTTTAACTTCTTCGCTTATCTCCATACATTTTAGTATTTCTGATTCATACCTCCTCAGTTTTTCTTGGATATTGATTACTTTTCTTCCAGATTAAACTTATAAAAGCTTGGTGTGGAGGTGTAAATAAGTCATTTGTGTATGTTAAAGGTAAATACACACACACACACACACACACCTAGACAAAGAAAACCCATCTTCAAAGAAAAGCACCCAGGGTTCAAAGAACCACATTGTATAACAGTGCAATGAATTCTTGTTGTGATCACATTGGTAGAAAGGAGCCTACAGTGAAGTAGCTTTTTGTGTGTCTTAACTGCAGAAGTCTATGTTCAAACTGTAGTCTGAACTCTATTTGGGAAAAAAAAACATATTGGGTTAATTTTTAAATATTTGATGCCCATTAAAATAAATATTAATTTTTTCCTATGTCTTTGAGGAATACATCATTTGACCATTCACATCATCCGTAGATCCTGTAGACCTTCTAACTGTTGCCACTCATTCTTGAGAATTCCAGACAATCAGCTCACTGTCTCTTGCAGACATGTCTTCTGTCATAAATCTTGAACATTTCAATATTCACAGAAAAGATGCTCCCAGTAAGCTGTCCTCTGAGTTTTTGAAGCACCTCATCTCCAGTGATGTTCTCCTGCACTCCACCCTAGCTATTCAACTCCATTTTTTCCAAAAACCTATTTCAAATACACTTTCCAACTGCAACCCCCAACTTGCCATCTTATTTCCTCTAATGTCCTTATAGCCAACAGTTCTTCAATCCCTTTACGGGATTTACAACCCTTTGGACTATTTTCATCTTTCACTCTCTCTGACCACAACTTAGCCTCTCTTCCCTCTTAGCTGGCTAGCATCCTAAGGCCCATCATTATGCTCTTTTTCTTGCATATACTCTCAATTCCTCTGCCCCTCATTCTCTCCCTCTGTCATCATCACCTGGCTACATTTAAATTCCAGTCCTTTCTCAGCTGAACTGACAGATAATATGAGTTAAAAAAAAAAAAATCACACCATCTGGTCTCATTTTAAATTCATGGCAGATATGTGTTGTCCTGTTATCCAATTACATTCCCATAGTTTCATCCTCTCTTAGGCAAATATTTTGAAATGTCTCTTATGTCTTCAAATCACTAATAACTCCTCCCTCCTCATTATTTTTCCTTGTTTTTTTTAATGTTTGACTAAGAAAATAGAGACAAATGCAAGAGAACTTTTATATATTTCTACAAGTTTATCTGAATTTGTAGATAAGCTTCTACAGTTTATCTGAATTTGAGCCTGTGATTTGTCTTCCTTTTTTATAACATTGTGTTGATATTTCCTTTTATGGCTGATTCTTCTGTTTGCAATGGGATCCATCCTCTCATCTATGGTTATGACATCTGCTTTTTCCCTCTTCCCCATATGAGCAAGTTTTCTTTTTCCTCCATCATTTTGTTTAATACACATATGTGATAATATCTCATTAAAGTAATTCTCTTGGTCTTATATCTGCATGTTGCCCCACCCCCATTTCTCAGATCTCTTGCGTAGCAGAACATCCTTTCATCACTCAAAACATTTTCTCTCTGATAGCTCTCTGCCACATGGTCTCAATAAGGCATCGATGGCATCACCTTTGCCAAATTTGATCAAGTCTCAGTCCTCATCTTACTTTTCCTGTGAGCAGCAATGAGCAGAGCTGATGCCTTTTTTTCATGAAATACTTCTTTACTTGATCTCTTAATACTTCTAGCAGTGATCCTCTCAGTTTACTCATCTTTGAAGTCTCCTACTGATATCTTTAACTTTGGGACTTCTGAGCAAGGGAATATTAGAGGCTCCAACTTTCTTTTTCTCTATTTTCACTCACTGTATGGTTGATCACATCCAATATCACAGTGATAAATAATTTAAGTACTTTGTGTATTCTAACTCAATCTTTCCTCTGAATTCTAGACTCATATGTATCATTGTCTATTTATATCCCCACTGGGATGTCTAATGAACAAACTTAAAATGTCTGGAAGTGGACTCTGGATTCCCATTCATCTCCTGATACACCTGTTCCTTCTATAATCAATTTATCTCTGCAAGTAGAACCTCACATCTCTTAGTTTCTTAGGACAGAAAAATCAGTCACCTCCTCTCTAATGCCTTACATCTGAATCTTCACCAAATACGGCAAATCTTACTGGCTTTAGATTTGAAATAATTCTGAAACTTGGCTTCTTGAATAATCATTATTACTATTACCCTTTTCTAAGTCAAATTCCCAGCAAACACAGATATTCAGACACATGTATTATATATCTATCTCGCCATCTATCTACACAACTTGAATTTACACACAAATGCACACTTTCAATGGCTTCAAGATGTACAGCTAAGTTTAAGAAAATATTTAATATACTGGGGCTGGTTAGAGTCCATACTGACATAAATCAATCATTGTAGAATGCTTATAATTCATACTTGAGGGCTAGTTATTTTTCCCCCTTTGGGCTTACCCATTTTTCTATTAGGTCAAAACCAGAATATTTCTGGGCTGGGAATCAGAATAATGATTTGTAGCAATGCTATTTACAAGTTGTATGATGCAGATATATTTGCTTTACCACTTTGCTTCAGTTTTCTCAGCCACAAAATAGGCCCTGAAATATATTCATCATTTGCCTTTAAAAAAAAATGTGGCTCCTTGGAATAACAAGAGGAAGATATTTTGAGAAATTGAAAGAAGAAAATCAAGATACAGTTTAAAATATTATATACCCACTGGGGATCTTGGAGGAAAGCAATTCCATTTCTCACCTCTTTTCCCCCAGCTCTGCTTCCCTGTGACTGCACAATTTAACACCACAATCTGATGCCCAGGAAGTAAACTTGTGTACTATCTAGTCATCCTGCCAATCAAAAGCAGGGCAAAATGCAATCCCACCTGGGGAAACGAGACCAAAAAAAAGTAAATAAGATTCAGTTTGGAGAATTGGGGGAGGAAGAGAACTATTTGAAGATTATTAATATCAAAGACTTAATTTTGTCATTTTATAGAGTTGAGTTAATGGATTGAACTTGTGGCTGTTTAATATAGTTTTGGCAGAAAGTGATGTGTCAGAATTTTTACATCTGAGATACTTGCTGTTTTAAGCTGACTGGAAGCATCAATCATAGGTAAAATTTTCCTGCTGATAGTTCTCTTTTCCTCTCGTTATCAAAAAAGAGGAATTTATATGTGATTTTTCAATGGAAATAGGAAGAGAAGAAAGCCAGCTCGTTTCAAAGACACTTTAAAGCTGCCTGCATTTCTATTTAACTTTGAAAACAAACTTAAAACTGATATTCTGAATTCTATTAGCAATCATGACTGCCCAAGACCCCATTATCATTCCTTACATCTTGACTTAGCTGTTGTAACATGAAACCCTCCAAAGTATGATGTTATATTTTTGAGGGGATTGGAGTCTGCAGACTCTGAGAGAAAGGAAGTTAACTTTTTTATGGACTTAGTAGGTTCTGAACTCTGTTCTAATTTGGCTCTTTGCATTCAGAGTTTATCTCATATATAATCATCATGGTAATTATTTGAGATAGGTGTTAACATTTCTCATTTAACAAATGAGGTTACAGAGGCTCCAAGAAATTGAATGACTTGCCCAAGGTTATTCAGCTAATAAATAGCAGATTCAAGAATTAAGCTCTGATCTTTTTCTTTCAAAGACTGAACTCTGGCATAATCTATTTATAGTTAGGATTACTTGCTGAAAATTATGAAGTGAATTTAGCCCAAATTTAGATATACATTTGCAGTCATTAATTTTAAAATGAAATATGCAAATAGAAAAAGAATAGAAATCTACCCAAATTCGTGTGATTTAATACCAAATGGATTAACATGGGATTCAGAAGACATTCTTTTTGGTCTCAACTGTCATGCTAACTAGCTTTGTGACCTGGGGCATGACTTGGGACCTTAGATTTGTCATCTGTAAAATGAGGATATTGAACACAATGATCTTTATATATCATTGCTAGTATAAAAATATTCTGTGTTTCTGAGTGGAAATTAGTTGCAATGCATTTTCTTTGTCTCAGAATCATATTAGTAAAGCAACTGAAGGGGGAAAAAATGGACAGGGGAACAAAACCACTTGCCGCACTTCTATGCCATTACATAATCTCATTAAATAATTCCTATAACCAACCTGGGTGTCAGGTGTTATCAACCCAGTTTCACTGAAGGAAAAAAACTCAGAAGTAAAGCAGGTTACCCAAATTCACTAGCAAGATACAATACTGAAGGAGTGTTTGACAATTTTAGCTGGAGGAAAAAATAAAAAGGCCCTGTTACCATTCTGTGAAACAAAGTGCTTCAAAAGTCTTATTTACTTGGAGTAGACTCATGTGATCATTTAAAGTGAGGTAAATATGGGTTCAAATACACAAGGCACCTCTTTACTGTATAGTTTCCATATGAGTAGAGCATGTTTATGCAATGAAGGAAATAAAATTTGATCCTGCATGTTTCCAAATTCTTATGAATGCCAAAATCTTAGTTCTTAATGTGGTGAATCAAATTATTACTTTGAATGCTTCTTCAAAATATGTACCTTAATTAGCTCTTTTCAAAGTAATATGGAGAAGAGCAACTATTGTACAGTACAGTTTTAAGCATCTGTTCTTATTGAGATCAGTATGGAAAAATAGGAGGAAAATAAAGCCCAGTGGAGGTTGGAGAGGTAGGGAGAGAGGCTGGGGCAGGCCCCACAGGGCTTACTGGCCAACCTGAGGATTTTTATCTTTTCCTTAAGGAAAATAAGACATTATTTAAGGATTGCATGATCCAGATTGAAATCCAAAAAGATTATTTGAGCTGCACTAAGAATAATGGTGTTGGAGAAGACTCTTAGAGTCCCTTAGACTGCAAGGAGATCCAGCTTGTCCATCCTATAGGAATCAGTCCTGGATGTTGATTGGAAGGACTGATGCTGAAGCTGAAACTCCAATACTTTGACCACCTGATGCAAAGAAGTGACTCATTGGAAAAGACCCTGATGCTGGGAAAGATTGAAGGTGGGAGGAGAAGGGGATTATAGTGGATGAGATGGTTGGATGGCATCACCAATGCAATGGACATGAATTTGAGTAAACTCTGGGAGTTGGTGATGGACAGGGAGGCCTGGTATGCTGCAGTCCATGGGGTTACAAAGAGTCAGTCATGACTGAGCAACTGAACTGAATTGAAGAATAATTCAGTGAGTTTAAGTGAAAGTCGGTCAGTCGTGTCCAACTCTTTGCAACCCCATGGACTGTATCCATGGAATTCTCCAGGCCAGAATACTGGAGTTGGGGGTAGCCTTTCCCTTCTCCAGAAGATCTTCCCAACCCAGGGATTGAACCCAGGTCTTGTTTGAGAGTCTCTAGAGAGGGTCAGATGAAGTAGTTATGATGGTATTGCTATAAATCAGGTAAGAGAAAAGATGACATACATTCAGACAGGTATGTCATATAGATAGTGAGGTGGATTGACTTGATTGACAAATGATATAGGAAATGAGGGTGACAGGACTTGAATACAGTTGTTGAAGCAGAATAACTCCTACATTTCTGTCTCATGCAACTGTATGACAGTTCTGGAAAGGCACCAGGTTGAAAGGTTGATCATAGTGGGAAATGGATATTCCAATAAATACATTACAGAGTGTGGTGCTCTGCAGCTGAAATTTCTTCTGAAGATGCTTTCTGATATAGCCTCTTGTTAATGCCACTATCCTCCTTAGAACAGAAAATTCCCAAGAAGAGAATGAGTATAATAAACATAATGATGTATATTTGAGAGAAAAAAGTCTTGATAACTTATTATTCTCTGTATCAGTCTAGCATTTGTACTTTCCCCTTAATAGGCTTGTCACAAAATGTGAAATCCCATTTATTGTGGATAACTAACAGCTGGCATTTCTGAAGAAGGAGAGAAATACAGGTGCCTTTGGTTTGATGAGAAGCATTAAACATACATGATCATCAACTATTTTTTTTTTTTTATCATCAAAGTAGTTAGGTATTCAGGGGCTTAAATGTATTCAGGGTTATTGAGACTGTAGTTTCTCAGTGACCAAGAAGGTGTATCCTCTTCAGTTGTCTGTATTGCTGAACTCTTTATGTGTTTTGGATGGAATGATCATCTAACATTTTTGTAGTGGGCTTTAGAAGGTATTTATTTAATTCTGGCGTGGCCCTGGCATTGTCTGTCAGCAATTTCCATTTGAAATTGGGACTCCTAGAAATTAACCTAAACTTGTAGATTTCTTATTGGAAATACTTCCAAACTCATTTTATGTGTTCTAGTACTCTTGCCTGGAAAATGCTGTGGACAGAGAAGCCTGGTAGGCTGCAGTCCACGGGGTCGCGAAGAGTTGGACACGACTGCAGCGACTCAGCAGCAGCAGTAGGTGCGTTAGTACAGTGGCTATTTTCTAAGCTCTCCTGCATTTTAGAGCTTATGCTATTGTAACTGGGAAGGGTTAATATTGAATTTATACTGGATCTGATTAAGTGACTTTAACCCTTATTTTGCTGCTTTTGTTATTATAAGCCTACACAGTGGTCTGCCTCAGGGGAGATAACCTGAGCCGCCCACCTGTGAAGGACGGACTGTAAGGAAGTGAAATTAACACATTCCCCTGACTGAAGCTCGCCATTCTAGGGGACATTTGCAAGGATTAAATAGTCTTTTTACTTTGTTTCCTTACCAGCCCCCCCCCCCCCGCCCCGGCCATCTCTGATCTAGAAAAGAACCTGGCAACCAGGTACCCACAAGATGGTTATTTTGAGGCACTAGCCTGCCATCTTCTTGGTCAGCTGGCTCCTGAATAAAGTCCCTTCATGATCCTAACAGGTTGTCTCGGATTCACTAACTTACCTTGCTTGCATTGAGTAGAGTGAGCTTGGACTTGGTAACACTATGTGCCTTTCAAATGTTATCCTGTTCATTTCCTAATGAAATGCTCTGAGGCAGGTACCATTTTTTCTAGCCATTTGACACAAAAGTGACAACTCTGGATCTCTATTTTTGTACCTTGTTACCTCCAAAGCATTTGTGTAAGAGAGGAAAGTAAAAGAGATGGAGGAAAGAGAGAAAAGGGGAAAAGATTGGGATTCCCTCAGTTATTTCAGAATAAGGAAGTGCTTTCCCTTATCAACACCTGCCAAGAATCATAGCTCTTTGTATATTCAGGCATGGTGATTCTGCTCATGACAGCTATTTGAGATGTTCATCCTGTTCTGCTGTGGCTGTTGGAAGAGTATACTCCACAAGTGTCCAGAGAGAGCCAGACCACATAAAACCCAGGAATCTGTCAGAGGTGACTCACTCAAATCAATCTACAGAGAATCCTGCTTAGCTAAGAAAATCTACCCCATAGAGTAATAGAAATAAATCATTCTTCTGGGGACACAAAAATGTGGTTGAAATATCACCTAAATACAAGACTTCTTCCTAGAGTTCTCCCTGAAGTAATGAGAACCTTTAATAGTTTCCTTTCACAGCGCCACTCCTCTGGCCTCTTAACCTTCACATACTAGTCAACACTGGTGGACTGCCTCCTTCATTCTCAATACTGTGCTGCATTTGTGGGATCCCAGATGAAAAGCATTTTCAAGCAAAAAATTAAATGTAGACCTTGAATAAGTAGAAGGGACAAAAGAAACAGGAGGTAGAAAGGAGAAAAGATAAGGTACAGAGGGTATGGGGAAGACTGTATCCCAGCTTAGATTTGTCTAACTTTGCCAGCCCATGATGTTTAAAATCAGCAAACCAAAATATTTTATATTTCTTATTCAAGCCCTGTTGTGTTCCAGAGATTTTTTTGAAGTACCACCAATGTTCTGATTTAGGGGATATGGAATAGGGCCCACAGATCTGCATTTTAAATAAAGCCTCCCAAGTAATTCCACTAAAGTATGAGCATCAGTTGTCTACAGAAGTCAGTTTTTGTCTACTGTGTCTTCATTAAGGAACAATAGTCAGCCAGGTCTCAAAAGTAAAAGGGATTTGAGTAGAAGAAAATACGCTTGTCTAGATGTGTAGTCATTGGGGGTGTAAATTCCCAGTGAGTTGTACTTGACAATTGACTTGCTGCCCATTTTTAGTTAGGATGAACTGCTGCATGCAAAAAAAAAAAAAAAGCCCCAGTCTTTTTCCTGTAGCTATTAACAATCAGAAGCATATGCTGTCCCCTGAAGTTAAAATTTACAAGGAGATCAGAAAGTGGGGATGGTGAGTAAGGTGGGAAGTGAAAGCACTTTCATCGAGCAGCTCAAGATTGGAAATGTTAGAAGGTCATTCACTCAGGTACAAAACTTTATTTTTATCTCCTCCCTGGAATATTTAGATCTGACCGTTGTGCCTGACGGCTTCTCTCCCAGAGCTGTCGTGGGCTGCCTTAAAAGGAAAAAGCTTATGTAAAGAAGACAAGTGTGGGAAGGCAGGCATCAGCTTAACAGACCAAGGAGCTCAGCAATTCCACCCACTGCTTCTTTCCCAGAGCAAACTCCCGAGAGATGCTCTTCTAGCAAGATGTCTGGTGCTTTACAGTGCTTCCCCAGTCCTGATGCAATGATTTCCTCCTGATAGCTTAATTTTATTAGATCATAGGAGCACAGCCTGGAAATGTGAAAACACTTAAAGGGAAAGAGAAACGTTCAAAGCAGCTGTTTAATGTAGGGTTTAAGGGAAAAAAAAGAATCTGAGAGGGGAGGGAAAAAAAGAAAACACCTAAATCTGAAACCTTACAAAATAAAAGCTATTTAGGCAGGCTCCTTTTCCCTGTATGAGTAAAATATTCATGAATTTCGCTGCTATGGTATTGTATGCTAGATGCAATCAAGACTCTTCTGCAGAGCAGAAATCATTGAAAAGTGTACTGTTACCTTACAATGCTTCATGGAAAATCTGTGAAATCTGCATTGCAAGGCACTGTCTCTTACTGTAGCAATGTTGCTTCCTAAATTTCCAGGAGAAGGAGCGATGATCTTTACTTTCTGTAATGCTATTCATAACAAGATGCCTGGGGGAGGTAACTGGCTGCTGATGGGAAGATAAAACATAGAAAAGGGGTGAATGATCTCACTCACAGCCTAGTCAATATCAGTGCCCTATGATTCAAACCAGAGGAACATTTGATGATCTGGAAAGCAGGTATACCTCTTTATGAGGTAGAAAGACAACTCCAAAGGCAGTCTATGTCAAAAGAGCTCTTTCCCATAGGTGATAGTTCACACAGTCTCTTTGAGCCACGACGAACTTGTTCTTTCTTGTGTCCATCCATCTACCCATCCATCCATCCTTCTTGCATTGATCTATATGTTCATGTATTTATCTGTTTGTTTAGTGAATGTTTTAGAGTGCCTGTCCTATTTGATGAACTGTACACTAGAAACAAAAGGATGGATAAGATTCCTCCACCTCACTGCTGACTAGAAAAAAAAAATACACAGTCTAAAAATTGTGTTTTATTTTTATCTGGGAAACTTACTTAGAACTCCAGCCTGAGAGACAAACTCTCTGCTCTGGGATGCTGTTCTAGAGAGGTAAGAAAGGAACCAGGTGTATAGAAATTTTTCCTGGGGAAAAAAACCCCCACATAATGGAACATCAACATATATCTACAATCACAAAAGCCAGGCATCTCAAGTAAATGAGTTTAGTGCTTTTCTGTGTATGAGAATATCAAAAAATCGGAACTCATTACGATAAATCCTTTGATGTGTATCTCAGGTATGTAGGGCTGGCTTCCCGTTTTTCTCCATCCCTTCAGGGTGCACGGCCCTTGTGGGCTGCTGTGGCTAAAGGCTTGATGGTGAGCAACAGGTGTTCTTTACTGAAATGGCAGGCAGTGTTCTTTGTCTACTCAAACCCCTCACATTTAAATAGAAAGATGTATTGACTTATTTCTGGTTAAAAATAATAGACTGAACACGTAGTTACGTCAGCTCAACCTTATCAAAAAGATGGTCAGAACAGGAGAGGATGAGTAGTAAGTAATCTATTGTTTTATTTCATTTTTGGCCATGCTAGGTCTTTGTTGCCATGTGAGGGCTTTCTCTAGCTGCAGCAAATGGGGGCCGTTCTCTAGATGTGGTGCTCAGGCTTCTCATCGGGTGACTTCTCTTGTTGCCCAGCATGGGCTCTAGGGTGTGCAGGCTTTAGCAGATGTGGCACATGGGCTTAGTTGCTCCTGGGCATGTGAAAACTTTCTGGACTAGGGATCAAAACTATGTACCCTGCATTGGCAGGCAGATTCTCCAGAGTAGTAACTAATCTAGAAGTCTCTAGAAAGAAGACTAATACATGGACAGCAGGGAGGTCTAAGAAACCACCCAGTTTATTTGTAGGGACCTTTGAAGGCTCAGGTGATGCCTAAAATCTTAAGAATTGGCTGAAAGCTTGCTTAAGAAGCATTTAGAACAGCAAAAATTTCTCCATCCCATCCTGCAGACAGGCAAATGGTCTTTCTACCTTTAGATAGAATACATAGGGGTTTCATTCTCTGGCAAGTAATACCAGAGGATCTGTGAACTGTAAATGCAAGCAGCAGTGAAGAACGGTCTTCCCTGTTGAAAACAGGCCACATTAGTACTAAATTATATGCTGAAGGTTGAGACCTTCATTCTTCTACTGTTGTCCTCTGTCAGCTTTTTGGACACCTATAGCTAGGTATACACAGACCAGCCAGATGCTGAGAAATGTTTTCTGTTGCATCTAACAATCTGAATGAGTTGACATGGGGGGTTCACTAACTTTAAAAATAAACAAGTCAACATTATTTGTCACTTCCATGTACAAGAAAGACCACCATCCACAAGTCCTATCCACAAGCATGTGTGTCTATTCAGATGTTAATTTTCACACTTTTATGTTGTAGGGGGAGCCAAAGATCAGGTTAGAAGGAGATATCTAATATGAAAAGGACCAAAACAAATAAAAAATAGAAAAAGCACCTTGAGAAAGTAGCCTCTTGAGAAAATAGCATCTCTTTGGGAGAAAAAGAATACTAAAACAAAACTATTCTTTAACAAACTGGGATAGGGAAGATACTGAAGTTACTGGAAAAATAAAAGTTTCTCAGGTGGTGCTGGAAACAGGGGTGTCTTTCTAAATCTACACTGTGAAATGTAGCTGCACTCTACAGTAATCACTGGCCACATGTCGCTGTTTAACTTTGATGACATTAAAAATTTCCTTTCTAAATATTTGATGAATGGGATCATGTCAGTGCTAACAGAGTGGTGGAGGGATACTGAAGAAGGTGTTAGTATCTTTGGCTTAGGCAGCTGAAAAGGAGCCATTTCACCTGAGTCATGCTTTGACAAATTGGAAATGGGTAGAGAATGTCCTGAGTTTGAGACCAGCCAAGTCTTATGTCCTGTCAGGCTTTGGTCCTCCCTGTGCCCTTTCTTGTGACTTGAGCATTTGAAGAGGCTGTGAAAGCAAAAATGAGGGCTCTGGGGAGGGATGCAGATGTAGGAGACCTGAGAAGACCAGAGGACATAATGTTAAACAAGTTTCTGAGTTGTTGGTTAGTTGGAAACAGAAGTGAAATATCAGAGGAGCCTTAGGTAAGAGTATGAAAGACCACAAAGAACGTGGGTAGTGTGACCGGTGTTGGAAAGGTGGAGTAAAATCTGTTTGGTTTAGTTACTCTTCACAGAATCATGTTCTAACCCTGGCCATTATATGTTTAGCACTCCATGTAAGTATAAGGTTCACACCTGCATGATGGAAAATAGTGTTAAAATACAGATTTTAAAAAAAAAAGCAAGAAAATGTTGCTCCCTCTAATTATATTCAAACCTGTCTATGGAGTCTCACATGTGTTTTGTTGAGAACCATTGTTTTCTGGCCAGTGATCCACAAAATAAGAAGATAGAAAGGACCAGAAGGGCAGTTGTCAGACAAATTCAAATAAACTTTAAGGTAGGGAAAGAATGAGAAGATGAGACACATGAGTCAGCAATAAGTTTCTGAAGTAAAACAGACAAAAGTTGGGGCTTTCTGAAGTCTTTCTTATCAGAGACAGGTATTATTTATTATTCATAACTGTTATGAATAAGAGCAAGTTAAAAACTGAAAGCATAAAGGTATTCACGATCTTGTTTCTAACACAACAGAAGTATTATTTGATAATAGCAGGGGTTTAATTTTAAGACTGCTTATTTATGGTATTAATAAATTTATCATATTTGCAATTCATATTGGCACCTTTCAGGATTTAGGCATTGGATTAACTATATAAGGTGTCATTGATCCTACTGGAGAATGTCTATTGCAGGATTCATTAATTTATTAAGCATGCTTTGAGTACTTATTAAGAGTTATGTCTCTATACTTTAAAGAGAAACATGCCTAAGACAAGGTCCATCATGGAAGATAAATAGGGAGATATTTTATCATTAAAGTGTATATGTGTGCATGTATGATGGGAGAGAATTCAACTATTTCTGGTAGTTGATAAACAAAATTTACTATACTACTTTTCAGTTGCAGACATTATGCTATGTTATTTAATCATTTAAACCATCTTGATAAAGAACTATGATTTTTTTCCTTTGAGCATCAGATGAAGTTGAGCCTTTATTCATTTAATAGACGCCATATTCTGCAAAGTGAAATGTAAAGGGATTTGAAATGCATCTTGAACAATTAGTAAATTATTTAATTAGGTTATCTAGAAATACATTTATTCAACAATTATTCATGATCACTTGCCAAGAGGCCAGCTCCATTTTAGAAGCTGCAAACCAAAACAGGCTAAATAGATTTTCTTGTATCCTAACGGGAGAAATAAGGTAACAAATAAACAAATAAATGGATATTATGTCAGGTAGTGGGTGATAAGTGTGCTGATGGAAAATGAAGTAGGCCTGGGCACTTTCTAAGGGAATTAGAAAAGTAAAGCAGAGTGAGCCTCCACCCACCTTCTGTATTTTCAAGCCTGTGAAGGTATCCAGAGGAAAGTGTTACTGGCTTTCCAGCAACATTCCTGATGGGCTGACCAGCATTACTCTCCTCCTGCCTCTAGAGGGCAGTTCACAGCAGTGTGACAGGTGCGTCTCTGAAAATGAGTCTTCTTAGGGATAAAGTTATCTTTACACATAGTAAGTCCTTGATATGTGCTGTCATCATAGTTCCTATAGTTAACGTGAGATGCTGTGCACTTAGCATGAGATTTGCTCTCTGCCTTGCTCTCTAGACACACTAATCGCTGATGGCTCTATACACACATGCAGAAAAGAAAAATCAACAGAGGCACACAGGGAAACTTTTGGAGGTGATACATCTATTACCTTGATAGTGATGATGGTAATGTGAGTGTATATGTGTGTCCAAATTATGTATGTTAATTATGTGTGTCTTTTGGCATACTGTTTATACTTCAATATAGCTGGATAAATAAAATGTTTAAAAAGGAATCTCTTTGAGCTGGATTGACCAAACTCCTGGGTGATAGCCGCTAGAATCACACCTCTGGGTGCCCCCCTCAGTTGTCTTCTGCCCTGTCCTGGATAGGGGCTTCTCCTAACACCATGAGATCCTGAATCACCCCAGTAAAATCTGTTGGAGGCACTTTCCGGGGTCTGTTGATTTCAGCAGTTCGTGGATCTTCATGATTCCCCTGTAGCCAAGGAGACACCTGTATCCACTGGGTCAGAGGACTACACAGAGTAGGTTATATTTCCCTGAGGTAAAAATGTGAATTTATATGTCAGATGTGTCCTCTTGTGATTTCTCATGCGGGTTTTAGTCTCTGCAGAGGTAGAAGAAGTAAGTCCCTTGGGGAGTGGGGCCACGGTTTTTACATTTTTTTATTACCTCCATTCCCTTTTCTCCCTCTCTTGTGCTTTGAGTACAGTCTGTTGCCATTCAAAGAGATCTGCTTAATTATTCAACAAAACTTTCTGAGTATGTACTGCAACATCCCCCATAATTCATGGCTTTAGAGTTGCAAAGAGATGGACAGATTGGCTGCTGCCTTTGAAATGCTCATAAACTGTTTGTGAACATAAAAAAAAATAAATGTATGGATAGCTATAAGGCATCTAAAGGCATCCTGTGGACAGGAAAATTATTGTGGTGAGAGCTTATAAGGTCAGTGTGAGGTTAGGCTCAGGGCAAAGTTAATTTGTGAATCATGAACTGTGAAGATCAAGAATTGGAATTGAGGCTGTTCCCAATGTGTGGAATGTCATAAACAAAAGCAATAGCTTCTGGAAAGTCTTAAACATATGTGGAACATAGAATGTGCATCAGCCTGGCTAAGTCACAGTACTAGGAATGTGGAGACATGAGATCGGATAGGATATTTGTTAATAGAAGGTATGGAAGCCCAAAATAAGGATCTAGTTTTATGGTAATAAGTAGCCAGAGGTGATATCCATTTGTAAATTGAAAATTCATTTAAGGAAATGAGAACATTAAAAACATCTTAGAATTTACAACTGGGTGGTCATTTATATGTTGTTCTAAAATAATAGCAATAAACTCTCTTGCATATAGAACAAAAAAGCTAACTATGGCCAATCTGCAGTTTAATTCCTGGTGAGGATGGCTCAAGCACCTGGAACACATCTGGAATATGGCGGTCTACCTCCCACTCCTGTGTGTGTGAATACGCACACCCACACACACCTGATTCTGCTCATATAGGGCCTTCTTTATGTGAAGGAGCTCTCCTTCAGGTGTGAGCAGATGAAGAACTTTAGTTCACAGACAACTTAATATCGAATGTTAATCTTTCTTAAAAATTCTTGTTTAATAACCCTCTTATATCCCCTCCCTTCTTGCAACCCTTCTTTGCTCTCTCCTTGGAAACAAAAATTAACTATAAGTAAAAAATTAGCACAAAAGCTGTCATGACTCTCTGACCTCATGAACAGAGATACTCAACTTCTCCACTCCTGACTCCTGGCCACTGTTAGAACTCTGGGTTCCCCCTGCAGTGAGGGGACCACTTAGCTGGGAAACGAGGAAGGAAGTTTCTCTGTGAGTTGCTCTCTCCCTGACCCTGTAGCTCTCCAGGTTTTCCTACCAAGTTGCTGTACCTAGTAAATACAGTAAAGGGAGGCATGCCTGTCCCACAAATTATTCTGAAGACAGATTTACAGGAATAAAGAGCCTGTTAAACATGCAGCTCTGGAGGCCACCAGGTAACGCAGATTCTTTACTTCATTCCTTTTGTTGGCAAAGCCATCTCTTCATCTCTTCCTCCCTGCACTGACTTTCATCTCTAAGGGTAGCCTTTGCCCATGTTTTTATTTTTGAATGTCATAATGGTAAACTGAAAACCCCTTTGGGTATCTTAATGAAGTGGATGATTCAAGCACATTACCTCTACTTCAGAATCACCAATTCTGCCTCCTGGTTCAGGAAATTTCTAGACTTCTCTCTGACCACTCTACAGTGCTTAATTTCAATAACTCAGTATCTCTGTAGAAGGGCTTTTGTGTGCTTTCAGAGCAAGGCTTGTGGCTATTCGATTTCAGTTACACCCATTTGTCTGCTCATTTTCTCCATCTCTAATTTGTAGAACTCAGCATTCTCCAAAACACTGATGTTGGCAGAGGGCTTGAGGCTAGTCTGTCCCTTCTACTGTGGCTGGGCTGACTCCCTCTGTGAGGAGGGCTGGGAGAGTTCTTTTTCCTCCACCAAGGGCTGGGTCTGAATGTTCACTGCTGCGGATGCAGAACTCAGCCTAAATGATATAGGACGTGAGGGGGCGGCAGCCAGTACAAAGCAGTGAAATAAATTACCATATAGATCATGTTCTGGTGGCTAAGATAGAAGTGATGTGTGTAATGAATCAAAGCTGGAAGGGGTTCTGGTGCATGGTGATAGTGAGGGAGACAGAGTCCTCCGTGGCTCAGCCTGCACTTCTGAGGGCCCTGTGTGAGGAATCTGTGAGTAAGCAGAAAGAGCTCTGTGATGTGACAAGGGAAGACATTTGTGAGGGCATGGGAGGCCTCTCGTTACTGTAGGGGGATCCGTTATTTCGCCAGCCCAGCAGTTTGAATCTCCGGTGGGGACGTCTCCTCCCCTGTCGCAGGCAGCCTTGCATGGATTCAATTGCTGAGCCTTCCTCTCTCCTGCTGGCCTCAGCCCATTACCCAGGTGGGCACACGACCTCCCTCTCTTTCTCAGCCTGAATCTTGAGTGGAGATTTCTCACGATGCAAACAGCCTGCAGCCTATTTGTCCTGATAGCAGAGCCCTGACCACATGGCCCGTTTGCATCTGCTCCCCAGGGTTACCCTGGTTGCTCTCTGTCCTTGAGCCCTGGCTCTTCTGGTTCCTTTTGATTATGTAAGCTAACGTCTATGCCGAGAATACCTTTTGTGCTCAAGTTAGCCTGGGTCGGTTGCTTTTGTTTGCAACAAACTCTTCTGGTTGTTGAAAATTTCAGAATATCAGGGTCTTCAGTTTTTTTTTTAATTTTTTATTCGATTTATTTCTTTAAATTGGGACTGATTGCTTTACAATATTGTGTTCGCTCCTGCCTTATGTTAACATGAATCAGCCATGTGTGCTATGGATGGACTAAGTTGCTTCAGTCGTGTCCCACTCTGCGACCCGCCATGGACTGTAGCCTGCCAGGCTCCTCTGCCCATGGAATTCTCCAGGCAGGAACACACTGGGATGGGTTGCCATTTCCTCCTACAGTACAGATGTCCTCCCTGTCCTGAACCTCCCTTCCAACTCCCACCCATCCCATTGCTCTAGATTGTCACAGAGCCCCAGGTTTGAGCTCCCTGAGTCATAGCGTCCCACTGGCCTCTCAGTTTCTTAGCGGTGTGTTGTGCCAGCAGGTAGGCTGTTTGTGTAAAGGTTATCTGCATGCATCTCTTGTAGTTAGACTGGAAGAGAGAAATGGGAAGATAGGATTATGGTTAGACTTAGGGTATTGTTCTGATAACTTCCATAAAGAAAATCATCCCGTGGATGATGTCACAGAGCGCTTTTTAAGGCTAGTTGTAGGACGAGTATATGAACTGGATTCTGCTTCCTCTGAATTTGTCTATGGCAGAGTGATCATTAATCCTTCTTCTAGCCGATGGGAGAGTTAGGTGGTATTGCTAAATGTCTGACAAGTGTCTTGGTATATTAAAGGTGATTCCTTAACAGTTAATCCTTAATCTCCCAACTTTCCTTGGAAGATTCTATTGCAGCTGGCACTTTAAACAATGCATTGGGATCAGATATGTCTTGTTCCCAGCTTCTTCTTCACCTGGGTTGCTTTCCATAGTGGGTGATGATGGGGAGTGTTCAGATACATGAAATAAAATGTTGGCAATCATCACAGCAAAAGTCTTATGAAACTTTTTGGTTTAAAGATGATGTGTGTACAACATGTTATATAAATTTCATGGCCAAGGTCTGACTGGATGTAGGTATGAATTATATCCCATTAACATGATTATCTTCATTTCATTATACCTCTAAAATCCATTTGCTAATGAACAATCCCCCAATCATGTCTCCGTCAGGGCCCAGTGAGAGATCTGCTTTGGGCCTGCCACTTGTTTGCGATAAGTGAGCACTGATGCTGTTGTGTTTCTACCTTGCAGTCATAATTCAATTCTGCTGCTCTCCTTGGTCCTGATGTGAGGAGGCACTCTGCATCCTCCCATTGCCCAACACCCACCTTATCCTGAATCCATGTATTACTTGGTTTTCATGCTCCAAGGCAGTGCTGATTGTCTTGAGTCAGCCTGTTCAGTGTTGAACTCTCTCCCTCCTCTTTGAGGCTTCCCTGATAGCTCAGTTGGTAAAGAACCTGCCTGCAATGTGCGAGACCCTGGTTCGATTCCTGGGTCAGGAAGATCCCCTGGAGAAGGAATAGGCTACCCACTCCAGTCTTCTTGGGCTTCCCTTGTGGCTCAGCTAGTAAAGAGTCCGACGGTAATGCAGGAGACCTGGGTTCTATCCCTGGGTTGGGAAGACCCCTGGAAAAGGGAAAGGCTACCCACTCCAGTATTCTGGCCTAGAGAATTCTATGGACAGTCCAGGGGGTTGCAAAGAGCTGGACACGACTGAGCAACATTCACTCTCAGTGGCTCAGTGGTAAAGAATCTGCCTGGCAATGATGGAGATGCAAGTCTCTTGGGTTGGGAAGATCCCCTGGAGAAGGAAATGATAACCCCCTTCAGTATTCTTGCCTGGGAAATCCTGTGAGCAGAGGAACCTGCCGGGCTGTAGTCCATAGTGTCACAAAGAGTTGGATATGACTTAGCAATTAGCAACAGCAGCCTCCTCTTTGAGACTTAAAACTAGTCTGTTAGGCCAAACTGGGGATAAGAGTATGGATGGACAGAGGCTATGTCATGATGATAACCAATGGCATTTTATCATTTTCTCACATTCATGGCTTACTTCTTTCCTTCTTTGTGTGTGAGTATATGTAAATTGAGCAAATGGATACATGGAGAGGATGGTGCCATCTAACTCCATGCTCCACACTCTAGACCTGTCCAGTTTCAAACCTGGACTAGTTAGGATACCATGCTACATCTCTTAGAGAAAGCTAAATCAGGGGATACTGTTTCAGTGACTAAAGTATTTTTGTTCTCAATCATGACTTGATGGAAATTCTATACTGTAAGTAATGAGGAGTATTTTAACCATTGAATATAATCTTTAAAAGAGTAATATAAGTATTGATGGTGTATTTTCCCATCTACTGGAAAGAGGTTACGTTAATAGTTAACAAACAATCTTCAGGTACTGAAAAGAGAACATTATATTAGCAAAAAAAAAAAAAAAAGCAGCTTTCTTTAGAGAAAGGTAAAGAAACTCTAGCTGCTATGACTAACTTCTGTTCAACATAAATTATGTAATTTGATATTTCCATAAAATTTTTCTTTTTAAAAAGAAATTTTTCTTTTTAAAAATTAAACACCAATTTTTGCTGTTATATTGAAATTAATTGTTAATTATAAATTTTAGCATTTCACCTTTTCTTTTGCTAATATACAGAGAACATCTGATCCTTGCCCAAACTCTGGAAAACACATTGGATTTAGGGAGGTGCAATTTATGAAATTATTGTTAATTTATTAAAATTTATGTTGACTTGGAGAACTTTTCTGAGATTGAATCATAGCAAATAATGCTGGCTCTTCTACACATCAGTAAGGCTTTATCTTATTTCCTTTCTTTGTATGTTGAATCTAGATTCTGAAATTCTGTATGAATTTTTAAAAATCTGCTGCCATTTGTTTGTTCAGTGACAAGTTCTTGGGTTTTATACCATGCCCTCCTTTTTTCTAGTGGTTATGAAAGTACAGTTAATTTGACATACAGATACTTTGCAAGTCAAGGAGTAGAAACTTGCCTATGGTTACTGCATCCTGTCATAATGCAGAAAACAGGAATTTTGAAATCTGGTGGCAAAGAGTTCAAACTGTGGATTTCCCATTTGTCTGTTGTATGACCCACTTCCCCCAGCACCTCATTTCCTTTAGGTATAAAATGACAATCAGTCTACTTACCTCAAAAGAAAAAAATCATTTTGGAAAAGTTAAGGATGTTTTGGCTCAGCAGCACCTCCAAAATAGAAAAATAAAATATTTTTCTCTGTCGTCGTCTTGAAGGCAAACTGACTTTTCCAACCCAACTGCCATTTGAAAAATGATTTCTTCCCATTTTCAAAGAAACTAATGACCGTTAAAATGGAACACGCCTGGTCTTTTTACAGAAGGAGCAATTCTAAGAGACACAAGATAGGGCATAAATGTGCCTTTTTTGTATGGATTGAACAATGGACCAGTTGATGGATGTTCTTAAGGAACTCATCTTCGACTCAGGATTTTTATGGTTAAGATCTGAATAGTACCTTTTCTAAGCATTTAATGAATTATTGAGTACATGCAGCTGGTTACTGAATATACTTGCTGTATGCATTTTAAATTATCAGAAGTACACTGTGTATCTCCAAGCATGCATATATTTTTGAATGCAATATTTACTATTTTTCTGTTTGTCCCAAAGAGAACACTGTAATATTTCATGTGGTCTCTGAAAATAAAAGTGATTAAAAGACTTATTCATAGGAATAACAAATATTATATGATATCACTTATATGTAGAAACTAAAAACAAAGGTACAAATAAAACTATTTACAAAACAAAATAGAGTCACAGATGTAGAAAACAAACATGCTTACCAAGGGAGAAAAGGGTGAGGAGGGATAAACTGGGAGATGTGGATTGACATATATACACTGCTATATATAAAATAGATAAATAATAAGAGCCTACTATGTAGCACAAGGAACTCTGCTCAGTGCTCTGTGATAACGTACATGGGAAGAAAGAGTAGATGTATGTATTTGTATAACTGATTGATGTTGCTGTACAGCAGAAACTAATACCACATGGTAAGTCAACTATACTCCAATAAAAAAATTTAAATGAAAAAAATGTATGTTGCAAAATTATTTAAAATCGGGTTATTTAATAATTAATTAGTAGAGAATACATAGGTAAATTACTCTTTACCTTTATGACAGAAAATGAAAAATATTTTAAAAATTTTGTGTATGTTGTAAAAACAGATACAAAGGAAAAATAAGATGTTTGCACCTTGACCATGTTGCAAAAGTGCTTCCTGTCATAAAGATAGAAGTTTGCTTTTCCTTTGGTGAAGCCCATTAGCTAACAGATGGTCACCTCAATTGCCAGGAAAAGTTAGGAACAATTTGTACAAATGGTGCTGTCAAATCATCTTATTTGAGGACTAGTTATTATTTATCTTGAAAACATGTATGCGATGGGTTGTATCTGCTTGGCTGTGTAAAAGGGTGAGATGTCTTTCTGTCTTTGCAGTCCCTTGGCAGATTTCTTGCAATGCAGATCACATTTTGGTTAAATGCTTATTCAATAATACAAGTGTCTTCTTTCTCTTCTATCTTTGTGGGAGAGGATTTTTGGGTTAGGAGAAGATATTGTTCTTAATTGTATTTCCCCAACGAATGTCAGGGTCTCAGTAATGTAGAAAATATGAATGAAGTGGTAAGTTAAAATCCATATAAAATTATATAAAAATGTATTTTTTAATATATATCACATACATCTTCAATATATATAAAATGACTAGAAAGGCATGCACACATTTTTTAAAAGGTGGTATTATGGGTGGTTTTTATGTCCTTGTAATTGTTTTCAATATTTTTCTGTAATTGAACACAGTACTTCTAAGGCTAGAAAATTATTTTTTTTTAATTTGATTACACTTTTACTTGAGTGTAGTCATCAAATTAGAAAAAATTGCATCTTTTTTTTTTTTTCCTTCTAAACATTGTGCGTGTTTCAGAAAGTTGTTATTCATGTGCTGTGGAGGAGGCCTTGTCTTCAGAACAGAGGAAAAGAAGTCGTGGGTGGGAAGTGTCAGTAAGCTTTAGACAAATAGTCTTAACTGATGGCTGAGCACACAGAGTAGACATCGTCCATACACTCTGGCAAAGGAGAACAGAAGACAAAAAGTTGCAAGGAAGTATGCAGAAAATATCTTTCAGCTATTTGGTATCATGTTAGCAGAAGCTCAGCCCCCTGTTCAGCTTCTCTCCTAGTGACCACATCAAAGTTAAAATAATAGATGATTTGAAAAAGGGGATTCCTGTGACTGTGCCAATGACAGCAATGAGTTAAAAGCAGAAAAGAGAACATGGATTCTGGCACAGGAGAAAATCCAGTAGCAACCCTCCACAGGCAACAAATAATTTGTTTGAGTGCATAATTAATAGATTTGTCAGAAAGTACTTAGATTGTGAAATATTGCGCGTAGCCCTCTTTCCAGATGGATTAAGATGAATGGGTCCTCCAGCAGCGTATGAAACCTCATTGCTCAGCGGCTGGAGAATTGCTGCATCTAGAGTTGTTTGAATCTCTGCCTCTCTGCACTCTTCTTTCTGTTTCCCTGGCTGCAGGGGGAGAAATGAATAGAATGCTTCTAATTCTGATATTGAATGGTGTCCTTTACCTAAAGGGCATCCAAGCAGACAAAATTAAATCAAATGCTCAATGGGGGAAACTTTCCACTAAGCAGGAATTTAAAATAGGGAAATGTATTAACACGTTGAAAAATGGTTAAATGAAGCCGATCTGTGGATCAGAGGTGTGACTTTTCAGCAACAAGCCACAGAGGTATTTTATGTGCAATTGCCTGCACATTGAGAGGTGACACATGCCTTCTTTACCCTTGGAAATATCCGTGCAATACATACCTGGGGGACTCATATAAATTGGCTGGTTTAAAACAGTAGGATGGGAATCCAGATTCTGCTTCTTTTTAGACTACAGTTGATGTGATGGAATTACCTATCAGCATTTTCCATCTGAGAATTCTTGCAAAGGATGATGATTCTTGTCTTGATGAGTGGAGGAAAAGCTCTGTTATTTTTGGTGCCCAGAATGGTTAAATGAAATTGTTTCATTTTCTAAGCTCTCTTTTATGGTAAAAAATTATGCTATGTTTTAAGGAAAATAGACAATGTTTTTAGGTTTTTTGTTTGTTGCATTTTTCTCTTTTAGTAAACAGGGAGATGAGATGGAGACACAAGGGTCAGCATCTCTCCAGGGACCTGATGCCATGCTCTCACATTCCTCTTTAGTCCTTTCTCCTGATCAGGTACATAGCAGAGCCAAAGTCAAAGCTACTTCTCATCTCAAGGGGAGGAGGTTTTAAAAATGATTGGTCATTACTGGCTTGTACAGATTATTTGCTAGGGCAAACCACTGAATTGTACTAGTAAGCACTTAGTAAATTGTTAACTGTCATTTTATCTTCCATTGGAAACTATTGACTTATCTCCTAAATCACTGAATTAGATTCTTTAAATGTGTTAAACATAGTTACAACCTAAAAGTTGAGAGTTATATTTTATTCAGTGGGAATTTTTAGGATTTCAAACCTGGGAGACAGCATGTCAAGTGACCCTGAGAGAACTGCTCTGAGGAGGCGGGCGAGGTGAGGAGCCACGTTACATAGAAGTTTTACAATAAAGGGCAGGTAGTCTAGACATCAAAAGATTATTGTTAATTGAAGAAAACCAGATAACCCAAGTTAAGGAATTTGGCACTTTTTATGTATGAGAAGAGTCTGGGCTCGTATCTAGGGCCAGTATCCTGTTTTCCTATCCTGAGCTTCCTCAGGGCTCACCATGGAGAGTGGCTGCGGTCTGGTGGCTGCTAAATGCGGGTATTCGTCTCCTTTCTGAGTTCCCTCAGGGCTCACCAAGTCACCACCCATGGAGGCTGCAGTCGCTGATGACTGTTACATCCTTGTTGACTGATAAGGCAGGGAATGTTCCCTTTCTCAACTGGTAGGCCTGAGATTCAGCATTTATCAAACTTGTCTGGGAGTACTTTTACATACTAAGAGCTTAGCATCTTTGGTTATACATGAGGTGGAATGTTTTATCCTGTCAGCCATTACTGGACCACTGCTTAGAACCTGAGCTGGGAGACCTCTGATAAAAAGAAAGGAGAGGGATAGACATGGTTTCAGAATTTAGAGAGCCTTTTCAGTTATGCGTAGTTTGCTGCTTTAATTTTTATTTATTTACACATTTAGTTATTCTTTCTGGTTTTCAACAAATATTTCTTGAGAATCTGTCCTGTATCAGATACTTGGTAAAGTCTGGAGATACGAAGGAAATAAGATGTTGCTTTCACCGTTTGCTCTGGAATCCATCCAGGTACAAGTTCTCTAAGGCTCACAAAGCATACTTGACTCTCAAGTCTGACAGGGTTCCTGTCTCAGGACTCCTGCTTCTGCTTATTTTAGAAATTTTTCTACATTGACCTTCTGAAGTATATGAGCCTCAGCTTTCCTATAGGTCTTTGCTTTTTATTTTTTTAATTTCGATTGCTTCATTATCTCAGAGGTTGGGGAATTGGGAATTGACAAGAGGGAGGAGAAGAAATTATATAATGTTATCAGAAAATACAATAAATGAAACAAAGCATTCATGTAAGAAAATTTGTTTTAGATCAGAGAAATCTAACAACTAGGGATCTCAATAGCTTTGGAGCAAATTTAAGAGCAAATTAGTATTAAAATTAAAAATGGACACTGATATTTTGACATCACTTCAGTGTAAGGAAAAATGCAGGAACTTACTTCATGATAAATTAGAGTTATATCACCATTTTCTGTTTTCCCATAATTTGCTGGTTAGAATCAGATAGAACTCTGGATTTATTCAAATAAATATAACCATGATGCTGAAATCCTAGAAGTCTAGTCAAATAAATTACCTTGACACAGGGATTTCTGATAGATGAAATAAAAATATTCTGGAAATAGAAGAATTGTGGGCATTAGATGACCTTTTTAAGTCACTTTGGGAGAAAAATTAAATGGCAAATGAATTCTAATTCTTATCTCTCTCAATATATCACGGCAAACTATATGGAAATATATTCCCATGGTAAGCTAGAGGGAATGGCTTAATGATTTAAAACATCAGATTTGCAATGATTAGAAACCACGAAACAGTCGGTTTGAATATCAAAACACTTAGCTTAATCTTCCCTCCTTCCAAAACATGTCAATAGAATATCTAATTCAAGCTGGGGGTGTGCGTGTGTGTGTGTGTGTGTGCATATGTTATAAATGAAGTGATACCCTGAAAGAGGAAAAGCGAAGGATTTTTAGAAAAGTAAAAGTTTCAAAGGATAATTTTCTTTGGAAACAATTGTTCTCCTTTTATGATTTCTGTAGCACTTGATAAAGCTGGGAAAATTCAATGTTATTTCTCCATTCCAAGAAAGGAAGCTTAGACCTCTTTGTATAATCTTACACTGTCCATTTTTAATTAACCTCAAAGAATCTTGAGAATATGTGATCAGTCTAAAGGGTTTGCTTGATGCCTAAGCCCATTGCACATGATAAAATCATATATTCTCAGTCTAGGGAAAGAGATGCTGAGGGTGACAGTTCCTCTCAAAAACATCAAGGTTTTGAAAGACCTTGAAAAAAATCAATAATCATCTAGTGGTGTATTAAATGCCTGTGCAGCAAATGTAATTTTTAGATATAACTATTGCAAAAAAAGTCCTAAAATATAACCTATTTAGGTGTAAATTGTGTCAAATAAGCATGACTGGGTGCTGGAGAAGATACGGATGCACACTATGCTTTCTGCAGATCAGAAATCCATTTTCTCCTTTGACGTGTGAAGTTTGGTGTTTTACTTATTATAAAAATCCTACCAGTTTTAAAAATCAGAATGTATCAATTTAAGAGCCTAGTATCATGAGGAACACTTATAAAAGTCCTCCCTGTAACTCCAGGCAAACAAGTATCAGTCACAAAGCAGGCAGGAGACATTGATCTTACTTTAGCAAAGCAAACCGCCTGAATTATATAGTCCAAGTCATCCTTAGAAATAGGAAAAATAGAGTGCTTAATTTGAGCATTTGCATTCTTTGGTGAAGTTTTCATCCTTGGGGACCTAAATTTCAGTGCCAAGAATAAATCATTCTGCCCCACTGTTTCGGATGATTATAAATCTTAGCATCCATGTCAGTAGTTAACAAAGTAAAGGCAGCTCTTTTAATAGTATTGAAAGGAATCCAAAATAGACTTCTGTTAACTCTTCAAAGAAATGATACCTTCCCTAGCCATATCACCTTTAGTGTGACAACAGCCTAGTTTAAGAAGAAATCTTTGCAGGAGAGCCTTAGATATGTTTTTAAAAGTAGGTGAAGTGAAGTGAAAATCGCTCAGTTGTGTGCAATTCTTTGCGTTCCCAAGGACCATGGAACTCTCCGAACCAGAATACTGGAGTGGGTAGCCTTTCCATTCTCCAGGGGATCTTTCCAACCCAGGGATTGAACACAGGTTGCCTTCATTACAGGCAGATTCTTTACCACCTGAGCTGCAAGTAAGATGAATTTTATTCTAAAGATAAAAATATTCTTATTGAAGAAAAATTATGAAAAGTTAGATGTAGAAGAAGTATACAACAAAGTGCAATTCCTTCACTGAGAAACAACTCCTAGTAATATTTTGGTGTACATCCTATTCAGTTCAGTTGCTCAGTTGTGTCCAACTCTTTGCAACCCCATGAACCGCAGCATGCCAGGCCTCCCTGTCCATTACCAACTCCCAGAGCCCACCCAAATCCATGCCCATTGAGTCAGTGATGCCATCCAACCATCTCATGCTCTGTCGTCCCTTTCCCTCCTGCCCTCAATCTTTCCCAGGATCAGGGTCTTTTCCAGTGAGTCAGCTCTTCGCATAGGTGGCCAAAGTGTGGAGTTTCAGTTTCAATATCAGTCCTTCCAATGAACACCCAGGACTGATCTCCCTTAGGATGGACTGGTTGAATCTCCTTGCAGTCCAAGGGACTCTCAAGAGTCTTCTCCAACACCACAGTTCAAAAGCATCAACTCTTCGGTGCTCAGCTTTCTTTATAGTCCAACTCTCACATCCATACATGACTACTGCAAAAACCATAGCCTTGACTAGACAGACCTTTGTTGGCAAAGTAATGTCTCTGCTTTTTAATATGCTGTCTAGGTTGATCATAACTTTCCTTCCAAGGAGTAAGTGTTTTTTAATTTCATGGTTGCAGTCACCATCTGCAGTGATTTTGGAGGCCAGAAAAATAGTCAGCCACTGTTTCCATCTATTTGCCATGAAGTGATGGAACCAGATGCCATGATGTTAGTTTTCTGAATGTTGAGCTATAAGCCAACTTTTCCACTCTCCTCTTTCACTCTCATCAATAGGCTCTTTAGTTCTTCACTTTATGCCGTAAGGGTGGTGTTGTCTGCATATCTGAGGTTATTGATATTTCTCCCTGCATCTTAATTCCAGCTTGTGCTTCATCCCGCCCAGCGTTTCTCTTGATGTACTCTGCATATAAGTTAAATGAGCAGGGTGACAATATACAGCCTTGATGCACTCCCTTTCCTATTTGGAGCCAGTCTGTTGTTTCTTGTCCAGTTCTAACTGTTGCTTCCTGACCTGCATACAGGTTTCCCAAGAGGCAGGTCAGGTGGTCTGGTATTCCCATATCTTTCAGAATTTTCTGCAGTTTATTGTGATCCACACAGTCAAAGGCTTTGGCATAGTCAACAAAGCAGAAGTAGATGTTTTTCTGGAACTCTCTTGCTTTTTCGATGATCCAGTGAATGTTGGCAATTTGATCTCTGGTTCCTCTGCCTTTTCTAAAACCAGCTTGAACATCTGGAAGTTCACAGTTCACGTATTGCTGAAGCCTGGCTTGGAGAATTTTGAGCATTACTTTACTAGCATGTGAGATGAGTGCAATTGTGCGGTAGTTTGAGCATTCTTTGGCATTGCCTTTCTTTGGGATTGGAATGAAAACTGACCTTTTCCAGTCCTGTGGCCACTGCTGAGTTTTCCAAACTTGCTGACATATTGAGTGCAGCACTTCCACAGCATCATCTTTCAGGATTTGAAATAGCTCAACTGGAATTCCATCACCTCCACTAAAGGAATTTTTCTTGAAATTCTGAATTATTTCTATGTGTAAAACACTATACATAACACACAAAAATACTAGTATTCACAACTCAGATTTACTAAACATGAACAGTTTGCCATAACTGCTTCAGGTATTATTTTCAATTTCAGATTTTCTAATCTGTTATTGAAACAAACTATAACTCTCTCTTTCCTTCCCTCTCCATGAAGATGTAGCCACTTCCTTGAGGTTTGTGTAGATAATTTTACCAGAGACACGTGTATCCATGACCAAAAAATATTGAGTTCTGATTTGCATGTATTTACATTTTACATAAATATATTGTACATGTTTGTGCATCTTTTTTTCACTCAAAATTGTTTCCCATATTCATCTGTTTAATTAGGTAATATAGCCCTTTCATTTGTACTGTTTTAAAATGTTACACTATATACATATTAGTCACTTAGCTATTCCCCTATTGATGAGTACTTAGGCTGTTTCTTTTACCTTTTTAATATACTGTAAAGAATGTTTTAATGCCTATATTTGTGCAAAGATGCACACACTGCCTAAATTTAATAATACTAAATTGTTCTCAGTAGTCGTTACAAAGTAGATAATTCTTCTGGTTATGGAAGCTGGTTCATCCTCTACATCCTTGTCAGCAGGTGGTATATTCAGGTTTTATTTATTTCCTTATGGCTATCTGCATGTAATGTGTTACCTTAATGTCATTTTAATTTTTTTGTGTCTCAGACTGCTAGTGAGGTCAAGTGTCTCTTCATAAATATAATGCCCATTTTTATTTCCCCTTTTATTGCCTGTCTGTTCATATTCCTACAGTTTTCTCCTACAGAAGTCTTTTATTTCTGTATTGACTTCAATGTACATATTAACCAATTAATTTTGACAATTTTATGCCTTAAAAATATTTCTCAGTCTGTTATTGATTTTTAAACTTGGCACATAGTGTCTTTGGGTACATTAAGAATAATATAACCATATTTATAAGTATTTTAATTTATGATATGCACTTTTTATGTCTAAGTAATCCATCCCATTGTCATAAAGATTTTCTCCAGTATTTTCTCCCAAGAATTTAAAAGTTGTTCTTTTTCTTTTCACACTAATTAATGTATTTTGGTTATATTGCTTTATTTGTTGTGAGGTAGAGATTTGTTTTACTGTATATACAAACATTAGCCTAAAACTACTTCATAATTAGAGTGTCACTGTGTGTATGTTTTTAAGAGGGTTAATTTTGCTATAAATACTTAATTCCCAGATACACAGAGTTTTCATTATTTTAAATAAGTTGTGATCTCAATTGTGAATTCTTTAAAACATTAACTTCTGGAAAGTACTCTTTAATTTCTAAGGTTTTTGTTAACCCTCCATTTTTCTTTTTTTTTTGTTTATTTCTAGTTTTATAACATGATCATCAAATAACCTCTTCTGTAAGACAGTTGTTTAGTATTGTTAAGACTTCCTTTGTTGCATAGTTCATACTTAATTTTTAGGGATGATTTTTCTATGCTTAAAAAGAATAAAACTGCTTTTAATGATGCACAAAGTTCTGTAATTCAGGCTTAACATTTTATAAAAAGTTGACTCTATCCACCAAATCCATACTCTTAAAGAGAACAGTAGTCTCTTAGAAACTAATGGAAATAGCAGATAACAAAAGTAGTAAGAGTACAGACTTTTTACAAAAGTAGCAAGAATACAGACTTTTTGAGTGTCAGTTAAAACAAGCTTGATCCTATGGATGTATCTAAAATCCTTTGACCTTTAGATTTGTTCTTACCAAGAATAAATGACATTCACAAAGTGTCCATATACAAGGCCAGAATGAAGATATTGTGTATCCTGAGTAGCAGGTTTCATACAATTGGAGAAGTGATGCAGAAGTTCTGCAGGTACTGGAGGGAGGAGAAGAACATAAAGTAAAGATTGTGCCTTTGCCATGAGAAGGGAATGCTGTTGCTTCCTCCCTTGAGGCTTGGTCTAATCAAGTGGGAGATTGGGAGAAGATAAGCAATAAGCTTGACTCAGGACATGCTTACCTCACAAAATAACACCTGGGTTAGGGATGGAGCAGCCTATTGAACTAGAAACGGACTACGGACGATTTCAGCAGCCATGTTGCTCCCTGGATATTCTCAAACCAGTAGAGAGGAGGAAATGGTCAAGAGAGCAGAGGCGGGGACCATCACTGAAAGGAGACTTGGGTAGGTATGTCTCCTTTGCAAGGACAGCTGTTTGGTGTTCTGCAACTGAGAGGGTGGAGCTGTGACAGGATGATAACTGTAGTTTGTGTTGCCATTAGTTTGAGTTGTAATTGTGTTGCCTTTGTCACTGATTCCTCCTGGAACCTCATTTGTGAGTCACGCATTAATTCCATTCTTTCTGTACTTAATTAAGCATGCCAAAGGAAATATTTTTCACCTTTACCTATGACAGTGCTCCTTTGACAAATACAACTTCCAGCTTAATATAGAATACATTTCTTAATATCTGTGGTTTTATATATGAAACTGAGAGCCAAGTAGGAGACCCTGAGCCCCTCAGAATGGATTCCCTGTAACGTTATTAGTTCTACAGTGATGTTATGTTGATTGTTATTGTTCTCTTGACTTCTGTTAGTATGTTTTTGTGTCCATCTTAGTTCAGGATATTATATCATCATGGTGAATGGTTCCTTTAATGATTATGAATCATCTCATTTCTTCCATAATAATATATTTTGCCTTAAATTCTTATTCATCATTTTCCATCAATTATTTTCTGCCATTTTTTCATTATGCCTAAAGTGGGAATCTTGATTTTTATATTCAAGGCAAGTGTGGATTTATCCACAGATTTATCAGCTTCTGTGTACCTATTAATTCTTTTATCTCACTTCTCCCTTAAGGGTTGAACTTCCTCTTTTCATTGTATACTTTATAGTGATTATGAGTCATTGGTAGGTTTTTCCTGAAAATTTGCCTTCACTCTTGAGTGATAGTTGAACTGATCATAGACTTTTAAGCTTGTGTTTCTTTCCTCTTAGTTACTTGAAGACATAAGTCTCCTGTCTCAAGGCTTCTGAATTTGATCTGGGATACCTGTGTCTTCAGTTGTCCTTCAATTTTAGGTCATTTGTCTTTTTTCTTTGACAGTGTTTGTTTGCCTTATTCTTCTATGATGTTTCACATACAAAATATGATATATATGACCCAGCATGATTTTTTTTCTATCAGTTATTCTTGGGAATTCAAACTTCACATGTTTCTTAATTTCATTAAGTGTATTAATATATTTTCTCATCCAGATTTTCTTTTCTCTTTTTGGAGATGCCATTTACATGATTTTGAATCTTCTAAGTTTAATACTTCATGCCTATTAACAACTTCAGTATATATTTTCCATCTTATTTTCCTGGGCTGCATTCTAGGTGATTTCTTTAAATCTGCCCCAAAGCCTACTAATTACATCTAGTACTTTATTTAACCCTCTTACATGTCTCCTAAAATTCCTATTTGTACCTGTACAAACCTACTCAATATTCTTTTAAGAGCATGGTTTTGCTTCATGATGGCTTTTAGATTTCTTTTAATCCTTTTAGTAGCTTTCATACTACTTTTACTGTCTATGTTATATTATTTCTTATCCTTTGAGTGTCAGTTCAGTTTCTGTATCTATGTTTGTGGACTTTTCTCTATGGATTTGTTTGTTTTTGTGTGTTGTTGGTAACCTTTTAATGTAGACTCAACTTCAGTTGGGATTGTCTTCTCTCTACAAAGTCCTGTGTACTGGAAGCAATGGATGAATACCCACTTGGCTTTGTGTGAATTCCCTTATTCTGGGGCCCAAGTGTATCTTTGGTCTTAGACCCTGCTTTCAAGGTTATATACCTTTGTATGCCACATATGAGCATGCCAAAGTTTTGAGGGAAATACCTTCACCTCCCTCTACCCACCTAGAGCCTAGAGCAGTTACCAAGTTTCTTTCCTATTGCCATGGATGTGGTTACAGCTCTTTTATCTTCCTCACACAGAGGATTTTTAGAGTCTTAGATTTATGAAGCATTGATCATTTCATCTAACTTATCTTTGTTATATATTTTTATTCAACCTGCTTAAGTGTAGCAGAGAAAATGGTCTATATTAAAATATTCATCACTTTGTTGGCAGAGCTACACCGTTTTTTCCTATTCAGCTTTCCCCAGAGTTGAAATCATATTTTGTATGCAACTTCAGGCCTTGGTTTTCCACTTAATAGTATAACAGTTAACATTATATATATTATTAGAAACTGTGAATACAGCTTAATTGGTTACCCAGTTTTTCCTTGCATGCATGTATCATAAGTTATTAGCCAGTACTATGTTTTGACATTTAGATTGTTTATAAGTTGTGTGCTCCCATAAATAAATCTACAATGAGCATTTTTGTGCTCCCATTTTTTCATAATCCTGAGGATTATGTAGGGTACTAAAACTTCTAAGCATTTAATAGCAATTTTTTAAAAGTAGTATTGATGGATGATTCAGACATGTGTTTATATAAATATACTTAAATTGTGCCTTTTAAAATCACTAAAATTTAATCTTAAGAGGGTAGTCTAGATAAATATCCACAGATGATAACCAGAAGATATAACTAGCTATAAATCATCATTTCCCAACAGGTCGCCATTTCTTCTTTGAATACCTCTAGTGACAGTCGTTATGCAACCTTTCTTGGAAGTTTGTTCCATTACTTAATTTTCTAATATTACTGTTATAAAGATTTTCATAATATTTAATCTAAATTACTGCAAGCTTTCATTTGAGCTATAAATATGTATCTGTGCCCTTTCACCTACACATTTAATAATTAGCAGCTAATTGGTATTTATGTAAAAATGTGTAGCTCGTAGTCAAAAAAAAAAGATCATGTGTTCAAATTTCTTCACATAAAAAAATGAAAGCATCAAGAAATAAAACAGAAAATGGAGCTCAGAGGTAGTATCAGAGAAACTCAAAGAGAAATAAATTATCTAGCTGCCCAGCTACAGGCCAAAGCTGGCCAAAGATCAATAGTAGTTACAAAACATTAAGTCTTCTGCCTTCAGGGAAGCAACTGAAATCTCTACCAGCAATTAAATAGCCCAAAGCAAGAATGTGAACCAATTGATCAAAGTTATAGGAAGGCAGATTTTGGCTTAGTGGAAGACAAAGTTTCTAAAAGTTGAAGCTATCCAAGCACATAATGAGGTAGTGAATTCTTAGCGTTTAAGGTTCTCCTGCAGAAGTTGGATTGTTTCTTATCAGCATGTTATAGGGGAGATTCTCACATCAGTGGCCTTCGAAGATTTTTTAGAATTGTTACTTTGGACAAAAACTTAACGAGGAAAAACTGTATAAAACAGAGGGGCTTTTGTTGAAGCATGAGCTAATCTTTTTTTTTTTAATTTTATTTTTTATTTTTTTTTATTAGTTTTGCCAAACAATGACATGATATCACCATGGGTTTACATATGCTCTCCCTCCAGAACCCCCCTCCCTCCTCCCTCCCCCCACATATGGCTGCCTTCCTCTATCCCAAGTGGATGCTAAGGCAGCATAGAACAGTTTTTTATTTAATTGAAATATATCTGATGTACACTGTTATATGTGCCTTGGGCCATTAAATCAGATGACCTTCAGAATTTCTCCATGCGCTGAGATGCTGTGAAATTTTTTCTCTTTGCCTGTGTATTTTGTAGTGAAATGAGGGATCTGTGTGGTGAAGATCTAGATAATATTTTTGAAAAATCATAATCTGTGTTATCTGGGACTTGTGGTTTCAGGGAGTGGCTCAAAATGACAATGAGACCAATCTCATGAGCTTTATTTCTTCATGAACTAACCAACTTTACTGTATGCTATGTTCAATATTCTTGTGACCTAGCTTTGATAAGAGTCATTTAAAGAGAAATATTTTAGTGACTATTTACCTTTTGCAGAAAATTCATGCACATAGTATGACAATAACCATATATAGACATGTATAAACAAAAAAGTAATTCTGTATCTAAACCTACTGTGAGCTATCTAGTTCTCCTTCATAGTCAAGCACACTTACCTTATACTTACTGGTTTTTTTTTAATTTAATTTATTTATTTTAATTTTCTTTACATTATCGTGTTGGTTTTGCCATACACTGACATGAATCTGCCATGGGTATACATGTGTTCCCCTTCCAGAACCCCCCTCCCACCTCCCTCCCGATTCCCTCTCTCTGGGTCATCCCAGTGCACCAGCCCTGAGCATCAGACCTGGGCTGGCAATTGATTACACATATGATGATTAACATGTTTCGATGCCATTCTCCCATATCATCCCACCCTTGCCCTCTCCCATAGAGTCCAAAAGAATGTTCTATACTCTTTCTTATACTTACTGTTGACCCTTGAACAGTCGAGCTCAGAGGCACTGACCCTCCACACAGTTGGAAATCCCACTATAATTCATAGCCAGCGCTGTGTACTCTACAAAGTCAGTCATTTTTTCCATATCCATGCTTCTGCATCAGTGGATTCAACCAACCATGGATCATGTACTTCTGTTTTTACTATGGAAAAAGAAGCTGCATATAAATTGACTTATGCAATACAAACCTATTGTCCAAGAGTCAGCTGTATATGTACGTAGGTATTCTGTGCCTTAGCAAACATACACACATTTTCTTGTTTTCCTATAATCATTATACACATTGTTTAATCACAGAATTATGAAAATGATATTCTTCAGTGAATTGTGACAGAGGACACCATGATTTCAAAAACAGCTCTGTAGTGGGTGCCTTGAACAGAAACAAGAAATCCTGAGATGTTCAAAATAGTGATTGTTTAATCATCTTCAGAGCAAAGCTACCAGCTGATCCAGGATGGATATGAAGAAGGAACAATGGCATTTTTTTAGAAATTTACTGAGATTTGGAGATTATTATTATTATTATTATAGCATAACTTGTAGAGCTTTACTATACTATTGATTCTAAAATTACTCTACCCTTGAAGGAAGTTACTGAAAGTTAAAGTCACCATTTGATACAACTTAAAAAAAAATCAGTAAATCTTCCCAATGAGTAGAAAGGAAAAAAAGATAAGAAATCCCTCTTTATTCCATCAACTGAAAAGACTATACTGGCTTCTACAATTTTAATGTGATCTCTGATTAATAATAAATAATGGGCAAAGTAAATATTATTTTCTCTGAATGGATTGTATCAAAATTTGTAACAAGAATGATAATTTTTCTGGCTTGGCTTTTGGCTTTATCCCTTTTAACTCTCAATTTTTAAGGAAATAGGCTCTTAACTGTCCTTAATAAGAGATTAATAAATATTTCTATTTTGTTAGTGCAATTTGAGAATTTGTAAACTTTTGCTATGACTTAAATTAAGATTATATTGAAGAGGTTATTCAAGAATGCTCTTTTCTGTGAGCTCTGCTCCTTTTAGCTGAGGGTTCCCAACTGTCTCCTTCTGCAAAGCCTCAGGCCAGTTACACTTGGGAGTTTATGGGTCCTTCAGAAAAGAATGATAAAAAACTACGATAAGATAATCCTTTGTTTTAGTTCCTGAAGTCCTTTCTCTTTACCATTGTCTCAATTATGTTCTTTCCAAATGTTTATTTTGCAATAATCTAATGCCATTCTGATGTTCCCATCTGAGCCAGTTATTTCTGAGATCTGTACGTTCAGACAGGTAAAGGCTTAAGTGATTTCTCCCCTGCTTCCCCCAACCATATCTTGATTGAAAATGACACTTTCTTCCTCCCACAGAGCCCCAGAAGATACTCTGTACTCCGTCTGCCTTTGCTTGGTCATTTCATTGTAAGATAAATTCTGATTCTGAAATTGAAACATAGAAACTTCTGAAATTGAAACTCAGAGGGTAATATGCAAAACCATGTCAGGCTTAAAAGAAAGCTAGCAAGAATTTTGGATAGAGAAGGAATTCTATATAAGCCAGTTTGTAAAGAAGAAAATGAAGTGGGCTCAGAAATAAAAACAGAGGTGACAGAGAAGCAGGGGAGGAAGAGACGGCAAGGGGAAACCATGCAAACGAGGAAAATTAGAGAGAGCATGAGTATTTCCCTTGAATGTAGGGAAAATGGGAACAGTTTAGGAGAAAGCCAAGGAAGCAAGCTCTATCTAACCAGACATTTGAAACTTTGGGGTGAGGGGTAAAGAATTCTCTGAAAACGGCATAAAAAATACCCAAAAATAATTTTATTTATTTATTTATTTATTTATTTATTTTATTGTTTTTGCCATACATTGTCATGATATCACCATGGGTTTACATATGCTTCCCCTCCGGAACCCCCCTCCCTCCTCCCTCCCCCCCAGGAAATCTCGCTGCACCAGTCCCGAGCATCAATCCTGGGCTGGCGATTGATTAAGACACATGACAATTAACATGCTTCAATGCCCTTCTCCCATATCATCCCACCCTTACCCTCATCCACAAAGTCCACGAGTCTATTCTATACATCTGCGTTCCTTTTGTTGTCTCGCATGTTGGGTTCTCGATGACGTCTTTCTAAATTCCATATATATGCGTTAATATACTGTATTGTACACAATGGAATATTACTTAGCATTAAAAAAAAATTCATTTGAAGCAATTCTACTCAGATGGACGAAACTGGAGCCCATTATCCAAAAATAATTTTGTATGCTGTGAGTTTCTATCTGTAGTTAGCTGTGTGGTTGGGAGTTTGAATACTTGAAATATTTTTTATAACACAGTGGTTCCTTCACTAATTAGGTGTTGATATTTTTAGTACCTTCAATCACATTGGAGAAAAATATGTACACACACACACACACACACACACACACACACACACACACACATATATATTATTGTATGTATTAAGTGTATCTACCAGGTGGTGCTAGTGGTAAAGAACCTGCCTGCCAGTGCAGGAGACATAAGAGACACTGGTATACTCCAGTATTCTTGCCTGGGAAATCCCAGGACAGAGGAACCTGGCAGGCTACAGTCCGTGGGGTTGCAAAAAGTCAGACACGACTGAAGTCATTGAGCACACATGTGTATTATTAAAAATATACTATATATATAGAAATATATGCTAGGTTTCTAAGAGTTTAGATAAGTTCTCCAAGATCTCTTACAGTAAATTTCCAGTTGGACCTGAGTTAGAGCCAGGTCTGTGTTTGAAGTTCAAACCATTTTTCATCATACTGTGCTTCCTTTTTCTGTGGAATTATGATAGCAGTGACAGAATTATCAAAAGAAGCAATATTTTATTCCATGTATTTGCTTTTCTAAGTAACTGCTGATGAGTTATATTTTCATCCCAGAGTTTATATCCTGAAATACTTTGATAAGATCTGTAGAAATATTGGAAAATTTGCATTGAGTGTAGAATGGCAATGACCATCGGTTTGCATAAACCTACTTTTCTCAGGTCAGTGATTTTTAAGAAGATAGTTTTTTTTTTTTAAACATCAAATTTTGCTTCTGATCTAACATTTGTAAGAATTGCTTTTTGATTAGAATCTGTCTACCTTAAACATTTCAATTCACGTTTCAGAAAAAGACAAAAACATTTATAAAGCAGACTTTTACAAGGGAAGCCTACACTGAGACGTCTGTCTCAGCACCCTGCATCCAGCTTCTTCTCCATCCCCATCAAAGTGTCGAAGGCCAGACTTCACCACATTTTAGATTTGTGTAGATTAAGATGTGATTAAGTCCACAGTCTCAGAGATAGCTAGATCCTAAAGAGATTTGAGATTTAGCTATCGAAACACCTTGAAAGTAGACTCAGTATTGAACTTTCTAGCCCAAGGCTAGGCAGCTAGTTAATCATAGAACAAAATGAACTGTGTTTTATCATGACAAAGATTTAAAATTTCCTTTCCACCACTAAAATAAGTGAAAATACAAAGAACAAAGGGGGAGAGATCACTTACTGAGCTACAGTTCTCATGAAGTAATAACTCTGGCACGGTCAATGGTTGTTGTTTAGTTGCTGAGTCGTTTCTGACTCTTTGCAACCCCATGATCTGTAGCCCGTCAGGCTCCTCTGTCCATGGGATTTCCCTGGTGAGAATACTGGAGTCGGTTGCCATTTTCTACTCCTGATCCAGGGGTTGAACCTGTGTATTCCGTATCTCCTGCACTGGCAGGCAGATTCTTTACCACTGAGCCACCAGGCACGTCCAGCGCGGTCGATTACTACTGCAGTATTTCCACTTTGGTGGGGGGCGGGGGCTAAAGATTTAATGACTCAGGATGAGCAAAAAGCATACTTTCTAAATGCCAAAATGTGTTCTCAAGGTACTGATGACTCAGGCCGACCCTCTTCTGAGGGTCTCTGAACCACAGTCTTGGGCTAAGAAGTCTCTGCAAGACTGAAAGTAGATATTCAGGTCAAGGCATATAAAAATTTGGATTTACAAACACAATGAAGGGATCCACTATAGATTTGCTTTAGTCTATGTGTTCCTCTACTAAATTTCAAAATGTGATTTTTTTTCAGGATGGGGCTATTTCCCTCAGTTTTTAGAAATATTGCTGTTTTTAGAGTGTCATTCCTTCTTTGAGTATATACTACCTTGAACACAAGGATGAATGTATGGAAGGAGCATGAGCCTGAGTGTCAGGGTCCCTGGGTTACCATTAGGTGTGTCTACTTACTGTGTGTGTGTTAGTCACTCAGTCATGTCTGACTCTGCAACCCTATGGACTGTAGCCTGCCAGGCTCCTGTGTCCATGTAATTCTCCAGGCAAGAATACTGGAGTGGGTTGCCATTCCTTTCTCAAGGGTGTTTTTCCACACCCAGAGTTTGAACCTAGGTCACCTGCATTGCAGGCAGATTCTTTACCATCTGAGCCACCAGGGAAGCCCTTAGTTTTGAAAGAGGAGAAAACAAAATTATAAACAAAAACAGATGTTTGTTTATTTGTCGTATACCTGAAACTCCTGGGACAGGGCTGGCTTTGCACAAAGCCCCACACAGGAGCTCTTTCTCCTGAGTTGGACACCGTTGTCCAGAAGGTGTCTTCAGTAACTCCAGACTCAGCCCCATCCTCTAAGTAATCCTAATGGACTAAGCTACCTCTAACCTGAAGGCTCTCCTAAAAGCCCTGGACTAAGTCTTTTGGGCTCTGATCTGCCTTAAGTCATAAACGTTTTTTCTAACCAGTTCCTGTGGCCAGAGAGGTTGAATAAAACTAATTAGCCAAATATCTTTGCTGCTGCAGCCAATTTGATAAGGACAATGAGGGAATTGTGGTGCCTTCAGGCAGTTCAGGGACCCAAAGAGGCAAAATAAATGCTGGAAAAGCAAAACAACAGATTTCTGTCTCAAATGACTAATCATTTTCTTAAAAGGCCTTGAAGTTTTACTATTGATGGACTTAACATAAAGAGAGGTTTTTTTTTTTTTTTTTAATACAATATATGAAATAAAATAAGGGCTTCCTATGTGGCTCAGTGGTAAATAATCCTGCCAATGTAGGGGGCTTGGGTTTGGTTCCTGGGTCAGGAAGATTCCCTGCTGAAGGAAATGGCAACCCACTCCAGTATCCTTGCCTGGGAAATCCCATGGACAGAGGAGCCTGGCGGGCTACATCCATGGGGTTTCCGAGTCAGACATGACTGAGCACACATGAAATAAAATAGAGCTGCCCTGTTTAGAGCTGGAGAGGGTGCTGGGGACTTTTCTTTTGAAGTCATCTTCCTTTCCTGTGGTAGGACTTACAGGAGGACAATTTGAAAGCTACCACACCTGATAAACTCTTAGGGGATTTTTAAGTAGCACATTCTGTAATTGCATCTCTTCTTGACTCAGTCCTAATCTCCTGGGGAAGAGTACTCTGTCTTTGCCCTCCAGCTCCCATATGCCCTTATCCTCTGGTCTGAGTATGTACTCATAAAAGTATAAGTTGTTTGATGGGTAGATAGCTGTTCTTCTGCAGTAGCAGCCTCTAAATACTTTCCCCAGTTTACTCTGGCTATTTTGGTTCTGTAGGACCCGGAGTGCTCATAAAACTGTAAGATAAATGGAATGGTAACCTCCCCCCACCCATCCAGACAGAAATTGCTCCTTGCTGGGGAGGTAAATGCTGCTTACCAGTCTGGCTCTACAGAGGTAGCTTTCTTTTTTTTTTTCCCCTCCTCCAAATGGTAAAGACATTAAATCTCTTTGCCTAGATGCTCCATTCCATTTTAGCACAATGTGGAGTGAAGACTAGGGAGAGTTTTAGTCAGATCTGGCCCTTGAGATAGCAATAAAAGTCAGCTGCCTAAGCATTAAACTGCCTTGTGAAACTCTGTAAATTTCCACCAAACTCGTGCAATGATTTCCTCTTCCCATCTCACCATTCAGATTTAATACTGCCGTTGTGCTACTAATAATGCTTATTTTTAATGGTGCTGGTATCTTGATTTTTTCCCAAACCTTTTGGGATATTTTAATGCTTAACTAGTATAAACCACTTGTTCTCCTTCAATGTTCTAGTAAGCGAGACTCTGATTTAGTTCTGTATGAGCTACAGGCTATAAACATTTCACACTGCAATGCATTGTGAAAAAGGAAAAAAAAGTACATCCAGATAACTCCCATAGTAATATTAGCTTTTTGTTTGCCAGAATTTCATACATCATTGCATGCTTTTATGTATTATTATGCATTCTAACATAGCATAAACAAATCACATTGTCATTCTTTTGAGTCTGAACTGTGAAAGGAAATGAATTTGGTTTCTTTAAATAAGGACCCTTCAGCATTAAAAAAAAATTCATTTGAAGCAGTTCTACTCAGATGGACGAAACTGGAGCCCATTATCCAGAGTGAAGTAAGCCAGAAGCAAAAACAACAATACAGTATATTAACACATATATATGGAATTTAGAAAGACGGTAATGAGAACCCAACATGCGAGACAGCAAAAGGAACGCAGATGTATAGAATAGACTCGTGGTCTCTGTCGATGAGGGTAAGAGTGGGATGATACGGGAGAATGGCATTGAAACATGTTAATTATCATATGTCTAATCAATCGCCAGCCCAGGATTGATGCTCGGGGCTGGTGCATCGAGATTTCCTGGGGGAAGGGAGGAGGTAGGGGGGTTCTAGAGGGGGAGCATATGTAAACCCATGGTGATATCATGGCATTGTATGGCAAAAACAATAAACGGGGAAAAAAAAATAAGGACCCTTGCCTCAGACATGCTCTCAGAACACAGAAGTATGTGTTCTGAGATACCATGTGCCACAATAGGTGTGATACTAGGCATTGAGAAGAAAAATAAGCTTTTTTAACCTTCAAGAGTTCCTATTATAGTAAAGAAAGGGAAAAATATTAGGGGTGGGTCTTTGGACAGGTTTTCTTGGCCTTATATGTGTCTATGACTGAGATGAGTTTTGAAATTATGTTCTTATTCATTGAGAAAAGGTTGGAGAAACATTAAATGAAATATGGTTTTGTGTGAGGCTAACTGTAGAGATATTGTTGAATCAGGGTGTCCTGATGTGAGTCTTCTGAGGAATATTTTTTTCAGAATTCTATGACAGAATACCTTTGTTTCTCCCTTGAGTTGAAAATGTTTTCACTCTCTTTAAGAAGCACCACAATGGTTATTTCCATTTGCTCTTTAGTTGTCTGGAAGCTCAGAATCAAATTCAGTTCATTAACTATTTAGCATTAATTTGACTATTCATAATCTGTTACTTTTATTCTGCTTAAGTTTTCTCTGATGCTGGACTTATGTACGTATTTTATTTTTCATAGAGTGTGAATTGTCTTGGTTTTGAACCATTTTAAATATTTCATGGAAGGAGATTTATCTATAAAAGAATGCATAGTATTAGATTTGCATCTTCCTCATTTAACACTTACTCAGAACTTTGTATCAGGAGTGTTCTGCCTTGTGTGAATCCTTTTTGTTTGAAAGGATATGATAAAGACATATCTTAGGTCAAATTGAAGTTCTAAAGTCCATGCCTAAGGCAAGAAGGTTCTTCTTGAAAATTCCTTAGGGAGATATCACCTTACAAACAAAAATGCCTTTCTCAGTTAGAATATAATGAAGGAGTGAATACAGCTTAGATATTCCCCCAGAATCAAAAAGCCACTTTGGTCATTGATTTGTGTTAGTGACCCGGATGTGACTGTACATATAATCTTGAAACATTTGAATACCATTGAGTAGGTGAAGTGCTCCAGTATTAAAAGGTGGCTTTATATGAGGCATTTTATTCTCACTGTAGCATGTTCACAATTTCAAATGTTTTTCTTCTCTTGTTCCCTCTCTACCTCTTTTCCCCTGTTCCAGTTATTTACTATTATGTAATAAATGTGGAACATTAGTCCAGATTAAAGGGTACAGGAATTCAATTTCACCTCTCTGTTGGAAGAATGTCAAGGATTTGTCATCATCTTTAATCTATCTTCTCCTCACCCCTTTACTTGGCTCCCATGGTAAAGAATGCACCGGTAATGCAGGAGGCTCATGTTTAACCCCTGGGTTGGGAAGATCTCCTGGAGAAGGGCATGGCAACCCACTCCAGTATTCTTGCCTGGAGAATCCCATGGACAGAGTGGCCTGGTGGGCTGCAGTCTACGGGGTTGCAAACGGACACAATTAGCGAGTAATCTTAATCTATTACACTCCTCTTTCTTGTTCTCCTACCTTCTTTCTTCTGTTTTTCTATTCCTAGACCTTGTAGCTTGAAATATTTATTTTGTTGATTTTTGCATTAGTGAGAAATTTGAGAAATATTTTGCTGGGGCATTGGTAATTTATACCTTAGATCTAGAAATCTCTTCAGGCAAATCCAAGGCTTCATTATCTGACAGGCACCCAGGTTGCCAGTTCATAGTTATGAAGTCCTTTTCTTTGAAATATGATTGTTTCTTTCCTGATTGTCCTTCAAGCCATCACCAGCAGACTCTTCAAAGTCCCTCCAGTTTCTGCCTGCTACCTGGCCCAAAGCCAAGGCTATATATTTTAGGTTTTTACATTTATTTATTACCATGTAACAAATTACCAGGAAACGTAATAGCTAGAAACAGTTTTATTTTGCTCACCATTTTGTGAATCAGGAATTCTAGAAGGAGTTGCTTAGGCAGATTATCTCAGATTTACAGAGTGTCAGCTTCCATAACGACTCCTTCCACCTGCAACCTGTTGCTTCAGCTGGGATTTCCCAGTGGTTGATTCTGCCTGTTGACCGAAAGCTCAACTAGTGCTGTGGATGGATGTCCACATGGCTTGTCCCTATGGCTTGTAGTTCTCATCATATGGATGGGTGGTAGGTTCCCACGGGGAACATTCTGAGACCAGATGTTTCTGTTTTGGGGGTATGAGTGCTTAAAACAGCAAAAAAAATTATTCTCTCACAGCTTTGGAGGCTAGAAGTCCAAAATCAAAGTTTTGGGGGTGTTGAGGAGGTGTGCTCCCTCTGAAGGCTCCAGAGAGGAATCCTTCCTTGCCTGTTTGTAACTTCTGGTAGTTGTCAGCAGTGCTTGACATTCCTTGGCTTGTAGCTGGCTCAATCCATTTTCTTCCTTTGTTTTTATGTGACTGTCTTCCCTTTGTGGCCTGTCTCCTTATAGCTCTTTCCATATAAGGATATCATAACATTTAGGGCCCACACTAATCCACTGTAATCTAATTTTTAGCTTTATTACAACCACAAAGACTCTATTTCCATATAATATCACTTTCACAGTTGGACTTTAACAAATTTGTTGGGAGCAGGGGGCGAATAATTCAATCCACAGTACTAAGTGTTCCAAATAGCCTGGGCTAATGCAGCAAGGCTAAAAGGTATAGCCATCTGCCCACAGAAGTCCTAGAATGTCCCTGAGACTATATTCTATATATTGATCAAGAAAATCACTAGTACCAGTTCAGAAGTCAAGGGGAGGAAAATTAGACTTTATGTCTCAGTGGGAGGAGGGTCAAGGATTTGCCACTATGTGTAATCTATCAGGCTCCTCTTTTTCCTACCCTCCTTCCTTCCACTGCTCTGCTCTGTTCTTTTCCTTCCAAGGATGTGTGTGCATGTGTGCTAAGTCTCTTCAGTTGTGTCTGACTCTGTGCGACCCTGTGGACTGTAGCCTGCCAGGCTCCTCTGTCCATGGGGTTCTCCAGGCAAGAATACTGGAGTGGGTTGCTATACTTTCCGGGGGATCTTCCTGACTGAGAATACTTGAAATTCAATGTATGTATTATGTAGCTCCACTAAATGATCCTTAAAACATTTGGTAAAAAAAAACCAAAATTTTTTGCCATGTTGTTGTTTGGTGAAAAACCAAATGTTTCTTACCAATGTTGTTTTATAGTGACTTCTGTGATTTTTATGATGTTAAATTTTCCTGAGAAAATTTGTGTGTGTGTGTGTGTGTGTGTGTGTGTGTGTGTGTGTGTTGGAAGTGAGAGGTAGTGGTAGCAGAGGGGAAAGGGGAGAGGAGGTTTGTGTGGTGAAAGCATTTTACAATGAATAACTTTCATTGTAATGTATACATTGTAATGAACCCTCTCACAGACATCCATGACTGATGGAATGTTTTCTCACCAAATACCAAACACAGGCACCCCTTCTTTTTTTCTTATGTTTTTTTCCAGTTTTACAGAGACATTATAGATGTATACAGCGTTGTTTATGTTTAAGGTGTACGGAGTAATAATTTGATATACCTGCTGTACCTTGTGAAATTATACCACAAAAAGGTTAATTAACACATTCACCACTTCATATAGGTATCTTTTTATGTGTAGAGTGAGAACTTTTAAGCTCTACTCTCTTAGCAGCTTTCAAATATGCAATCCAGCAGTGCTGACCGCAGTCACCATGCTGTATGTACACTACATCTCTATGAAGTACTCATCTTGTAAATGGGTGTTTGTACCCTTTGAACACCCATTTCCCCCACCATCTTTCCCTAGAGATGACCAATTTACTCTTTCTATTTTCAGAAGATTACCTGCTTCTTACTTAGAATAGCCTAGGAATCGGGTAGAAGTCGAATAGCTTTTTTAGAGCTTCTAATTAAGAGGTGATGGAATGGGTTCAGAGAAAAGGAAAGAAATTTGTTGAATCTCTCAAAGGAAAGTGGTGAAACAAAGAATTAGAAGATGGCATCCACTTTGTTTCGTGACATCTCTGCTGTCTTACTGTTTTGAGATTCTAAAATGTGGCACGTGTCCATTTCTGGCATTCAGATGCCACATCAGAAACGCTTTCTCCAACAGAAACCTCTAGGAAACATACAGATATGGGCATTTTGAATAATAATCAAGTTGTTGTTCTAAATGACATTACCTCTTATCACTTTTCAGTGTAGTTGTATAAAGGCTGTATTATTTTTGAAAAATTTTATTCTTTCCTACTAAGACTACTCTTCACCTGGCCTCTTCCTAATGCCTGCCCCCCACCCCTCAAGGGAAGGTACAATTTCCTGCCCACTGTCTTTAAACTTGACCACCTGGCTTGCTTTGACCATGATCTGTGTCACTTTTGAGCAGAAACATTGCCTCTCCAGGTAGTTTGTTATCACCTTGTGAGAGACTGGCCTGTCCCTGCAAGTCCTCATCCTTGACTCACATCCCAGGATGATGGAGGAAAAAAGTTAAGGCCACATGACAGTGACGGTGTGTTAATAACTGGAGGCAGAAACAAACTTCTGATACTCTAAGCCACTAACATTTTCACCTTCCTTGTGGCTGTAGCATAACTCAGTGACTCATACATTGTACATGTAAATAAACATTTTGCAGGGAACTGGTATGCTGCCCCTTTCTGAAGGAGTTTCTCCATTTCACTGGGGCTGGAAAGATGTCTGTGGATACATAGAACTTTATTTTATGTTCATCTGGGTCCTTGAGTGAGGTTGTATCATCCAGTGATTAAATTATGGGCAATTTGCCAATGACTGGATTTCCACTTTCTGTCTGTGTGACCTTGGGCAAATTGCTAAACTTGTTTCTCTCACTTCATCTACAAAATGGAGACAATAATATACACCTCATGCGATTATTGAGAGAATTTAATTAATGAAAGCAGTGGTTCTCTACAGGGGTAATTTTTCCACCCAGGAGATATGTGGCAATGTCTGGAAGCATTTCAGTTAGGGGGCTGGCTTCTAGAAGGTTGAGGCTATGGATATTGAAAAACATCCTATAATGCACAGGACAGCTCCCTATAACAGATAATGTGCCAGTCCCAAATGTCAGAGCACTAAAATGGAGAAATCCTGAGATAAAATGATTATTTAACACAATTCTTGACACATAGTAGGATAAAATGAATTTTTGTCATGTATGGGCTTCCCAGGTGGCTCAGTGGATTCAGTGGTAAAGAATCCACCTACCAATGCAGGGGATATAGGCTTGATCCCTGAGTCTGGAAGGTCCCCTGGAGAAGGAAATGTCAAACCCTCTCCAGAATTCTTGCCTGAAGAATCACATGGACAGAGAAGCCTGACAGGCTACATACAGTCCATGGGGTTGCAGAGTCGGACATGACTGAGCAGCTAAACAGCAACAAGAACACGGTATGGTATTATTCTTATGCTCATAATGCGTACTCAGTCGTGTCCAAGTCTTTGTGACTCCGTGGACTGTTTCCCCCATGATCTTATCCCGTGGGCTTAATAACAACCTGGGAATGCTTGCAATGATTTGTTATAAATCAGTCCTAGTTTTGCAGATTTATTCTGAAGATCTGTGTTCAAATGTAAATATATAAGTAGAGGAAAATCATTGTTCTTTCAGATGAGTTGGTGATGACATTCTGTAAATTCCACAGTGGGTATATTAATAGTAAAATTAAAAAGGCTAGAAATTCTCTGAATTTCTTACAGTGTTTCATGATACACTTCAATTTCTAATAATTATTGTCAGCCTACAATGTACATTAGACAGGGTTTATAAAACTATGTGCATTTAAAATGTTATTAAAAATATGTAATGCATGAAAGTAAACTGCTTGAATAGTATATTTACCCAAAGTATAAATAAAACAGCTCACAAGAAGCTGTTCCAATTATTCAGGTAAACACTACCCTTTATGCTTGACTTTCTTTCATTGCTTTGAGTCATGAGGATAAAACCCGGAAATAATGTCTTGCAATGAAATTGGGAAATGACATCATCTAAAGCATCCCTCAAATCTGATATAAATTGTTCTAACTCTTTCTTCTTGTCAGTGTTCAAGGGCAATCCAGAATTGCTTTAGAAATCTACTCTTCCTAACAAGAAACTTTGCTAGTAATTAAAGCCAGGAATGAATTGCATGGGAAGCTGTTGGTCTTAATGGAAAGACTGGCAAATACTTACTTGGCTTCCAGTGTTAGTGACTAACCATCTGGTAACCTTGGGGGAGACATTTTCTAAACATAAATTTATTCATCGTTAAGATGAATATGTAAAATGAGTTAGATCTCTGCCTTCCTCTCCAGTTTATATATAAATTGCATAAATTATATAAATTTGTGTCTCTGCATGCCCATTTTATATACACAAGCTTTCAGGTTCGTGGAAGCACTGCCCTTGTTTTGAGTGTCTTTTCAATGGGAAGGCAACTGAATTCAGTTCAGTTCAGTCGCTCAGTCGTGTCTGACTCTTTGCTACCCCAAGAACCGCAGCATGCCAGGCCTCCCTGTCCATCACCAACTCTCGGAGTCCACCCAAACCCATGGCCATTGAGTCGATGATGCCATCCAGCCATCTCATCCTCTGTCATCCCCTTCTCCTCCTGCCCTCAGTCTTTCCCAGCATCAGAGTCTTTTCCAATGAGTCAGCTCTTCGCATCAGGTGGCCAAAGTATTGGAGTTTCAGCTTCAACATCAGTCCTTCCAATGAACACCCAGGACTGATCTCCCTTAGGATGGACTGGTTGGATCTCCTTGCAGTCCAAGGGACTCTCAAGAGTCTTCTCCAACACCACAATTCAAAAGCATCAGTTCTTCGGCACTCAGCTTTCTTTATAGTCCAACTCTCACATCCATACATGACCACTGGAAAAACCATAGCCTTGACTATATGGACTTTTGTTGGCAAGGTAATGTCTCTGCTTTTTAATATGCAACTGAATTAAGTATCTTAAAATCATTGTGGATCAATTGTTTTCTTCTATGTTTGGCTACTGTTTTGCTTTTAGGCTGTGGCTGACTTCTTTTTTATTTTTAGTTTGAAAATCTAGTGGGAGATTAACCTCTAGCATTGAAGGATAGGAAAATACAGTAAAAGGTCCTCTTAGATACTTCTGTAGCAAATAATAATAGTAATTACAGCTATCACAGTTGTGATACAGTGCTCTATGCTGTATTTTACATACATTATCTCAGTAAATTGTAACAATAACCATGAGATGGAGACATTACTATCCATTTTTCCTTGTGTGTAAACGGAAACTTAATGAACTTTCAAAGCCAAGTAGCATGTGTGAGTGTAACCAAGGCTGTCAGTACATATCTTAACCATTGTGCCTTTATAGCTAAATGCCCCTGCTTGATTCCTTTCACACAAAGTGGTAACAACATGGACTTCTTTGAAAGTGAGGATGTATTTCTTTTTTCTGAATATGTGGTTTACTTTTGCTTCTCTGGGGCCATTAATTGTTCTTTTCATGTATCTGCTTGTATTTACTTCTACATTCATGTTGCTACCCTGGAGAAGGAAATGGCACCCCACTCCAGTATTCTTGGCTAGAAAACCCCATGGACAGAGGAGCCTGGCAGGCTACAGTCCATGGGGTTGCTAAGAGTCAGACACGACTAAACGACTTCAGTTTACTTTACTTACTTCTGCATTGCTAACTTTGCAGTCATAATTCTCCTTTCTCTCAGGCCAGCTGAGTGGCACTGAACAGGAACCATAAACCAGCCCGAAGGTTGTGGCAGTACAGAAAGCTGAGGAAACGCTAGCTATTTACCAATCACGATAGCTCATGTCTTTGAAAATCCTTTTTCTCTACCTGGAAGATGATCAGTTTTTGAGCATTTTTTGGGAAAGATAAGACTGTGGTCTCTAGATGACATCACTGAGGACTTCAAGACCCAAGGCCTTTGTTACATGTTCAGGAAGATGTCTCAAACTATGAGAATAGTTTAATTTTTTAAAATATTTTTAAATATTTTAATATTAAATTAACTAAATTAAATTAAATTAATATTAAATTTTAAATATTTTTTATTATTTAATTTTTTCAGATAAATAAATTGTCAACTACTGGATATATAAATTATCTATAAACTATCAACTTCTTGGGGAAAAACATAAATAGTATTTCATTTCTGTTATTTGACATTAAAAGTCTCTATAGTCTAGACCACCAAAATATATATTCTAGGATTTTCTAATTCCACCTTTACAGACTGCTTGCTGTATGCCACTTTCTCATGTATTATGTTATATTGTTTAATCAACATAACTCTCTAAGTTAAGAGCTGTTGTCATCACCATTTTACAGATGAGAAGACTGAGGCTTAGAGAGTTGATAACTTTATCAGGGATCCACAGCTAAAAGATGGTAATTCCAGGACTCAAACCCAGGTCTATGCCCTTAAGCATATCACTCTACTGGGCAGAAAGAAATCAGATTCAACCAACTCCTGAATTCTTCCATACTAAATTTTTAGAAGTCTTGCTGAGGAGGTATTTGTTATTCAAAAAAATCAAGTATTTTTTCAGAGTTCAAATCAGAGCAACTTATAGAAAATTACTTGAGTTGATATTTGTGAAGGGTAGATTCATGAAAATGTTTGTATCATTTCATATAAAGGTCTCTCTGACTTCCATGAACACTTTTTGCTAAGGAGTAAATATATACTAGTTAACAGCACTAGTGGCATTGCTTTTTGTTAATTACTTTGGCTCTGAAAGTCTAGATGTGATCTGACTTTCATTATTATGAATTATAATTCTGAGCTTCCCTGGTTGCTCAGACGATAAAGAACCTGTCTGTACTGTGGGAGACCTGGATTCTGTCCCTGGATTGGGAATATCCCCTGGAGGAGGGCAAGACAACCCACTCCAGTATTCTTGCCTGGAGAATTCCATAGACAGAGGAGCCTCGTGGGCTACAGTCCATGGGTCGCAAGGAGTTGGACACAACTGAGCAACTAAGTACAGCATAACAATTCTAAAGTTAGGAATAGATTGGGTAGACTGCCCATTATACTAACAAAAGTTGAGTCACATGTTTATAGGCTGGCTTGGAGCTTGAACAGGCTGTAATCCATAGCTCAACTTAGATGTCAGAAGTGCTATTGGTGTGTACATTGATCTTGCTTAGTATCTTAAATTGCATCAAGAAACAATTTGTTGCATAATTCTTTAAAAAAACTTAAAAGTTAAAGAAGAAATCTCATGGGGCAAAATGAAGTTGTTTACTCCACAGTAGTTCTGTAGATTCAATTTCATAATTTATATGCCTATCTGTTATTGAATTTATAACAGAGTTCTTGGATTTTTTTTCATTTTATGGTGTCTGCATTTGTTTCTTTGTATAATTAATATAAAATGTTTTCTTTTGGCTTCTATTATTTGATTTAGCAAAGTCCTTTGAGATATGGCTGTATCCTTCAAAAGTAGCAGAGCTTCTGTTTAATCTTAATACATTCTTACTTCTACTCTTAGGGAAAACATTTGTTTCTGGCATGCTACATTCCATTCTTACTCAGTTTTGCTATTTCCTTTTCACTCATTTATTCCTGGAATCAGAAAGTTCCCTGGAAATTTTTTTAAAGATAAGATTTATTTGAAAAAGTAGGGAGAGGTTCCTCTGAATTTTCCTAAAATAGAATTTAGGAATATTCTGTGAACATAGCTAGAAAGAGGAGCATTAAAATGTAAAGCCTGTCTTGTTTTGAAGTGCTCTGTTTATGATTAAGACCTAGAGAAAAATTTACAAGTAGTGAAAGCATCATTTTAGGGAGTCCTGTTTTTTTCTGCTTGTGTTTTATACCCACTTCTATTTCCCCTCTTCTTTCTCTCTAACTCCAATACCTTGACAGGTTCTCAGAATCCACACAAAGTCCTACTTATACTTCAAGGGAAATTCACTTCAAGGGAAATGCTACTGTTCCATATATATGTATGTGTGTGTGTGTGTGTGTGTGTGTGTGTGTGTGTGTGTGTATTCTTTTAAACAACCAGTGAATAAATTGATTCTCAATCTGGGTATTGAGATTAAATTCTGGAATAGAATATGAATAAAATAGAGTCCCAGAGTTCCAGGATATTAACAAGAGAGTTGAGTGGGAGAGACAAATCAAGGTACGGTTTAACTGTGTGAGTTCTATGATATGCTCAAATAATATGTCAGCATTTCTACATTTCTGCAATATACATTATAGATAGAAAATTTCTCTTTCCTAGAAATATGTTAAATATAGTCTATAATAAAGGCATCATTGCTTTTTAAGTTAGCCTTTAACAGATTAATCAGTCCTGAGAGTGTTAACAAAAATCTTTTATGGCTAAACAGAGTAAACTAAAACTATCCTTAAAGCTTTATGGTATATCTCACAGTAGTAAGACAGATTTTCGAAGAACTAGAATCAACGTTTTGTTCAAATGCTTGTTTGAACAGATTCACTCCAGATTTTTGGTAGCAAATAGGGACACCTGAGGTTATTTATCCTGAAGGCATTGATTAAGTAAATCATCCAGGCCACTGCCTTGTCTCTGAATCCCTGTTCTCAAAGTGGTTATAGTTTAGTATCTAATGCAAATCTGTTCAAGAGGTACAGAATATTCTGGTCATATATTCTACATGATTATTGCAGTTTTCATTTTGATTAATAAAGTGATCGTTTGTTTTACATGTCAGTCTCTATAAGCTTGGTTAATGTGGAGGGCCCTCTTCTCTCCAGATCTGATAAATTAAGTTTCTGTGCAGTGCTGGAGCAACTTTGAGGAGATACCCCATGTCCAAGGGCAAAGGAGAAGCCCCTGCTGGTAGAAGGGGGGAAGTCACATTTAGAATCAAACCCCATACCCACCAGAGATGCTCAGAGGGCTCAAACAAACCTTGTACACACCAGGACCCAGAGACCCCACAGAGACTGAGACAGAACTGTGTTTGAGAATCTTCTGCAGAGGTATGAGTCAGCAGTGGCCTGCTGCAGGGTCAGGGCCTTTGGGTTCAGCAGACGTGGGCATGGCATAAGCCCTCTTGGAGGAGGTCGCCCTTAACCCCACCATAGAGCCACCAGAACGTACACAGGACTGGGGAAACAGACCCTTGGAGGGCACAGATAAAACCGTGTGCATACCAGGACCCAGGAGAAAGGGGCAGTGACCCCATAAGAGATGGGCCCAGACTTGCCCGTGAGTGTTCAGGAGTTTATCTGGTGGAAGCATGGGTCAGCGGTGGCCTGCTGCAGGGTTGGGGGCACTGTATGCAGCAATGTGTGCATGGGACCTTTTGAAGGAGGTAGCTATTATCTTCATTAACTCCACCATAGTTTGGCCCTCAGGTCAAATAACAGAGAGGGAACACGGTCATTAACAGAAAATTGGATTAAAGATTTACTGAGCATGGCCCCATTCCATTTCTCCCTCAGTCAGTCTCTCCTATCAGGAGCTTCCATAAGCCTCTTATCCTTCTCCATCAGAGGGCAGACAGACTGAAAACCACAATCACAGAAAACTAACCAATCTGATCACATGGACCACAGCCTTGTCTAACTCAATGAAACTATGAGCCATACCATGTAGGGCCTCCCAAACAGATGGGTCATGGTGGAGAGTTCTGACAAAACATGGTCCTCTGGAGAAGGGAATGGCAAACCACTTCAGTGTTCTTACCTTGAGAACCCCATGAACAGTATGAAAAGGCAAAAAGATAGGACACTTGAAGATGAACTCCCAGGTCAGTAGGTGCCCAATGTGCTACTGGAGATCAGTGGAGAAATGACTCCAGAAAGAATGAAGGGATGGAGCCAAAGCAGAAACAACACCCAGTTGTGGATGTGACTGATGATAGAAGCAATGTTCAATGCTGTAAAGAGCAATATTGCATAGGAACCTGGAATGTTAGGTCCATGAGTCAAGGCAAATAGGAAGTGGTCAAACAGGAGATGACAGGAGTGCACGTCGACATTTTAGGAATCAGCGAACTAAGATGGACTGGAATGGGTGAATTTAACTCAGATGACCATTATATCTACTACTGTGGGCAGGAATCCCTTAGAAGAAAGGGTGTAGCCACCATAGTCAACAAGAGTCTGAAATGCAGTACTTGGATGCAATCTCATATATGACAGAATGATCTTGACCCAAACAGTAATGCTGAAGGAGTTGAAGTTGAATGGTTCTATGGAGACTTACAAGACCTACTGGAACTGACACCCAAAAAAGGTGTACTTTTCATTACAGGGGACTGGAGTGCAAAATTGGAAAGTCAAGACATAACTGGAGTAACAGGCAAATTTGGCTTTGGAGTAGAGAATGGAGCAGGGCAAAGGCTAATAGACTTTTGACAAGAGAATGCACTGGTCATAGGAAACACCCTCTTCCAACAACACATTGATATCACCAGATAGTCAACACCTAAGTCAGATAGATCATATTCTTTGCAGCCAAAGATGGAGAAGCTCCATACAGTCAGCAAAAACAAGACCAGGAGCTGACTGTGGCTCAGATCATGAACTCCTTATTGCCAAATTCAGATTTAAATTGAAGAAAGTAAGGAAAACCACTAGACCATTCAGGTAAGATCTAAGTCAAATCCCTTATGATTGTACAGTGGAAGTGACAAATAGATTCAAGGGATTAGATCTGATACACAGAAGGCCTGAAGAACTATGGATGGAGGTTTGGGACATTGTACAGGAGGCAGTGATCAAGACCATCCCCAAGAAAAAGAAATGCAAAAAGGCAAAATGGTTGTCTGAAGAGGCCTTACAAATAGCTGAGAAAAGAGGAGAAGTGAAAGGAAAAGGAGAAAAGGAAAGATATAGCCATTTGAATGCAGAGTTCCAAAGAATAGCAAGGAGAGATTAGAAAGCCTTCCTCAGTGATCAATGCAAAGAAATAGAGGAAAGCAATAGAATGGGAAAGACTAGAGATCTCTTCAAGAAAATTAGAGATACCAAGGGAATATTTCATGCAAAGATGGGCACAATAAAGGACAGAAATGGTATGGACCTAACAGAAGCAGAAGATATTAAGAAGAGGTGGCAAGAATACACAGAAGAACCATACAAAAAAGATCTTCATGGCCCAGATAAGCACAATGGTGTGATCACTCATCTAGAGCCAGACATCCTAGAACGCAAAGTCCAGTGGGCCTTAGGAAGCTTCACTAAGAACAAAGCTAGTGGAGGTGATGGAATTCCAGTTGAGCTATTTCAAATCCTTAAAGATGATGCTGTGACAGTATGGCACTTGATTTGCCAGCAAATTTGGAAAACAGCAGTGGCCACAGGACTGGAAAAGGTCAGTTTTCATTCCAATCCCAAAGAAAGGCAATGCCAAAGAATGCTCAAACTACTGCACAGTTGCACTCATCTCACATACTAACAAAATAATGCTCAACATTCTCCAAGCCAGGCTTCAATAGTATGTGAACTGTGAACATTCACATGTTCAAGCTGGATTTAGAAAAGGTAGAGGAACCAAATATCAAGTTGCCAACATCTGCTGGATCATCAAAAAAGCAAGAGAGTTCCAGAAAAATATCTACTTTTGCTTTACTGACTATGCCAAAGCCTTTGACTGTGTGGATCACAATAAATGGTGGAAAATTCTTCAAGAGATGGGAATACCAGAGCACCAGACCTGCCTCCTGAGAAATCTGCTTTCAGGTCAAGAAGCAACAGTTAGAACTGGTTCCAAATCGAGAAAGGAGTACGTCAAGGCTGTATATTATCACCCTGCTTATTTGACTTATATGCAGAATACTCATGCAAAATGCTGGGCTGTATGAAGCACAAGTTGAAATCAAGATTGCTAGGAGAAATATCAATAACTTTAGATATGCATATGACATGACCCTTATGGCAGAAAGTGTAGAAGGACTAAAGAGCCTCTTGATGAAAGTGAAAGAATAGTGTGAAAAAGTTGGCTTAAAGCTCAACATTCAGAGAACTAAGATCATGGCATCTGGCCCCATCACTTCATGGCAAATAGGTGGTGAAACAATGGAAACAGTGACAGACTTTATTTTTGGGGGCTCCAAAATCATTGAAGATAGTGACTGCAGCCATGAAACTAAAAGACGCTTGCTCCTTGGAAGAAAAGCTATGATGAACCTACATAGCATATTAAAAAGCAAAGATATTACTTTGCCAGCAAATATCCATCTAGTCAAGGCTATGGTTTTTGCAATTGGCATGTATGGATGTGAGAGTTGGACCTTAAAGAAACTGAGCGCTGAAGAATTGATGCTTCTCCAACACATCTGTGGTGCTGGAGATGATTCTTGAGAGTTCCTTGGACAGCAGAGAGATCCTTCCAGTCTGATCCTTCCAGACTGATCCTAAAGGATATCATTCCTGAATTCCTTAGAAGGACTGATGTTGAAGCTGAAACTCCAATACTTTGGCCACCTGATGCGAAGAACTGACTCATTTGAAAAGACCCTGATACTGGGAATGACTCTAGGTGGGAGGAGAAGGGGACAACTGAGGACAAGATGGTTGGATGACATCACCAACTCAATGGACATGAGTTCAAGTAAGCTCTGAAGTTGGTGATGGACAGAGAAGCCTGCTGTACTGCAATCCATGGGGTCGCAACGAGTCAGACATGACTGAGCAACTGAACTGAACTAAGCCTATATAAGCTCAAGGCAGACTTTGAACTAGGATGAATTCAGTAAAAGAAATGTCCTCTTACAGCCTCTTGGTAGTCAGCCTGCCTGCCTCTTTGGAGACGCTGTCTCCTTTATTACACATTTCTAATTAGAAGAGGGCGTTCAACACATAAAATGTGTTTTGTTGAAGGGCATTTGTCTCCTTCTAGCTAAATGTGTAGAGAGAGGTTTTTTCCCTTTCTTTCGCCTCCTTTCATTTTTCTGAATTTTACTTGTATCTTGCCTCTAGAATTAACTGAGGTTAAGAGATATTTATACCAATATCTTGAAAACCCTAGGAAGAGTCTGTAGGGCTGTTGATGGTAGGAGGAGTAGGAGGAGAAAGAAGTTTCAGCATCATGTTTTCATATTTTATGAAATAGCTCTTTTCTGTGGAGTTGAAAGATGTGTAATGTGTATTGTAGCTGTTTATGCTAGTGTCAAAGAGGGCAAAGACAACTTAAGTACTTGGTTAGTTTGTAAGTATGTTTGCTGCAAAGGACAAATAAACATAACTTCATGAATATATAATGTTGCTGATGGCAGCTGAAATTATTTCTGGCCATCATTATGGCTTTTCTCCAAGGTCAATGCTGCCTGTTTGCTGGTAAAATTGTCGAATGGTTTTGTTATCCTATTTGAACTGTGTCAAAGCAGCCACTTGATTTCTGAATAACTTATTTTGGATTCTGTGCTTTGAGTTACTTCATTTCCTGGAGTCTCACAGGATTCCAGGACTTTGAAGGACTGACTAGGAAACAGTATGTCTTGTCCTTTTCCTGTCTTTAGACTGGAGAAGAATTAGATTCTCTCAAATTCTAAGGGAAAGTGGCTTGATTTTCGCAAAACGGAGCCTTCATTGTGGTACTGTGGGGACATTTCTCAAGGCATTGATCAGTTGTATGAATAAAATTCATGGAGGTGAGTTAATATGTAGAGTTAATAATGATGTGGTCACAATAATCTAAGTAGCATACTTAGATTTTTTTTTTCTTTTTTAAGTTAATTTTTCCCCCTCACTGTAAATGCAAACCCATACACCCTAGAGGACATTTGAAAATATTTTTGTCCAGCATTTTTTCTAGACACAAAAAATATTCAAATATATGCATTTTGAATGAGTATTAAAGGAAATATAAATGCATACTTCCAAGGTAAACACTCTCAATTTCAACATTATCATTGACAACCCCCTAGCTTTTTGTAACATTTTAGGCTTTATCAAACATTTTCACATATTTGTCATCAGGGAAAGGCCACATTATTATTTTTAGACTTAAATGAAGGAACTAAAATTGATTAAATGTCTAATGGCCAAAACCAATATCACCTATCTTGTGAACACTATGGTCAGTGCAGGGTTATACCGAATAACATGGAAAAAGGCCCTCAATTTTTTCTTATTTGTCTCATAATATTTTCATTATACTGTACTTTATATTAACGTAAGAACACAAAAAATATAAGCTTAAGTGAGGAAAGTATAGAGTTCATTATACTCTATTGAAATAGGAAAATTAATGAACCTGTAACAATAGCTAGTAGAACACAGGGAAGGTGTGAAAACAGTATCCAACATTTATATTACAATCATTCATTCATTCATTTAACCATTCAACAAGTACATAAGTTGTATTTGCCAGTTGTTATTATTCTAGGTCCTAAGACATCATCGTAAACAAAATAGACATGATCGATCCCAGCTCTCAGAGTTTAGTCTGGGGGTATTGCTGCTGCTGTTGCTAAGTCGCTTCAGTCGTGTCCAACTCTGTGCGACCCCATAGACGGCAGCCCCCAGGCTCCTCCTGGGATTCTCCAGGCAAGAATACCAGAGTGGGTTTCCATTTCCTTCTCCAGTGCATGCAGGCATGCTAAGTCACTTCAGTCATGTCTGACTCTGTGCGACCCTATGGACAGACATTGATTATATGAGTACATAGTTACTCACTCACACAAAAGCAAAGGAAGAAAATCAATGGAGAGCTATGAAAGTAAAAAGCAGAGGCAGCTGTTTTGATTAGAGCTATCAGGGTAGGTAGCTCTGACCTAATGGTCTTGTTGATAAGTTCTATAAAAAATTAGAGCGAAGAAAAATGACCAATCACTTTACACCAGTCAGAATGGCTGCCATCCAAAAATCTACAAGTAATAAATGCTGGAGAGGATGTGGAGAAAAGGGAACCCTCTTACACTGTTGGTGGGATTGCAAACTAGTACAGCCACTATGGAAAACAGTGTGGAGGTTCCTTAAAAAGCTGCAAATAGACCTGCCATATGACCCGGCAATCCCACTGCTGGGCATATACACCGAGGAAACCAGAATTGAAAGAGCCATGTGTACCCCAATGTTCATCACTGCATTGTTTACAATAGCCAGGACATGGAAGCAACCTAGATGCCCATCAACTGACGAATGGATAAGAAAGCTATGGTACATATACACAATGGAATATTCCTCAGCATTAAAAAAAAATTCATTTGAGTCAGTTCTACTCAGGTGGACCGAACTGGGGCCCATTATCCAGAGTGAAGTAATCCAGAAGGAAAAACAACAGTACAGTATACTAACGCATATATATGGAATTTAGATAGACGGTAACTAGAACCCAGCATGCGAGACAACAAAAGGAACGCAGATGTATAGAACAGACTCGTGGACTCTGGATGAGGGCAAGGGTGGGATGATATGGGAGAATGGCATTGAAACATGTTAATTATCATATGTGTAATCAATCGCCAGCTCAGGATTGATGCTTGGGGCTGGTGCATCGAGATTTCCTGGGGGGAGGGAGGAGGGAGGGGGGTTCTGGAGGGGGAGCATATGTAAACCCATGGTGATATCATGTCATTGTATGGCAAAACTAATAAAAAAAAATTAAAAATAAAAGCAAGAAAAATGCAGTGTAAAAAATAAATAAATAAATAAAAATAAAATTAAAAAAAAGAAAAATGACCAGTCTTTGACAAATGGTTTCAGAAAAAAGAGGGAGAGGAACATTCTGCATCTTTTTTCTTGAAGCCTGCATAATGTCTGTGTCTATATGTTCATTACAAGAAAACTATAAGTACAGGCCAATATACCTCAAAAAATAGGCATAAAAATCTTTAACAAGATGTAAGCAAGTGAAATAGAGGCATATATAAAGAGTAATACGTTATGCCAAGTAAGGATTATCCCAGGAATGCGAGGTTGTTTATTTACTTTTAATTAATTTATTTTGGCCACATCATGTGGCATGTGGAACTTCCCTGACCAGGAATTGAACCCATGCCACTTGCATTGGAAGAGTTGGAGTCTTAACCACTGGACTCCCAGAGAGGTTTCCTGAAAAGTTATTTCAATATTTTAAGTACAATCAATCTAATAAGTCATACAAGGTAAAGGAGAAAAAGTCATGATTATCTTAATCACTTGTGAAGAAGCATTAGATAAAATTCAGCACCCATTCATCAATAAGATCTATCAAAATTTAGAAATAAAGGAGAGAAATTCCTTATCCTGATAAAAGGTATTTAAAAAATCCTCAAGTTGCCTTACATGCACTCTTTCATTTAATACTATCATCCCTGCTAAGAGCCAGAAGATCTGAATGCTCTTTCCAAGTCTGTCACTCACTAGCATGATAGTTTTATCAGTCACTCATCAAACCTCTGGGAAACTCTTTAGTTCAGATATTAATATTAAAATAGGACCACTGAAAATATCTCATACAGTTTTGGGGAGGCTCAAATAAATTAAGTATTTTAAATTGCTCTATATCTTATAAAGTACTAAATAAGCATGATTTGTTGGTGATAATGATCATGAACCTAGAGAATTAAAATTCTTAAACTTTTTCTAACCAATACCCTGAAGGCCATAGAATAGGATTTACTCATTGTATATTATCTCAAAGTGGTTCCATTCTTTACGGCCTAGAAAGCAGTCTAGATATTCAAAATTCTTGCTTGTCCAGTGTCTCCTTTTGAGTTATTTGACTTGTCATTAGCTCTTTCATCATAGTCAGATGGACAGTTTCTAACCATGAAGATAGTTTGATAATGAGGCCACTTCCTTGAACCCTTTGTATAGGAGCTGTTAAAAGGAAGTAGAGAAATAACGTTTAAATTATTATTTGTTAATTTGTTGGTAGATCTTAATTTTTTTAGATTTTTCTCTAGCCCCCACCAGCAAGGACCATTTGTAGTCACTCCATCTCCTTTTCTTGCAAAATAAGTCAAATTCTTCTTTTTCTGTGTATGGAGTAGGGAAGGGAAGGGAGAGAGAGAGAGAGAGATTGCCTAAAAAGATCTTCAAAATATAGAAAATGATCTTAATATTTTTTAATATTCCTCCCTTCTTGCACTATACTGATTGTAAAAGTGTGCCTCTGGTACTTGGCAAAAGTTTATAGCAGAAGAAACTGGAAAGTACATGATATTTATGCAGAAATTAGCATGTCATTATTTTTAAACCTATTTCTATTATTGATAACATAAATCTTAATGAGATTTCACCCCTTAGGGCTCAGGTACTTTAATTCAGATGTCAAAATGTAAGAAATTATAATTCCATAACAATAATTCTTTTTTCACATGGCTCAAAGAAATTCACAAATCTTACGTTAATCCATTGATTGTCACAAGTCCTGCCTTACAGTTCTCCATTTTTATTATCATTTAGTCTGAGTCAGCCGAAGGGGGTTCTAGATTGGAGACTGTAATGATGATCCAGACATTTGATAGACCCAAATGTAATAGGCTTTGGGATTGGCAAGGGCTTTAGGAACCGTTTCTTTATAACCTCTGATTGTAGACACAGTTAGAAATAGGGAAATAGGACCTGGAAATAGGGCCTCAGAGATCAGTGGCTTGACTTTGGACCCCCAAAGAATTTAGGGGTTAGGTTGGGAAGAGCCTAAGAGTCAGAGATACTGTCATATGGGTTAAGAATCATTAGCTTGGGTTCAGTTGGCTTGAACTATAACCTAGGAGCTGGAGGTGAGTTTTAATATTAGCCTCATCTTGCCAGAACGCAGGTACTTGTTCATTGCTCAGTCGTGTCTGATTCTTTGTGACCCCACCCCAGCATGCCGGGCTTCCCTGTCCTTCACTATCTCCTGGAGTTTGCTCAGACTCATATCCATTAAGTCAATGATGCCATCCCAGGTACTGGGATTAGTATTTAACCTCAAAGAACTCACAGCAAGATTGGCCTCAAGTGAGCCAGAATGTGGTGGACTGAGAATTTCTTTTCTTTCTCCCCTGTGAAGAAATGCTCCCAGATTCTGACGCCATCCTGGAATGCAAGCCTTTGGAAGGGGAGATTTGAAGCCTGGGAGTCAGTTTCTAAGGAGTGAACTTCTAACTATAGTTGTTTAGGCCAAGAATGAAGAATACTCTGGCTGTTGTTTCCCTGCCTGTACCCCACCTCAACACCCTGTGCTTCTACTTTGCTCCTGTCCCACTAACCTCATTACTACCTCAAGGACCATTCCTTTGGAATGCTATCACCTTGGTTATATCCACTGAGTTAGCTCACAGTGTGGAATATTTCATTAGACCTAAAGAACTGAACTAATCACCAATACCACGTGATTGTCACGATGGTGACTTCTCTGTTTTGGGCAATCACAAGGACTGAATATAGCTAGTGAAGTGAAAGTCACTCAGTCGTGTCCAGCTCCTTGCAACCCTATGGACTGTAGCCCACCAGGCTCCTCTGTCCAAGGGGTTCTCTGGGCAAGAATACTGGAGTGGGTTGCCATGCCCTCCTCCAGGGGTTGTTCCCAACCCAGGGGTAGAACTTGCATTTCTTATGTCTCCTGCCCTGGCAGATGGGTTCTTTACCACTAGCACCACCTGTATCTCTTAAAGCACATGAAAGGAGATCTGAATTATAATCCATAGCATGGAATTCTCCAGGCAAGAATACTGGAGTGGGTAGCCATGCCTTTCTCCAGGGCATCTTCCCAACCCAGGGATAGAACCCAGGTCTCCCTCGTTGTAGGCAGATTCTTTACTGTCTGAGCCACCAGGAAGCCCATAACCCATAGCACTAATTCTTAAAGTCTATGGTTTTTCCTTCCCAGTTAAGTTATACTGTAAAGCCTCCCCAGAGGTGCTCATCCTTTGAATGCTGAATATCTCACTCTCAACGATGTAGACACCACTCTCCACCTCACTTACTGTTTCTCCACTGTGTACCACAGCTGTGGCTTCTCACCTGGGAGAGGCTGCAGGATTTCTTAATACTTAACTACTGAAAACATTGAATGGCTCCAGAGCGCCAGAAGGACACAGGAAATTCATTTGCCCCCCTAATCATAATCCCTGAGTTGGGAAGATCCCCTGGAGGATGAAATGGCAACCTATTCCAGTAATCTTGCTTGGAAAATTCCATGGAAGAGGGCCTGGTGGGCTACAGTCCAGGGGGTTGTAAGAGTTGGACATGACTGAGCATGCTCGAGAGAGAACCATAATACACAGAGCTCCTCAGGGCAGGGTTTTTCAGTCTTGACTCTTTTTCACAAAATGTCTAGGAAGTATTTCTAGGTAATTAAAATTCTTCACTTCACTAATAATAAAGTGAAAGTCAGGGACTGGGAGAATGCTTCTAAATTTGAAACTGAGTGTTAGTGGACACAGAATGGAAATTTATATGTGAGTTTAAATTTGAAATATCAAGGAGTGATCCCTTAAGTGATGCTTTAATTCATCAAAATTAGCAGAAACAATCACTGGGTGATTCTATTCTAAGAATGTTCTAGCCTTAATTCTTTCTAAAATACTAAGTAAATCCATGACCTTCAGCAATTTACTTAAACTCTTGTCTGCATTTGTGTCATAAGTAAATGTAGGGAATTAGTCTACATTGATTTCTGACTTTCCTATGAGCTATAGAAGTGTACAAAAAAATAACCAGGGATAGAATAAATTTCTAGGATAGCTGCTATCTACACATAGCATTTTCTCTTTGAGTTTCCTATAACTTTACCATTCATCACCTTTTACTTGACATTATTCATATTTCACTGAAATAAGTTCTCAAAATTTCTTTTAAGTGCTTTTGAAACATAAAATGTTTTTAAAATGTCTTTTTAAGTGATGATTATCAAATTTGGAAATTATCATTAAATTACTTTTAGGTAATTACTCGAAATGAATGAATTATGCACATCTTTCTCCTTAAAATTACAAGGAAATATGTATTCCTCTATTTTGAGTCTTGGTGTGATATTCCTTTTAGTTTCAATGAGTTATTTTTAAACATGTACTCTTATTCTCTTATTTTTTTCCATGGAAATCAGCCTCACATGACATGTTAGATTTTAATAACAATGCAATTAAAATGTTTTGCATAAAATAATATTCTTTTTGATTTATTATTTTCAATTTAAGGCCTAATACAAAAGCAACATCTTCCAACTAACACTAGTTATTAGGGCCAGAAGAAAATGGAAAGGAACTAGGTGTGTGTGTATATATATATATATATATATATATATTTTTTTTTTTAAGGAGAATTTGCTGTTGCCTCCAGAGTAGTAGACTTTATTTCCTAAGGTCTAAAAAAGTAGACCTTTGGAAATACATGTTTACAACAAAGAAACATCATACATAGGAAACTGTCTCAAGTGTCAAGTTCATTTACTAGGTACATGATCTTAGGAAGATTACTTAAGCTCTCTAGTTTCTTCACCTAGTAAAATGTGAAATATATTGGCTATCTCAGTATATAAGTTAAGGATAAATATAATACATATAGAGTATTAGTACCTAGTAAAATGCTCAATGACTAATAATTCTGTTTCTTTGAAGGAGTTTCTTCTAGGTTGTTAAGAATAAGTAAAGATAGGATGATTCTCAGAAATAGAGATGGACGAATGGGGCTTGTGTAAGGTCATGTAAGAATCATCTTTATTGCATCATGAGTATTTTACTTATACCTGTGCTGTCTTTTCAGTTATTACAGATAAAACTGAGTAATGTAGGCATAATTCATTGTTTCATAAACTGAGTGGTCTAAAAGTTGTTCAGTTGATGTGAATTGCCTTACTCTGTAAAAGCTGATGCATGCAACAGGTCCAGTTATCCAAACTGACATGCATGCAGTATTTTATGGCCTATTTTAGGAAGGTAATTTGCTGTCTCTGTAGAGGTAAAGACATTGGAATTTGCTGAGATATTGAGTGGGGTGGGGGAAGGCAGCATTTGCCTAGAAGTTAGCAAACCTGACTTGTGCTCTCATCTTCACCCAAAACTCGATTCATTCTTCCATTTATTCAAGGGCTTCCCATGTTCAAAGCACACAATTAAGTGCTTTCAGAGAATTATCTATATGAAGCCTAGCACAGAATGCATGCTTATTTGTTGTTAAGTAAATAATGTCACAAGGAAGATGATATGGACAGTCAAAGGAAAACATAAATCTTTAAAAAGTACAAAGGTGGTCCAGAGGAATGAGAGAGCAAATCTTGTTGTTGTAATCATGAAGGCTCAGTAAGGAGGTGATATTGATGGATGCAATCAGATATGAGTAGGATTCAAAAGAGAGAAATGGAAGTAAAGAGACACTGGATTCTGGAAGAGAGGATCTAAAATGGTGCTTAAACTATCACTGGGTCACTGTGTTGTCACTGGGCAGAATTATATGGAGTTTCCAAGGAGGTGGGCCTGACTCAGTTCCTCCGTCCCTGCATTTGGTCTCATGTTGCCCTAGACAGAGGATTAGTGTCATTGTCAATTTCCATTGGACTTTTCACTCCAAATCTTCAGGCAGTCTCTTTACCTTGCTCTCTGCCATGGAGAAACACTTTGTCCAAGCCACCATCACCCTCTATCTTGAACACTGCAACAGCATCGTTAATAAGCTGGTGTCTCTACATCCTCTCCTGACAGTTTTCCTCTGCTTATTATCAGCCTAGCAAATATAGTGTGTGTGTGTGTGTGTGTGTGTGTGTGTGTGTGAGCGCGCACGCACATGCGCACGCGAAGTCACTTCCAACTCTTTGTGACACTGTGTACTGTAGCTCCCCAGGGATTGTCTGTGGGATTCTCCAGGCAAGAATACTGGAGTGGGTTGCCATGTTCAAATTTAAGTCGTAACATCTCTTGCTGCTGTTAAACCCTCTAATAGATGAGATAGATTTCAAGATCTACAAAGCCCTATGGATCTGGCTTTTTATTACCTCTTAGACTATTAAAACAGTTTCACCCTAAGGACCTTATACCATCAAGACTGGTCATATCCATCAAGACTTGTGACTGTTTCTTGGTAAATTCATTTGATCTCTCTAAACTTTTGTTATCAAAATATGAATGGAGTTTTCAGTAGAACTTTGCATGGAAGATATCACTTACCATTGGCTTTCAATTGTGTGTTGTTAGTCTCCAGTAGGGAACAGCTAAGAGGAAATGACACTTAAGAGTGGATGAAGTGATGGAGTGAGAATACTTCAGAGTGTATGAGGTAGGGAGGAAGCATAAGTATGTCCTGGGGCATAAGATACTGCTTCTTGTTGATGTCAAATTGGGTTATGCATTTAATTACTCTGAATATACTCAACTAAATTTAACAAGGTAGAAAAAGAAGCATTATTAAGAAAGTAAGGAAAATATAAATACTGAGTCAAGAAAAATAGTCTTTAAATGAGAACGTCCTACTTTCTTTCTGTAAGACAAAAGGAAAAAATTGCTTTTTTTTTTTGATTCAAGGCATACCCACAGGTCATTCTCAGCCACTGAAATCATAATATAGTTTAAGTGTGGAGAAATGGCACAAATCAGACACCTCACCTGAAATATATGACTAATTCATGCTTACCTCATTGCCTTTGACTCACATACCCTATTTAACTAAACAAACCATCTAGATTGTACATCTTTCACTTCTAAAGCAGCCTGCTTTTCACTGACTCCTGGAGATCTTTGCCTCCTCACTGGACTTCGCACGCAGCTCTCCAGCTTTATGTTGAGCTCACTCTTGGCTGTCAGTGCTAAACAACTTGTTTTTCCCCTCTTGCTCACCACGTATCTATGTGAATTCCAATATCCAAAATAATACTAGAAGCAGATATGGTAGGTATTGTCTCCTTCCCTGAAATCTACCTTTATCACCATCAACCGTAAACAAAACCTTTTTCACAAATGTGCTGTTTTACTTTATTTCCTCATTTCCTCTGTATCATAGGTAATATTGAGAAGTAGGTAGAAAGAGAAAGATGGATTCAGACACATTTTGACTGGAGTTTTGCCTCTGGCACTTAATATCTGGGCATCTTGGAGCAATTTGTTAGCTACCATTTCTTCATTGATAATACAGAAATGAGTATGTCTGTCTTTAGGTTGCACTGTGAACATTTAATAAGAATATGTTAATATTCAGTAAAAACCTAAGAAGCCATATAATCTTAAAAGATGTTAATTTATTTTTTCTCTCCATTCCCACCTTCCTTTCTTCAATGAATGATGACAAAGTGATTGCTAAGATCTCACAATTTAGTTCAGTGTATGGTTGCTGGTGGGGGTGGGGGTAATCTTATTTTTCCATGATAAACAATATTGACTTATTTACTAAAGTTTTTTCCCTGGCTGGCTTATATACTGTTTCACTCCTCTCCTAAGCAAGATACTGCTTTTCCTCTCACTTAGACTATTTCCAGGAAGAGCAGGGTGAATTGTTAGAGAGCAGCAGGCTTCTTCACTTTCCCCCTAAAACAGTGAACACAAAATAGAAAACTAATAAATCATTTTTATGAATTAGTACAGTTCAGTTGCCCAGTCATATCTGACTCTTTGTGACCCCATGAACTGTAGCACGCCAGGCCTTCCTGTCTATCACCAAGTCCTAGAGTATTCTCAAACTCATGTCCATTGACTCAGTGATGCCATACAGCCATCTCATCCTCTGTCGTCCCCATCTTCCGCCTACTGTTATTTCTACCATCAAGGTCTTTTCAAATGAGTAAGTTCTTCACGTCAGGTGGCGAAAGTATTGGAGTTTCATCTTCAGCATCAGTCTTTCCAATGAACATTCAGGACTGATTTCCTTTAGGATGGAATGGTTGTATCTCCTTGCAGTCCAAGGGACTCTCAAGAGTCTTCTCCAGCACCACATTCAAAAGCATCAATTCTTCAGTGCTCAGCTTTTTCAATAGTCCAACTCTCACATCCATACATGACAACTGGAAAACTGTACCTTTGATTAGATGGGCTTTTGTTGGCAAAGTAATGTCTTTGATTTTTAATAAGCTGTCTAGGTCTCATAAAATTTCTTCCAGGGAGCAAGCATCTTTTAAATCCATTACTTCAGTCACCATCTGCAGTGATTTTGGAGCACGGCCCCCCCCAAAAAAAGTTTCTGTTTCCATTATTTCCCCTCTATTTGCCATGAAGTGATGGGACCAGATGCCATGATCTTAGTTTTCTGAATTTTGAGTTCTAAGCCAACATTTTCACTCTCCTGTTTCACTTTAGTTCCTCTTTAGTTCCTCTTCGCTTTCTGCCATAAGGGTGGTGTCATCTGCATATCTGAGGTTATTGATATTTCACCCAGCAATCTTGATTCTAGTTTGTGCTTCATCCAGTCCAGCATTTCTCATGATGTACTCTGCATATAAGTTAAATAAGCAGAGTGACACTATACAGCCTTTCTGTACTCTTTTCCTGATTTGGAACCAATCTGTTGTTCCATGTCCAGTTCTAACTGTTGCTCCTTGACTTGCATACAGATTTCTCAGGAGGCAGGTCAGGTGCTCTGGTATTCCCATCTCTTGAAGAATTTGCCACAGTTTGTTGTGACCCACACAGTCAAAGGCTTTGGCATAGTTAATAAAGCAGAATTAGATATTTTTCTGGAACTCTCTTGCTTTTCCAATGATCCAACAGATGTTGGCAATTTGATCTCTGGTTCCTCTGCCTTTTCTAGATCCAGCTTGAACATCTGGACATTCATGGTTCATGTAATATTGAAGCCTGGCTTGGAGAATGTTGAGCATTATTTTGCTAGCATGTGAGATGAGTGCAATTTTGCAGTAGTTTGAACATTCTTTGCATTGACTTTCTTTGGGATTGGAATGAAAACTGACCTTTTCCAGTCATGTGGCCACTGCTGAGTTTTCCAAATACGCTGGCATATTGAGTGCAGCAGTTTCACAGCATCATTTTTTAGGATTTGAACTAGCTCAACTGGAATTCCATCACCTCCACTAGCTTTGTTTGTAGTGATGCTTCTAAGGCCTACTTGACATCTCACTCTAGGATGTCTGGCTCTAGGTGAGTGATCACACCATCATGATTATCTGGGTCATTAAGATCTTTTTTTGTATAGCTCTTCTATGTATTGCCACCTCTTCTTAATATCTTCTTTTTCTGTTAGGTCCATACCATTTCTGTCCTTTATTGTGCCCATCTTTGCATGAAATATTCCCTTGGTATCTCTAATTTTCTTGAAGAGATCTCTGCTGCTGCTGCTAAGTCACTTCAGTCGTGTCCAACTCTGTGCGACCCCACAGACGGCAGCCCACCAGGCTCTCCAGTCCCTGGGATTCTCCAGGCAAAAATACTGGAGTGGGTTGCTGTTTCCTTCTCCAGTGCATGAAAGTGAAAAGGGAAAGTGAAGTCGCTCAGTCATGTCCTACTCCTAGCGACCCCATGGTCTGCAGCCTACCAGGCTCTCCGTCCATGGGATTTTCCAACCCCCATGGAGTGGGTTGCTGTTGCCTTCTCCAGAAGAGGTCTCTACTCTTCCCCATTCAACTTTCCTTTATTTCTTTGCATTGATCACTGAGAAAGGCTTTCTTATCTCTCCATGCAATTCTTTGAAACTCTGCATTCAAATGGCTCTATCTTTCCTTTTCTCCTTTACCTTTTGCTTCTCTTCTTTTCATAGCCATTTGTAAGGCCTCCTCAGACAACTATTTTTTTTTGCATTTCTTTTTTTTTTTATGAATTAACTGATTGTTTTTCTAGGAAACTTCACATTTATGTTTTATGTTTCACTCGGGTCCAGTCCCAAATTGATAATTCATATTTTAACTCTCCTTAAAGCTTCATATAGTTTTTTCTTTTATCACTCCTACTCTATTTTCTTCCAAATTAGAGAGTCTTCAATCTGGTTTGATGATTCTTGCTGAAAATTTTGCAGATTTCAGCAATATCTTCTGACATTTTTCCCAGAATGTGTAAAAGTAGTTTTTTTTTTCTAATTTATTTTTTTTTATTTTAGGCTAATTGCTTTACAGAATTATGCTGTTTTCTTCAAACCTCAACATGAATCTGCCATAGGTATACATATATCCCCTTCCTTTTGTAACTCCTTCCCATCTTCCTCCCCATCCCACCCCTCTAGGATGATACAGAGCCCCTCTTTGAGTTTTCTGAGACACACAGCAAATTCCCATTGGCTATCTGTTTTAAATATGGTAATGTAAGTTTCCATGTTACTCTTTTCATATATCTCATTCTTTCGTCTCCTCTCCTGATGTCATTAGTCTATTCTCTATGTCTGTTTCTCCACTGCTGCCCTGTAAATAAATTCTTCAGTACCATTTTTGTAGATTCTGTATATGTGCGTTAGAATACAACATTTATCTTTCCCTTTCTGACTCACTTCACTCTGTATAATAGGTTCTAGGTTCATCCACCCCATCAGAACTGACTCAAATGCATTCCTTTTCATGGCTGAGTAATATTCCATTGTGTATATGTACTACAACTTCTGTATTCATTCATCTGTCGATGGACATCTAAGTTGCTTCCATGTTTAGCTATTGTAAATAGTGCTACAATGAACAATAGGATATCTGTGTCTTTTCAGTTTTGGTTTCCTCAGGGTATATGCCTGGGAGTGGAATTGCTGGGTCATATGGTGCTTTTATTCCTAGATTTTTAAGGAATCTCCATACCATCTTCCACAGTGGCTGTATCAATTTACATTCCCACCAACAGTGTAAGAGTGTTCCCTTTTCTCCAAACCCACTCCAGCATTTATTGTTTGTAGAATTTTGATGATGGCCATTGTGAGGTGATATCTCATTGTGGTTTTGATTTGCATTTCTCTAATAAGGAGCAATGTTGAGCATCTTTTCATGTGTTTGTTATACATCTGTATGTCTTCTTTGGAAAATGCCTGTTTAGGTGTTTTAACCACTTTTTGATTCGGTTGTTTGTTTTTCTGGTATTGAGTTGTATGAGCTTCTTGTGTATTTTGGAACTTAATCCTTTGTCAGTTGTTCATTTGCTATTATTTTCTCCCATTCTGAAGGTTGTCTTTTCACCTTGCACAGCATAAGCAAGTTTCCTTTGCTGTGCAAAGGCTTTTAAGTTAAGTTCAATCAGGTCTCACTTGTTTTACTTTTGTTTTTAATTCATTACTCTAGGAGGTGGGTCATAGAGGGTCTTGCTTTGATTTATTTCATTGAATGTTCTTGTAAAAGTATTTTTATAGCAAATTTAGAGCTAGAAAGAGTATGTTATAAACAGTACTTCCTAAGGAACATACAGAATAATATTCCTGACCACCAAGCACTAAACTCAACAACACAATTCTAAATCATACTGTGAAGCAATATTATTGAAAAGCAATTAATTATTCCTCTTATACTGCTCTGTGCCAATATTAAGTTATGCATGTGGTTATCTTATTGAATAGGAAAATAGTGGGTGAGTGCTCATGTCTAAAAATGGTTAAGGTCTTGCAAATTTGTGGTAGGTAACAGTTGTTTCTTATTATTGAGTAAACTTATTTTTTATAATATGAAACTTAGAATTCTCTCAGAAGAATTTTCCTTGACAGTCAATCTGAAAAATGAATCTGGAAGAAGCACTTGATTGTGAAATTGGAGGAGGTTGATACTTGTGCTAAAGCTATAATCTTTTAGCACATTTATTACTCTGTAAACAGTTATTAAATGCATGCTGTGTATAAAGTAACTAGACAATTTGGATTAAGAAAAAAAGACCATGACATTGTCCCTGTTTTCAGGAAGCTTTTAGATGCTGGAGCTCTATATGCAAATAAGGGTTTGTTATTCTGTCATGTCTGAGTGTTTGAGACCCCATGGACTGTAGCTCACCAGGCTCCTCTGTCCATGGATTTCTCCAGGTAATAATGCTGAAGTGGGTAGCTATTCCCTTCTCCAGGGGAATCTTCCTGATATAGGGTTCAAACTCATGTCTCCTGCATTGCAAGAAGATTCTTTATCATCTGAGCTACCAGGGAAGCCCATATGCAAGTAGAGGTTACAGTAATTCAGTAGATAATCAGGTAGACGTCTTTTTAGGCTATAAACAAATACACAAAGAAAGAAGAGGGATATCTACATTGATGACCCTTTGTCATCCAGGCTGAAATGAAAAATAATTAAGATAAACTAATGCCAGTTATTACAGCTGTAAAAGTTCAGAAGGATTGATAAATATATTGTATAACTTGATATAATCCTTAACCTATAAGATAGTATTATAAAAAATTCAGAAAATTTGAGAAGAACTCCACGCAGATGAATTTTCAATTCACAATATTTCCCTATTTTAAGTTGATGTGGAGCAGAAGTTCTCAATCATTGAGTATCTATAAATTCCTTGAAAAGATAGGTTCCAGTATGTGTAGGAGTTCAAGTGCATTCTTGTGAGTAAAGAGTCAGTAGCTTGCATTAGAGTCCCAAAGGGGTTTCTGACTCAAAAAATGATTAAGAACCTTTGAATATTTAAGATAATTTGGTAACTCAAGTTTCACCAATGGAAGTTAAGTATTAATTTCAATAATTAAAGTTTAAAGAACAAAAGCTGTAAAGTGCAGAGTACATGGAGTTGTAGTAATTTGATAGATTTCCAATAAGTAATTGTATCTGCTATTCCTAATTTAAACAGATTAGGAAATCTCTAACTCCCTAAAGATAGCAGAATTAGGCCATTTTCATTTCTATATTTTGACTTCTATAATTCTAGTTAAAAATAATAAGAAATCTGTAGCCCGATTTACTGTGTAGCGGATATGAGACGACAAGCATTTTTCTTCTATTGATATTTCAAGACATAAGAAAATAGTCTTTCCATGTGTCTACCTTGAAAATAGCATTACTGTATTATATAGTAATAAATTAATTCTATATTATCTTGACTTACATTGAATGCCATATGTACTGCTTCCTTCTCTTTATATTATTAAAATTATAGGTTATTTAAAATTAACCTTTGTATACAGTTATGATAGAAGCATTTTTACAATTGTGTTAATATCCATCTTTGCCATTAAATTAAATCCCAGCCATAACACATCAGACTTCCCTGGTAGCTCATCTGGTAAATAATCTACCTGCAATGCAGGAGATCTGGGTTCGATCCCTGGCTTGGGAAGATCCCTTGGAGAAGGTAATGGCTGCCCACTCCAATATCCTGGCCTGGAGAATTCCACGGACTGTATATCCATGGGGTTGCAAAGAGCAGGACATGACTGAGCGACTTTCATTTCACATAACACATCAGGCAATCAGAGGATAATGTTATTAATGTTTTGAGAAACATTTGTAAACCATGGTACACCTGGATTTTTTTTTTTAATTTCAGTTTTGAAAGTTAGTTCACTGTTAGTTTGGTTCACTGTTTTAGAATAACAGTAATATTAGTCATGGAAATAGTGCAGCAGTATGTTGAAGCAAATGATAGTTTGACTTTCTTCTGTGACTAAACTTGAGTTCATGTTATGGAAAACTTGACAGGTATGGTTTTTATTCCCCCTTCTCGTTATGTCTGGGTCAGATGATATAGCCAGTCTCAGTGGGACCCAGATAGCATAGCACAATTGTACAGTCTTTGATGGTCTCATCCTGTCATTTACTGGCTATGTGGCCCCAAACAGGGAGTTGACTTCTCTCTCTGAGAATCAGACCCTTCATGTATAACAATAACACTAGCCTTGCTATGATAATTGATAAAATGCACAATTGTTTTACATATGTAGATGATCAGTAATATTACCATAAATTGTCATGTAGAAAGAAACACATTCAGATGATTAAAAAATAGCGTGTACTGAAAAATGAATGAAAAATCATGCACTTTTCTCTAAACTTCAGTTTTTCATCTACAAAATGAAATTGCTGAGGCATTCTAACATCCCACCCAACTTGAATTTCCCTACTTCTGTGACAAAGAACTGAATGTGTGTCTGTATCAGAAATAAGCCTATTCAGTTATTTTAGCTCAGTGATTTGGGCCAATGGAGTAGATCTGATCAGAGAGTAAGAAGGTGCATTGTTCACAGAGATTAAAATAGATGATGTGACACCAGAAATCATTGTTATCTAACTGGATGTGCTTTTAAAAATAAATTGTTTAGAGATGTCTTGATCCAATTTTATGGTAGAGCCCATAGAAAAATAGTATTATTTCTTCATTGTGCCATTTTCTAAAAATGTTTTTGGCATTTAGGTTGTTCTGTGTCTTACAATGCAACTTGGGAGCGTTATCTTGACAAAATATGATAGATATTATATGTCAGAAGCCACAAGAGAGAAGTAAGTCTTTTAAGCAACTCTGCAGTATTAGATATGTTTGATTTTTGCCATTATTCTTTATTCTGTCCTCCACAACTTATTATCCTAGGTTGCTTTATTTAGCACGACTCCCTCAAGGAAGTGAACTAAGCCTCATTTAATGTTTGGCTGTATAGGTGGGTGAGGAGCAAGCTTATCAAATCAATCTGACAGGGTGGTGTTTCTCATCTCAAGGGACTTCCAGGTGAAGAGAAATCTATAAATATAGTAATGGGGATCAAAATAGTGCACTCATTTCAATCAGTATGACTGACAGAAAGAAAACTTTATTAATGATTATTTTGTAACTAATTTGGTTACTGGATTTATTAACACAGGGTGAAATAACACTGCATTTCCTGAGCAAGAAGTGACTGTTGCAGCAAAAAACATTTCTCCTGCCACAATTCTGACTTTTTCTTTATAACTCCATTTCAAAGTACACACTACCAATAATTTTCTTTGTTAAATGAATGATTTAAATGGGAATAACTATGGGGAAGTTAAAACTACTAAATATATGTGAATCTATGTTTGCTGAGGGAAATTTGGGAGTCTAAAAAGCTAATGAGTCAGTTTATGAGAATTATTTGTTATAGTCTATTTTGATGTATTTCTTGATTTAAAGATATTTGAAAAATATATCAATAAGAGAAGGATTTTCATTTGAGGAAAGGGTGGTTAATTTAGATGTCAGCTACATTATCAATAAAAATTGAACTGAACTAGCTTATTTCAAATCAAGGTCATACACGTCTAAGGTTTTGAGTTAAATAGACCTACAAGGCAGATAAGGAAAACTCTCAGAAACTTGGTCAGATTCATAGGGTAGCTGTCTCTCTTTGTCCTTTGCTTTCTTTTTTCTTTTCTTTTTAACTGTAGACAATTTCTCTCTGCGTTGTCTGCCCCATCCCTCAGTGTTGTTTTACTGATTTTTAAGCCCTCTGCACAGAATCTTCCAAGAACACCCATTTACTGATGCTGGGAATGCCTTTCACCTCTCAAGACTGTCTTAATCCTTATTCCACTATGCCTCCACCACCCCCAGGTCTGAGATCTTTTCTTTTTTGGTTTGCTCTCTTGATTTGGTGGCTTAATTCCCAATAGTTTCCTTAGACATAACACTTTGATGTTAAATATTGCATTCACCCTGCTACATATGATTGCTGTTTTATCTGGGGATAGAGTTCTGGGTTAAAGATAATTTTCATATAATTTTAATGGCATACTTCACTGACTTAAGACCTCCAGTATTACAATTGAAAGACAGTGTTTTAATATCTGGTCTTTTGTTTGTGACGGGACTTTTATCTTTCTGGAAATTTTGATTATGTCTTTCATCTTGGTGTTCTGAAAGATCATTATGATATCACTTAATGTCATTATATTTTTGTTTTTATTCATTTTATTATCCTCAGTGGGTCTTTTCAACCTGAAAATTATATGTTTTAGTTTTAAGAAAGTCTCATGCCAATTCTTTATCTCCATTTTCTGTGATCTTTCTTTCAAGGCCTTTAATTATCTGATATTGGCATTCCTGCATAGACATTCTTATGTTTATCCATAATCTCTTACCTTTTTTATCTCCTATTGCTCTTCTCTTCACCTTTTTGTTTTTCATCTTTCTGGAGATTTCCCAAATGTATCTTCTAACACTTTTTTTTTTCTCCCTTTTATTGTTTTTGCCATACAATGCCATGATATCACCATGGGTTTACATATGCTACCCCTCCAGAAACCCCTCCCTTCCCCCTCCCTCCTCCCTTCTCTTCTAACACTTTTGGGGTTAAAAAAAATTATTCTGCCATCATATTTTTAATTTCTTAAAATTCTTTCTTGTTTTTCTAAAAATTCATATAGCATCCTGTTCTTATTTTATACACGTGCAAATATACTTGTCATGTCTTATCTCTCTGATAACATACATGATAATTTTTAATATTCTTTTCTTTTCTGACTTAACTTCATTTTCCCCACTTCTAGTTGTTCATGTTGGTCTTTGTTTTCCATGTAAGAGCTGTTCCTCAAAGGTTTAAGGAATGTTAGTTGTATATTATGACTCAGGATGGAAGCACTAAAAAACTAATTGAGGTTTCTTTTTTTGCATGGGGAGAATTAATGGACTGGTGGTCCTCAAGATTGCATAGTTAACATGGAGATTTTCTATTCCATTGGGAAGATTCCAGAAGTCAGCTCCTGAAGTTTTCTTTCTCTAGAAAGGTTAATTTTATTGGAAAGAAATTATGAAAAAAATACTACTTTTGACAGGTTTCATTGTCAGTTTCCTAAAAGCGAAGAATAGAAAAGCAATTTTAAAATTCAGTGTACAGAGTTTCACTTGCTATGCCACTGTCCTCAACTGTGCCAAGTATCGCCAAACCCAGTGTTTGCAGGCTCAGGGTCTCCAGAGAGGAACCTTCTATTATTCTACCTGGGCAGGCTCCTGACTTCATGGGCTTAGGAAGAATTCTGGAAGATTAATCTTTTCTACTGTAAACCTCTCCTGTGCTTCTAATTCCTGAGCTTTTATGGGTTACATGGTCTGAATCAATTTGTGTAGTTGTCTTGTGACTTGCTCACTTGAGTTTCAGCTTTTTCTTGTCAGTTGTCTGTATCACTTATTCTATCTCTCTGTCATCTAAAATTTTAAGACTCACTGTTTTCTTTCTAGATAACATTTGGCTATTATTATTTTACTATGTTTTAGTGAGGTTTTGAGAGAGATGAGATAAACAGGAGTGTTGAATCTGCCAGGTTTAACTCTAATCTTCATTCTATAGAAATGCTGAAGGAAGGAATTAGAATATTTGCATTGCATAAATTTAGGCTTATCTAAATTCAGATTTGGTGGGGCTTGGGGACAGGGGATACTTTATTAGAGATCTCTTTTGCTGTTCTTCAGTAGTAATTGGAGAAGGCAGTGGCACCCCACTCCAGTACTCTTGCCTGGAAAACCCCATGGACAGAGGAGCCTGGTGGGCTGCAGTCCATGGGGTCGCTAAGAGTCGGACACGACTTCACTTTCACTTTTCACTTTCATGAATTGGAGAAGGAAATGGAAACCCACTCTAGTGTTCTTGCCTGGAGAATCCCAGGGACAGGGGAGCCTGGTGGGCTGCCATCTGTGGGGCCACACAGAGTCGGACACGACTGAAGCGACTTAGCAGCAGCAGCGATAGTAATTGTTAGATGTTATAACAATTGATGTTGTTTATGCTCAGATGGTAAAAAAATCTGCCTGTAATGCAGGAGACCCAGATTCTATCCCTGGATTGGGAAGATTTCCTGGAAAAGGAAATGGCAACTCACTGCAGTATTCTTGCCTGGAGAACTCCATGGATAGACTATGAGGTTTCAAAGAATCAGACAACGGAGCAACTAACACTAACACCTCAAGCAGTTATAGGATTGAGGTTTCCATTCCATTGCTGTTTGTCTATTTAGGACCATCTTGGCTTCTAAAGGCCATACTCTTGTGCTTGGCCATGGTCCTTATATCTCAGAACTCAATATATACCCTGAACTGTCCTCACTCTTGGAATCTCTTTGATTTACTTATCTGCTGCTGCCCTCTTGTTTTCCTCTTCTGCTTCCTCTCTGATTGATTCTTATGCTTTTAGGGTTTACCTAAATAATCCAGAATAATCTCCTTATGTTTAGATCAGAAGGTTAGTAATCTTAATCCTGCCTGTGAAGTCTCTTCATCATGGCACCCTGTTAAGTGTTTTATTGAATAACTAAAATAATGAGAATTTTGGAGAAGGGGACGTGTCTTTGGAATTTTGCTCCCTACAGGGCCCATAGACATACCTCAGCTATATTCATTTTCTAGCCAATGGAAACTTCCAGCCCTCCTAAAATAGGATTTCTCTAGATGAGCTGCTCTCAAGTTTTAGTATGTTTATCAGAAACACCTGAAGAACTGATACAGAGTTCAGAAGCCCTGAATTCTAAGGAGTGTGGAGCCTTAGTCTTCATATTTCTACCAAGTTCCTTGGTGATCCCAGTATGCACCAAAGTTTGCTTAATTTGGGCTACATAAAGCATTACTTGTGGAGCCTTTTAAAAGCCCAAAGCATAGGATGTACCCCCCACCAATTAAGTCAGAATCTCTGAGGGTGGTGATCCATGTGTCAGTATCACTTTTCTTCTCATTTTACAAAACTAGGTATAATTGACATATGACATTGTTAGTTTAGGTGTGCAATATTATGGTTTGATGTCATGAAATTATCATCACAAGAAGTCTAGTTGTCATCCGTTATCACACATAGAAACAGAACTTTATCATGTGGTAAGAACTTTGAAGATTCACCCTCTTATGACTTTCAGACATGCAAGAAATTATTATTAGCTATAATTCCAGGCTGTACATCACCTCATCATGACTTGTTTCAGAACTGAAAATTTGTACCTTTTTACTCCCTTCAACCATCTTGCCTACCTCCACTCTACTACCTCTGTGTCAACCACCATCTGTTCATTATAGCTATGAACTTGAGTTTTTTCGTTCTGCTGTTTTTTAAGATTCCATATATGAATGAGATAATTCAGTATTTGCTTTCTCTGTCTGATCTACTTCACTGAACATAATGCCCTAAAGTTTCATCTGTGTGGTTGCAAATGGAAAGATTTCTGTCTTTTTATGGCTGAATAATATTCCCTTGCCCATGTATACCACATAATCTTTATCATTTCATCTATTGATGGACATTTAGGTTGTTTCCATATCGTGTTGTGGTTGTTGTTTAGTCGCTAGGTCACGTCAGACTTGTTGTGACCCCATGGACTGTTACCTGCCAGGCTCATCTGTCCGTAGGATTTCCTAGGCAAGTATACTGCAGTGGGTTGCCATTTCCTTTTCTGGGAGATCTTTCTGACCCAGGGATTGAACCCGTGTCTCCTGTGTCTCCTACATTGCAGGCAGGCTCTTTAATACTGAGCTCCCTGGGAAGCCCTTATATCTTGGATATTGTAAATAGTGCCTCAGTGAACAAGGGTATGAATGTACCTTTTCTAGCTAGTTATTTGGATAGATACTCAGAAGTGAAATTGCTGGATCACTGGGTAATTTTATTTTTAATTTTTTTTAAGGAACCACACTTTTTCTGTAGTGGCTGTTCTAATTCACATTCCTACCATCAGTGCACAGGAGTCCTCTTTCTTCCATATCCTTGCTGACACTTGTTATTTCTTCTCTTTTTGATGCTATCCATACCAGCAGATGTGAGTTGACATCTCATTGTGGTTTTGATTTGCATTTCCCTATTTCAACTATTAGTGATGTACAGCATCTTTTCATGTACCTATTGGCCATCTGTATGTTTTCTTTGAAAAATGACTATTGCTCATTAAAAAAATTTTTTTTGGCCACACTGCATGGCTTGTGGGATATTAGTTCCCCGACCAGGGGTTAAACCCAGGCCATAGCAGTAAAGGCAGTGAGTCCTAATTGCTGGATCACCAGGGAGTTCCCACTCTATTCATTTTTAATTAGATTGTTGATATTTTTTTTTCTAACTAAGGTTTTCCAGAGCAGTGCTTCTCAAATGTTAATTCATATAGGAATGACATAGGGGTCTTGTTAAAGTACAGATTCGGATTCGGTACGACTGTGGTGGGAAATGAGATGATACATTTCCAACAAGCTCCTTGGCCCTGGCATGCTGCTGGTCCATCAGCCACACATTGATTAGCAAGACTGTTGAACATTTTTGTTATCTTATCCTGGAAGTACATCAGAAACAGTGCTGAAGTCTCCACATATATATCCTTTTCAGTTAGATTGAAATTTTCATGTTCTAAATTATAGCCCAAGCGTTAAGATCGTTAAGAAGAATTGGCTTAAAAAAATTGGCTTAAAATTCAGGCAAGAGTTAGTGGTGGCAGTAAATTGAAGTGTGTGTGTATACACACACACATATATACTTTTTTTGTTTTGTTTTGTTCTTGGTTTTCCATTCAAATTCATCCTGACATCTGGAAAGAACACTATGGGGTTTGACATCAAAACAACCATATACTCAAATATCTACCATGAGTGAAAACATAGAGATTAATCCATTCCTCTGTATACCTTTGACCATAGTGTTACTCAGTGTGGTATCTCAAACTTAACTGTTGCAGCTGCTAAAAATTATACTATTTATACAAAGGCAAGAAGAAACAACGTAAAAAAAAAAAAACTGTGCTAGGTTCCTAAAGTTATAAATACATGTGGATTAATTAAAACAGTCTTATGGATTCTTCATTATAATCCATTATTAAACGAAGAGTTACTGAATTCCTGTTATGTTGAAGCACCCTAAATCTCAGGGGATATGAAGATGAGAAAGCCATGTTCCTGAAAATGCTCAATAACAGTTGCAGAAAGAGATGTGTGCTGGGAAAGACATTTTAAAGGCTTTGGGAAGGCTGAAGAGGGACTTCTCAGAAGTGCCTGAAAATATTCCCGAAAGGCAAATAGAGAAAATGAAGTTTGAATTGGATTTTGATATAGGAGTATAATTGGGGCCAATGACTGTGTATGAATAAAGGTAGAGACAGAGGAAATGCAACAGTATATAAGAAAGAATAATTCAATTAAACATAAGAAGGATAGAGTATAATAGAAGCAGTAAGGAATGTTTGCACTGGGAAACTTTGAATGGGTAACATTCAAAAATCTTAGAATTTATTTGCCAGGCAGTTGAGAACAGAAAACATTAGAGCAGAGAGATGAAATGATCTGAATTATACTCTAAAAAAAATCACTCTCACATCGCACCTTGATTTAAAAAATAAAAAGTCACTGTGACAGTGATGGAGAAGATAGATTAAGGCAATGCCACAGGGCTGACTTCACTAATTCAACATAGAACTCCTGCCTACTGGGGCTAAATGTGTTCTTAGAATCTTTCTCAAGGTGGTACTCTGGGCTTCCATTCCCAGTCAGTTGAAGTTGGCACAGGGACCAAAAACAGTTTGCCATTCTGGGTTAGGAGACAGGGGAGACACATTGGGTTATTATGAAGAGAGTAAGGATGTAAGTAGGGCATGAAATAGCTATTAATAGTGGGAAGATATTATAGAAGAAGAGGAAGATTCTTGGGCCCTTTAGGTAATAGGTTTGGCTGGACTTGGTGACTACTTTTAACTGGTGCTTAGGGAGCAGAAGGCTGGACTATTTCTTTCATGAAAGAGTAAAGCTAGAGTTACATAATGTGTTGCCAGTAAACAGAGATGATATTTGAAGAAACAATACAAGTTTACAGTATTGGGTACAGAGAGGAAAGAGAACAGTGGAGATAAAATCGCTGGAGAAATCTAGACTTCAGAGGTAGAAGCAGGCATAAAAGTTAAGGTAACAGAGAATTAGTAACTGAACTAGTGTCTAATAGATACCAACTGAGAAGACAATTTGAGAATAAATAAATGGTCACACACTGTCAACTGGCCACAACGTTGAGAAGGATGCTGCCTGAATAAATGCCGTTGATAAAAATGGATGACCACTAGAGTACCAAAATCAAAAGTAGGGACAGATTTATAAGAATGTCCTTAGACATGAAGACCTATAATACTGCCTAGATGAAAGATCTGTAAATTGAGATTCTGTTGTGTTTGCAGTTTGGATTAAATTGAATTAAAATCAGTGATCAAAGAAATAGTCTGACTAACCACATGTACTGAAATTGAAGCTGGTATTTAAAGACTTCAAACAAAAGACCAAGACCAGATGGCTTACACAGGTAAATTCTATCAAGCATTTAGAGGAGAGTTAGCACCTATCCTTCTGAAATTCTTCAGAAAATTGCAGAGGAAGGAATAACCCCAAGCTCATTCTATGAGGCCACCATCACTCTGATACCAAAATTATTCAAGAATAGCACACAAAAAAGAAATTTATAGGTCAATACCACTGATGAACATAGATGCAGAAACCTTCAATAAAATACTGCCAAAACAAATCTAGCAATACACTGAAAAGATCATATACCACGATCAAGCGGTTTTTATTCCATGGATGCGAAGCATCTTCAATCTTTGCATCTGGTGCAAAGACTCAGTCTTTGATCTGGTAATCAGATCAACAAACTGAGAAAATACATATGATCTTGATAGATGAAGGGGAAAAAAACCAACTATTGACAAAATTCAATACCCATTTATGATTAAAAACTCTCCAGAAAGTGGACATAGAGAGAATCTACCTCAATATGTGCCATGCTTCGTTGCTCCATCATGTCTGACACTCTGCAACCCCGTGGACTGTAGCCCACCAGGCTCCTCTGTCCATGGGGATTCTCCAGGAAAGAATACTGGAGTGGGTTGCCATATCTTCTTCCAGGGGATCTTCCCTACTCAGGGATTGAACCCAGGTCTCCTGCTTTGCAGGCAGATTCTATACCATCTGAGTCACCAGGGAAGCCAGTAAAGGCCATATATAACAAACCCACAGCTAACATAATTCTCAATGGTGAAAAACTGAAAGCATTTCCTCGAAGATCAGGAACAGGGCAAGGTTGTTCACTCTGGCCAGTTTTATTCAGCATAGTTTCAAAAGTTTTAATCATGACAATCGGAACAACAACAAAAGTAATCCAAACTGGAAAAAAAGAAATAAAACTGTAACTGTTTGCAGATGATACAATACTATACACAGAAAGTCCTAAAGATGCTACCAGAAAGCTACTGGAGCTCATCAGTGAATTTGATAAAGGATGCAAGACTGATAAACAGAAACCTCTTGCTTTCCTATACACTAACAGCAAAATATCAGAAAGAGAAATTAAGGAAATAATCCCATTTACCACTGAATCAGAAAGAATAAATCACCTAGGGAAAAAATATAGCTAAGTAGACAAAAGACCTGTACTCAAAACACCATAAGATGATGATGGAAGAAATCAAAGATGACACAAACATATGGAAGATATGCTCTGTCCTTGGCTTGGAAGAATCAATGTTTTGAAAAAGACTATCCAAACCAATCTCTATTGTGAAAATGTGACCATACTACCCAAAGCAACCGACCAATTCAGTGCAATCTCTGTCAAGTTACCAATGGAATTTTTCATGGAACTAGAACAAAAATTTTACAATTTGTATGGAAATACAAAAGACCCTGCATAACCAAAGCAGTCTTGAGAAAGAAAAACGGAGCTGGAGGAATCAGGCTCCCTAATTCCAGATTATACTACAAAGCTACTGTCTTTGAAATAGCATGGTACTAGTACAAAAAACAGACATATAGATCAGTGGAATAGAATACAAAGTCCAGAGATAAACCCACACATCTATGGACAACTAATCTGTAATAAAGGAGGCAAGACTATACATGGAGAATATAAATGGAGAAAAGATAGTCTCTTCAATAAGCACTGTTAGGAAAACTGGACAGCTACATGCAAAAGAATGAAAATAGAACACTAACACCATACACAAAAATAAATTTAAAATGGATTAAAGACCTAATTGTAAGGCTGGATACTATAAAACAGGAAAACATAGGCACCACTTTCTCTGATAACAATCATAGCAGTGTCTTTTTTAATCCACCATGTAGAGTAATGAAAATAAAAACAATAAACAAATGGGACCTAATTAAACTTAAAAAACTTTTGCACAGCAAAGGAAACTGTAAATAAAGCAGAAAACAATCCATAGAATGGGAGAAAATATTTGCCAGTGAAGTGGCTGACAAGGGATTAATCTCCAAAACATATGAACAACTCACGCATTTCAATATTAAAAAAACAATCAAAAAATGGTTGGAAAATACAAGTAGACATTTCTCCACCGAAGACATACAGATGGCCAAAAAGTATGTGAAAAAATGCTCAGCATCACTGACTTTTAGAAAAATGAATTTTTTTTATTGAGTCACTTTCAAAGATGAGTTTTAGTAAAAAATCATTAATTTAATCTTTAATCAATAATAGAGTAAAATGGTATAGTGTCTGATGAAGCAAAATCTAAATTTAGTTGGCAGTTTCACACATGTATTTTTGAAATAGTTAATATATTTAGCTTTAAAGTTTTTGATATCATTGATTAAAGATTAATGATCTTTTACTGAAAACTCACCTTTGGAAATGACTCAATAAAAAAATTTCAGTGTAGTCAACACTTCTGACGAATTATGACTTTGAGTCTGGTGCTGCTTTTTGCACTTTCCCAATTTTTATTGAATTTTCAAAAATCTATGTATAGCTTTTTCAACCATATATAACTACTTGCTAAGTGAGGTTTCTTATGGGAAAAAGAAAAGGGGTTTACCCCAGAAATAATTTTTTCAGCTTTCAGAGAGCACTCAGGAGAGATTACTTGCTGTGTTTTGATGCTTTATAAATTCAACTGAGACATATATTTGAAACAGAAAGATGTTAACACTTTTAGATTTTAAATGACATACAGAGATTATGTTATTTTATACAATATTTTAAATTGATCTTTGAATTTCATGGCATGTTTGATTCCTCTAGTCTGATGTGGCACTGCCCTGTATGAATACCTTTCACTTGCTGTTAAAGGCAAATTATTTGCTTTATGATTTTAATTGAAATATTTGAGACCAAAGTTTAGATTTTTTCAGGCACACTCAGCTCAACCATCAGCTCCTGTAACGCAGAAGAGAAGCAATAATAAAATCCATCTTCTATTTAACTGAAGTGACTGTAGAAAAATGAAAACATTTAATATAATATGCTTTGAGAACTCATATTTTACCTTAAAACTTTTCTTTCAACTACCAAAAAAGTAAAAAATATGTTCAGTTCAGTAGCTCAGTCACGTCCAACTCTTTGCAACCCCATGGACTCTACAGCATGCCAGGCTTCCCTATCCATCACAACTCCTGGAGCTTACTCAGATTTATGTCCATTGAGTTGCTGGTGCCATCCAGTTCATCCTCTGTTGTCCCCTTCTCTTCTTGCCTTCAGTCTTTCCCAGCAAAGTGTATTTTCTAATGAGTCAGTTGTTTGCATCAAGTGGGCAAAGTATTGGATCAGTCCTTCCAATGAAAATTCACGACTGATTTCTTTTAGGATTGACTGGTTTGATTTCCTTGCTGTCCAAGGGACTCTCAAGAGTCTTCTCCAATACCACAATTCAAAAGCATCAATTCTTTGGTGCTCAGCCTTCTTCATGATTCAGCTCTACATCCCTACATGACTACTGGAAAAACCATAGCTTTGACTATATGGATCTTTGTCAGTAAACCTAATGTCTCTGCTTTTTAATATGCTGTCTAGGTTTGTCATAGTTTTCTTTCAAGGAGCAAGCATCTTTTAATTTCATGGCTACAGTCACTATCTGCAGTGATTTTGGAGCACAAGAAAATAGTCTGTCACTGTTGCCATTGTTTCCCCTTCTATTTGCCATGAAGTGATGGGATCAGATGCCATGAGCTTAGTTTTTTGAGTATTGAATTTTAAGCTAGTTTTTTCACTTTCCTCTTTCACTTTCATCAAGATGCTCTTTAGTTCCTCTTTGCTTTCTGCCATAAGGGTGGTGTCATCTGCATATCTGAGGTTACTGATATTTCTCCTAGCAATCTTGATTCCAGCTTATGCTTCATCCAGTCTGACATTTCACATGACCTACTCTGCATATAAATTAAATTAGCAAGGTGGCAATATGCAGCCTTGATGTACTCCTTTCCGAATTTGGAACCAGTCTGTTGTTCCATCCAGTTCTAACCAATGCTTCTTGACCTGCATACAGATCTCTCAGGAGGCAGATAAAGTGGTCTGTATTCCCTTTAAGAGTTTTCCACAGTTTGTTGTGATCCCCACAGTCAAAGGCTTTAGCATAGTCAGTAAATCAGAAGTAGATGTTTTTCTGGAATTCTCTTGCTTTTTCGATGATCCAACACATGTTGTCTATTTGATCTCAGGTTCCTCTGCCTTTTCTAAATCCAGCTTGAACATGTGGAATTCTTGGTTCATGTACTGTTGAAGCCTAGCTTGGAGAATGTTGAGCATTACTTTGATATGTGTGTGAAATGAGTGCAATTGTGCAGTAGTTTGAACATTCTTTGGCATTGCCTTTCTTTGGGATTGGAATGAAAACTGACCTTTTCCAGTTTTGTGGCCACTGCCAAGTTTTCCAAATTTGCTGGCATATCGAGTGCAGCTGTTTAACAGCATCATCTTTTGGGATTTGAAATAACTCAACTGGAATTCCATCACCTCCACTAGCTTTGTTCATAGTGATACTTCCTAAGCCCCACTTGAACTGTCATTCCAGGATGTCTGGCTCTAGGTGAGTGATCACACCATTATGGTTATCAAGTCATTAAGATTTTTTTTTTTTGTATAGTTCTTCTGTGTGTTCTTGCCAGCTCTTCTTAATATCTTATGCTTCTGTTAGGTCCATACCATTTCTGTCCTTTATTGTCCACATCTTGGCATGAAATGTTCCCTTGGTATCTCTAATTTTCTTGAAGAGATCTCTAGTCTTTCCCAGTCTGTTTTTTCCTCTATTTCTTTGCATTGATTACTGAGGAAGCCTTTTTTTTTTTTTTCAATCTCTTCTTGCTATTCTTTGGAACTCTGCAATCAGATGGATATATCTTTCCTTTTCTCCTAGGCCTTTTGCTTCTTTTCTCAGCTATCTGTAAGGCCTCCTCAGACAACCATTTTGCCTTTTTGCATTTATTTTCCTTGGGGATGGTTGTGATCACTGCTTCCTGTACAATGTCATGAACCTCCACCCATAGGACTTCAGGCACTCTGTCTATCAGATCTAATCCCTTGGACCTATTTCTCACTTCCAATCATAAGGGGTTTGATTTAGGTCTTACCTGGATGGTCTAGTGGTTTTCCCTACTTTCTTCAGTTTAAGTCTGAATTTTGCAATAAGTAATTCATGATCTGAGCCAGAGTCAGATTCTGGTCTTGTTTTTGCTGACTTTATAGAGCATCTCCATTTTCGGTTGCAAAGAATATAATCAATGTAGTGTCAGTATTGACCAACTCTTGATGTCTATGTGTAGAGCTGTCTCTTGTGTTGTTGGAAGAGGGTGTTTGAAATGACCAGTGCATTCTCTTGACAAAACTCTGTTAGTCTTTGCCTTCCTTCATTTTTTATTCTAAGGCCAAGTCAGTTCAGTTCAGTTGCTCAGTCGTGTCTAACTCTTTGCAAACCCGTGAACTGCAGCACACCAGGCCTCCCTGTACATCACCCACTCCCGAAGTCTACCCAAACTCATGTCCATTGTGTCTGTGAGGCCATTCAACAGTCTCATCCTCTGTCATCCCCTTCTCCTATCCTCAATCTTCCCTAGCATCAGGGTCTTTTCAAATTAGTCAGCTCTTCGCATCAGGTGGCCAAGGTATTGGAGTTTCAGCTTCAATATATTCCAAGGCCAAACTTGCCTATTATTTCAGGTATCTCTTGACTTCCTACTTTTGCATTTCAATTGCCTGTGATGAAAAAAAACATCGTTTTTTGGTGTTAGTACTAGAAGGTTTTGTAGGTCTTCATAGAACGTTTGTAAGTACTAAAAATACAAAGATGACTGTGGTAAGATCTTATACCACAGGTTTTGGAATTATGTCTGAAAGAATAGTTTTTTTAGTGACAACATGATCTAAAGGTTTGTTTTACTGGGAAGATGAAATACGCATATAAAATATCATTTATACATATCTTCATTTTCTGAAAGTAAAACAAAGCTGGATGTTGGTCAGAAGTAAAAAAAATTCGATACTGTATTTGATTTTTGTAATCAACATTTTGGCTTCCTGGAAGTAACCATTTGCAGCTAAAGACAAAATTATTTTTAGAAGAAGAAAGTTTCAATTTCTTCAGTTTACATTTTGATTTTGTTTACAGACAAAACATGGTTAAACTGATTTCAGTTTGTCATATTTATTTTAAAAAATTATTTATATATGATTGAGGGAGGTTTGCAATATTTTTCATATGGTTGTTTATAAGTTTAAAATATGAGTTACTGTTTTCATCAGGCGATCCACAGTCCTGAATCAAGTCATCAGGAAATGTGAAATTACATAAACACTTCAGTTGGGTTTAATAGAAAAAGTGATTTGACTTTTCTTAATATAAGCTTAATAATAGGAATTTTAAAAATAATCTTTGCCATAAGATGCTAGGAGAGTCACTTTCTATTGAGGATCTTAACCTATAAGTTCTGTCTCCAACTTATTGTTTTTAGTTGATACGATTCACTATACATACTGTATATTCTGAGATGAAAATTCAGCAAAGCAATTTGAATTGAATATTAGTTTAAGAGCACATACTATCTCATAATTAGGTATGGTGTTGCCAATTTCCTTCTAACCTTTTCATAATCTATCTAAAGAATATTTTAACTCCCTTTCTAACACCAAGCTTCCCCTTTGCTTATCCCTCTTCTTGACCTCTGCCTTTCAAATTTGCTCTGAGAGGGCAATGACCAGTCTGATGAGTAGGGAGACTGGCCTTTAGGGACGCCATTGAATGTTGGGTGAATTATTGTATCTAAAAAGACAGACTCAAGTTCAGACCCATAAGGGCGTGTTTCATTTCAAGTCTGAGCTTTTAAGATAAGCAACCTGGCCATTTTCGTCCTGGCACCAGTAAACACGAATCCTTGCACCTAAAGCATGCTCTTCAGTAGAGCTTTTATTTAAGCAGTTTGGATTGGATGCTGAGGGATGAAAAGGAGTGCTGTTATGGATCTCTTAACATGAGTAGGCATTTTTTTCTCACATTTGCAGTGAGAAGGTAAACAGTAGGATTCAGGTACCAAAAGCCCACCAGAAACATTTTAACAGATGCATAAATGTAAGTGCTTCTCTTCCCAAGGCAATTACAGTCAAGGCACATTTTTGAGATGTTGTGTCCCATGTCAGAAATGGAGAAAGAACCCTTTGTATTCTTTGTATTCCTGATTCCTTCAGATACCTTATAGATGACATTAGATGTACAAATTAAGAATTAACCAGCCCCTCCTTTTTAAATAAGACTAATACTGCTAAGAATATACTGCCATTTAAAACATCTTTAATATCAAATAATAGCAGATAATAATTCAGAGCAAACATTTGAAAAAATATTAGCAAGACACAGCTAGAAAGAAGGTCAGTTCATTCAAAGATTATTTCATTCCATTAAGAGTTAAAAGGTAAACTGAAATTCTCTGAATGGAAAATGTTATTCATTTGCTAAGTCATGTCTGAACTTTGCCGCCCTATAGACTACAGCATGCGAGGTTTCCCTATCCTTCAGTCTCCCGGAGTTTGCTCAAACTCATGTCCATTGAGTCAGTGCTGCCATCCAATCATCTCATCCTCTGCCACCCTCATCTCCTTTTACTCTCAATATATCCCAACATCAGGGTCTTTTCTGATGAGTTGGCTCTTCCCATCAGGTGGCCTAAGAATTAGAGCTTCAGCTGCAGCATCAATCCTTCCAAAGAATATTCAGGGATGCTTTTCTTTAGGATTGATGAGTTTGGTATCCTTGCTATCCAAGGGACTCTCAAGAGTCTTCTCCAGCACGGTTCAAAAGCATCAGTTCTTTGGCACTCAGCCTTCTTTTGGTCCAAATCTCATATCTGTACATGATTACTGGAAAAACTGTAGCTTCAACTGCATAGACCTTTGTTGGCAAAGTAATGTCTCTGCTTTTTAATGGGCTGTCTAGGTTTGTCATAGCTTTTCTTCCAAGAAGCAAGCATCTTCTTTTTATGTGGCTGTAATCACCATCAATAGTGATTTTGGAGCCCAAGAAAATAAAGTATGTCACTGTTTCCACTTTCCCCCTTCTGTTTGCAGTGATGGGACTGAATGCCATGATCTTAGTTTTTTGAATGTTGAGTTTTAAGCCAGCTTTTTCACTCTCTTCTTTCACTTTCATCAAGAGGCTGTTTAGTTCTTCTTGGCTTTCTGTCATTAAAGTGGTATCATCTGCATATGTAAGGTTGTTGATATTTCTCCTGGCAGTCTTGATTCCAGCTTGTGATTCATCTAGCATAGCATTTCTCATGATGTACTCTGCATATAAATTAAATAAGCAGGGTGGCAATATACAGCCTTGATGTACTTCTTTCCCAGTTATACACCTTAAACTTATCCAATATTGTTCATCAATTATGGCTCAATAAAACTGAAAAAAAAAACCTTTGTGTTTTGCTGAAAAAAAAGTAAAAGTTCTGCAAGTTAGTGAAAAGATGAACTAAGGAGGGAGTTGTTTGAGAGACTTTGTACAAGTGAAATAGTTAATCCCATTTTACTTAAAATTGTAAGCCATGCCCTGTGAGATTTAAAGAGAGATACATTTCAAACATATGTGAGCTTCTTTAATAAGAGTGATTTCTTAAACAGGATCTCTAAAAGGCACTTGCATTTCCTTATCTCTTGGAAACAGACACTAATCTATGAATTTAAAGCAATTGTTTCTCCAAAAATGCTATTGAAATCACTGGCATTCTAACTTGTCATTTTCTGCTGGGGAAGTAGGTGGTTAAGGCAACAGAACTCTAAAGTGGTAGCTGTCACGTTTCATGATGTTCTTCCTACAGAAATAACAGGCAATTCAAAGTTTAAAACATGCACTTCCTACGTGGTAATCTCTGGTACTGCCCACCAGTCTATGGCACCTGAAAATCGGGGCAGTGTAAATATATATTATTGTCTATACAAATAGCATTCAGAAAAATGGGATATCTAGATATTCTGGTACAAATTTTGTGCTAGTGCATAAATTTAGGTAATGCACTTTATCTCTTTGAATCAACTTTTCCTTCAGACTAAACTGAGAAACTTGATTATATCTTTTCCTGGATCACTTTATATTTAGATAGTTGTTATTGTTCTATGACTGTATAATAGTGATAAAATTATTCTTATTTTTTCCTCTGAAAGATATATTGATCCAAAGCATATCATTTAATGATGTACTATCCTCCTTTGAGCTTGGTGAGCTTAAGAATAAGAATGTTGCTCTATTAAAAAAAATGGGTTTATATATGCCTGACAGTGATAAAGAAGCAATTGAAGAAATTTAGATACAAGAAAATAAAAATAGGAAAATAATAAAGCCAGCGATAAAGTTAGTAGAAATTAATATCATACATTCATATATTAATGTCTCAGGAGGGAGCAAATTTGGTTCTAATCTTTCTGCAGCCAAAGAAATAGAGAGAAACAATAATTTTAAAAATTTATTGGATAAAGAAGTATGACTTTTTCTGAGAAAGTGCATTTTTTTCTTCTCTTTTCTCAAAGGGAACAGTGTTTGGTGTGGTGGACTGCATCTTCAATATCTCAAAATTCTATAACAGCTGAGTCTCATAATATTTTCGATAGCTTGAGGGCGAATGTCAAAGCACACATTCAGAGTAACTCTAATGCCATTGAGCTAGGCAGAGTTTCTGAATGTTGGCTGTAATGACATTTGGGGCTTGGACGATTTTTTGTTCTGAGGGGTTGTCCTATGTGCTGTAGGTTATTGGGCAGCATCCCTGACATCCCTCCGCTAAATGCCAGTGGCAGCCTTCCATCTCCTCTTGCTGTGACCACCAAATGTATCCTGGGGGAACAAAATCCCCACAGCTGAGAACCCCTGAGCAGCAGTAATTAACTAATTACCGATTATTCAGCTCCAGTGGTAGAAAATGCTGTAATAGACAGGGCTAGGGCTTAAGAAATGCTTTCTGAAGGAAGTGAGAACTAATTGAAGAACTGAAGCCCAAGCCATTCAGTTCAGTTCAGTTCAGTTCAGTCGCTCAGTCATGTCCAATTCTTTGTGGCCCCATCAACTGAGGCACACCGGGAATCCTTGTCCATCACCAACTCCCAAAGCTTGCTCAAACTCATGTCCATTGAGTCGGTGATGCCATCCAACCATCCATCCTCTGTTGGCCAATTCTCCTCCTGCCTTCAATCTTTCCCAGCATCAGGGTCTTTTCCAATGAGTCAGTTCTTTTTGCATCCGGTGGCCAAAGAATTGGAGCTTCAGCATCAGTCCTTCCCGTGAATATTCAGGATTGATTTCTTTTCAGATTTACTGATTTGATCTCGTGAAGTCCAAGGGACTCTCACGAGTCTTCTCCAGCACCACAGATCAAAAGCATTAGTTACACAAAGTGTGGGATGAGGTGTATTTCAAATAGGGGAAGAATGTGTGTGTTGGCCGTGAATTAGTAGGGCAGGCATAACATGCCATGGACTCAATACTGATGACCAAGGTGATAAAATCAATTTCTTGTCATTGTCTAACCAAGAAATGTTGACTGAGTAGTGGTCTCCTGGCACTCTGGAAAGGTGAGGTCAAGGTTTTTTTAACTGGTAACTTTCAATCTGGTCAAGAAAGCAAAAATAACAGACACAACTGAGTAATAATTAAAGATAATTTGGGAAGTAATTACTCTAAGTGAAACAGGACAACAGAAAAGGAAGAGGCCAGTATGAGCTAAGGAAATTCCAAAGAGCTGTGATGGAAATTGCCATTTGCAGGCGTGGTCTGATTGTGAAAACTAAATAGTAGAATTAGGCACCTACTAGGATGCGTGCATACTAAGTTGCTTCAGTCATGTCTGACTCTTTGAGACCCTGTGGACTGTAGGCCATCAGGCTCCTCTGTCCATGAAATTCTCCAGTCATAAATACTGGTGTGGGTTTCTAAGCCCTCTTCCAGGGGTTCTTCCTTACCCAGGGGTTGAACCCATGTCTTCTACATCTCTTGCATCAGGAGCCAAGTTCTTTACCACTAGCGACATCTGAGAAGCTCATCTATTGGGATGGGAATAGCTTAAAGTGGCTGGAGATAGAAATGAATTTGAGTACTAGTCAAGGACATACTGAGTTTCACAGTCCTCGGTTAGGGATTCAGGGAATTTTGGACTCCCAAAGCCAGCCTTATCTTTTCCAGGGCCAGGAGACTCTGGCCTGGTTTGCATCATTATTTTAGGAGCAGGTTAAAACTGACTTGAAGGTTAGCAGTGAATAGGAAAAAAGAACCTCAAAAACAGCCGCTATGACAGAGGCTGGGGTAATGGTAGAATCCCTGCAGAACTGCCATGGTGATTTTGATAGGTTAGTGGCTGAATTAACACAGAAAAGATTTTTACTTTGGATAGGGGCATAATTGTAACATGAAATAGCCTCAAAATTTTGGAGTTAAGAGCAATTGCCCCAATTATTTTTCCTCTCTCTTAGAGATTAAACTAGACAGGACTGACCCTACTAGGATGTGTGTGTGCTGTCACTTCAGTCATGTCTGAATCTTTGAGATACTATGGACTATGGCACACTGGGCTCCTCTGTTCATGGAATTATCCAGGCGTGAGTACTGGAGTGGGTTGCTATGCTCTCCTCCAGGCTTTAGAGGAAAATAGATTAGAAGTTGACATCACCCACAAAGTTTCACAAACCATCAAACCTCCCATCTACATCCCATCAAACCTCCTACATCCCACTCCCTTTTTCCTATTGAGATGGCTTTTATTCTTGAATTCTAAGCTATCTTGATGAGAGAGTCATTTTTCTTGGGCATCTCTCATGTATGGGAGGTTTACATGCTAATAAACTTCTGTTTTTCCCTTTCAAATCTTCCTTTTATTACAGGGATCTCAGCTATGAACTCAAAAGAGTAGAAAATTTATTTTGCTTCCCTACAAAAAAAAAAAAAATAGATGATGGGAGTACCAGCAGGGAGGTCAGTCTTGAAAGTGATTTGATGGGTAAGAAGAAGAAATGTATGTTTTCCAGCTGAAATGATGAATATAATGTTATGATGAGATGAGTTGGCAGTGATGCTCTGGAAGATAGGGAAAATGGAGCCAGGAGAACCTGACAGTAGGTATTTAAAATAATAAGTTGGATACCTGTGGATGCCAGAATCACTGGAAACTGGGAAGAGGAGTCAGAACAGTTTGAATTGCTGCATCAATACAAGTACTTTTCTACTCTACATTTCCTGGTTTGATTTCTTAAATTTTGTATAATCCGTGGTTTGCTAAATACAGTTTATGTTATACCTTTCCTTCCCACTCACTGTATCTTAATTAAAACTAATTGCTTTCTTTTGGTTTGTGAGTAGTAGAAACCAGTTCTTGCTGGCTTACTCAGAAAAAAGAACACTGAGAGATCGAATTTATTGAATTCAATTGATTTATTTATTAATCTTTGCTATTTGTTGAATAGCAAGGTAAAGCCTTAAGAAGTAGGAAACCAGGTCAACTCTGGGATGCTCAAGAATATTGTTTGGTAGTCAGTTTTCTAACGTGCTTCTATTCCAAACACTAAGCTGTCAAGAATCTCCTTTTTCTCTATTACAGATACTCAAATTCAGGGAGAGAAAATCTTACAAATCCAGGGTAGTCCATGAAACTATATTACAGCATTGGCATGTGACTGCTGAATGTTCAGAAGGGAAAGAAATTCTCAGAGAAGGAATCATTCTGAGCTGTGAAAATGGGGGTCATGTCCTAGAGTTGATGGGGTGGTAAGCAGACAGAAAATGCCACAGCAGTCTGCTCCAGATATACATTCCATTTGGGCTTAGCAGCACAGAAGAAATAATGCAGAAGTGCTAAAGAGCACATACCAGCTACCCTTTAAGATTTCCCCTGAACTGTCATGTTTTTGCTTACATAACCCATCACTCTGTGATACGTACAAGGCCTGCATTTGTGCTTGGTCTGTCCGACTCTCTGCTACCCCATGGACAGGCTTCTCTGTCCATGGGATTTCCCAGGCAAGAATACTGGAGTGAGTTGCCATTTCCTCCTCCAGAGTATCTTCCCAAAGCAAGGAGTCAAACCTGCGTCTCCTGTGGCTCCTGCATTGGCAGGTGGATTCTTTAACGCTGAGCAACCTGGGAAGCACATGATATGTATGAATACAAGGGGGACTGTGAATGAAGGCTTTGTTCTTGGTTGCAATTTGCCTAGCTAAAAACTGGAATCATTACCAAGGAAGAAGTGTAGAGTGGATATTGAGATAAAGAGCTAGCGACTTTTTGTCACTCTTGGGAAAGTATATTATACATGTACACACACACATATATACACAAATAAATATATATGGATGTAGAGTATTATGTAAGTGTGTGTCTATGTACGTGTATATACATACATATATATATTTTTTATATATATATATCAAAGACATATATGTAATCTTTAATATTTTACCTGGTGTTTCCAGGAAATGTAAACACTGAAAGAAGTTATTTCATGATTTGTAATTCAGCCAGTATTTATGATGATCCTGTAAATTGTAGTCTGTGAAGATGCTTCATAGAAACAAGTAAGTGATGATGAACTATTCTTGGGAAATGCTTTATGCAGTTCTGGAAGATACAGACTCGGGATGCATGTCAGCATGTTAAAAGTCATAGAAAGTTTCAGTAGTAAACAAGCTTAATCACGTTAACTCAGTAATTTGATTAGTACATGTTTCCATTTTGAGAAAACTTGAGCTAGCACAGCCCAACTAGAATTTAGATTAAAGAACAAATGATTGAATTCATGAATTAAGAAAAATAGTTTAAAAACCATAGACAGGAAACATGTTTTGTATTTAATTTTATAAATTATACTGATATAGTATTGTTGAAAGTACAGAGAATTATAAAACAGAAGATGACAGCTTTAATTTTTGTCAAATTTTATTTAAAAAAATTAATTCTGAAATGAATACTTAAATTTTTGCTTTCAAATTATTTCAAAATTAAAAGTTTTTAATCTACATTTTTATTTACAATAAGTTGAAATATTCAGATATAATATTGTATGATCTATACAAATTACCTGAAAACTAGTTGTCATAGTGTTTATAGAGACAGCTCTATGAACTCAAAGACTGTCACTTTTACGCAGCATCCTTTGGGCAAATCGTTTGTCTTTAGTAGTCCTTCAACATTTTAAAAGTAAAAATCTCATTGAGGAAGTTGTCCTTTAATTTTCTTTAACAAGATGGAAAGGTCATTAAGTTTAATAGGTCTTAAATGTCCCTATATCTCACACCTTTGCAACTGACAAGGGAAACTAGTTTAACTGTCTGAAAATTCCAAAGGCGGTATTACATTAAATGTATGTTGTGTAATTGCTTGTGGCAAATTTTCCTATTGATAGAGAAATATGTACTCAAGTTTCATGTGGTTATTATTTCTTTGAACATCAGAAGTGATTTTAAATGAATGTCTTCAAAGTAAGCTTTTGAAATGAGTTAGAGGCCTTTAGTTTGTAAATTACACAATATATACTATTTTCAATCAAATAGTGACCACTAGAAATCAAAGAATTTGTATATTAGAGAGATGACTTTCAAAGCTCACTGCTTGAAAACTCACCTAGAAATTAGTTTTATTTTATCTCCCAGATACAGTGGTTTAAAAAGATGTGATGCTATTGAAATTATGTTTCAGTTTTTTAAATCAGCTTTTCATTTTAACTCCTGTAGCAGTGAAGAGAGACTTGAGAACAGACTTTACTAGAGCTTGAAATTTTCCCCCAAAATTCTTTGTAAATAAAATCCTTGATTAAAATTTTGAGGAGATGTTATATTTTTGGTTAAGTAAACACTAAGAAAAAAATTTTTTGGTTATAGCTCCTATTTCCAAAAAATGTCCATTGGCATGAATATACAGTTTGGAGTAAGATTTATATAACTTTTTATCTTTTATCTGAGAAGATTTTCCTTGTCTAAGTACATATAATTTCATAAGCATAATTAAATCTTTTCCTTGATAACACTGATTTTTATGTTTCAGAGGCATAATTTAGGAATTTATTTATAGTGTTTGAGAAGTGTTATTAGCTTGAAGTTGAGTGTAATATTTGAGTTTGGATAGATCACTTGATCTCTTTGATCCTCCATTTGTTTATTTGTAAAATTATTGATCTCTGAAGTCCATTCTAGATTTCAAATTTCTCTAGATCTAAAAGCTATGACACTTCACACTGTGAGTTTGGAAGAAGTCAAAGATTTGAAAGGTGATTGTTCAGTCTTGAACATACTGTAGAAAACTCTTTTAAACAAATTGTTGTTATTGTTCAGTCACTAAGTCTGTCTGACTCTTTGCAACCTTGTGGACTGCAGGGTGCCAAGCTTGCCTGTCCTTCACTATCTCCCAGGGTTTGTTCAAATTCATGTCCATTGAGTCTATGATGCTATCTAACCATCCAATCCTCTGTCACCCACTTCCCCTTTAGCCTTCAATCTTTCCCAGTATCACAGTCTTTTATGAGTCAGTTCTTTGACTATATGGACTTTTGTTGTCAAAGTGATGTCTTTGCTTTTTAGTACACTGTCTAAGTTTGTCATAGCTTTCCTTCTAAGGAGCAAGCATCTTTTATTTTCATGGCTTCAGTCACTGTCCACAGTGATTTTGGAGTCCAAGAAAATAAAGTATATCACTGTTTCCACTTTTCCCTTTTCTATTTGCCTGAAATGATGGGACTGGATGCCATGACCTTAGTTTTTTGAATGTTGAGTTTTAAGCCAACTTTTTCACTCTCCTCTTTCACTTTCATCAAGCGGCTCTTTAGTTCCTCTTAATTTTCTGCCATTAGAGTGATATGATCTGCATATCTTAGGTTTTATATAACAAGAGAAGTCTCAAGGCTATCCTCTAACTTTTCTTTAATTGCTAAAAATAAAACAACAGCAAAGAAGACTTTTGTCAGGAAAATACCTGTAATTTGACCATTCTAAATTAACAACCTTTCATGTATATGCATTTTTTATGGTAGCTATACATGGTCATATGTGTTTTATATATTTATTAATATAGCATAGTTGGGTATTTTTAATGCTACTGCTGTTACAAAATGTTTTGTAAAATATTGCAATAATGTCTCCATAATTATTTCTTTTAGGTAGACATAACATCACTTTATACAATGTCATAATCTACTCAAACAATTTTATTATGCTAAATATTTACACTTTTCAAATAATATTGCCCAGCACAAAACAGCATCATGGATAGAGCTTTATATTTCTGTCTAATTATTTCCCAGGAGTAAATTACAGGATCCTAGAGTATGAATATCTTAATTTCTCTTGTTGTAGAGTCTCCATTGTTTTCCAAAGATGTGGAGACAATATCCTGTGCCATTATAATTGCATATTTACCTTATTTTGAATAATTTATTTATTTTATTCCTCAAACATATTTTGGATACTCAGTGCATCCAAAGTCTTGAGTTGAACAAGTGAGTAAGATTTAAAACTAATCATATCATTGGGATTATCTGAAGGGCTGGGACAAGATACAAGCCATTTGGTGCCATAAAAAGAAACCCAGGGAATGCAGGGGAAGAGTTTGTTTTAGAAAAGCATTTGACAAACTCTATCACAGTGAATCATTGAAACATGATCTCTTTAAAGTCTGGTTTCAGCCAACATTTACCTCTGTGCAGCTTCCTGGTGATCCACCCAGCTCACTCTGCTCCCTGTAGAATCTTGTGGTACAGTCAGCTTTTCCAAGTGTTCTTCCTGCTTATTGATGTCCTGTCTAAAAAAAATTCGACAGATAAACACAGTGCTGGCCTGAACAGTGATAACAAGGTAGCACAGCTGTAGCTTAGCCAGATTATTTTAAAATAGTCAGGCATTATTAAGGCTTCATATTTTCATCTCTATTTGAGGCAGAATCACCAAATCAACAGAGCTTCTTTCATATTCCATCAACAGCTGCTGCATCCCAGCCTACACACAAATGCTGCACTATTTAACCCTTTTATACTTTCCTCTCCTATTTATTAAATTTCAGAGCCTTACTTATGCTCTTTCCCTTAATCCCCACCACCTCTGGGTCATTTGTTATTAACTCCTTTTTAGAGATAAGGAAATGGGGACTTAGAGAAATTAAGTCTTTTTAATTTCATACAGTTTGTAAGTTGTACGTCCGGGAATCAGACCCAGAACCGATTGAAAACTTTCCACTCAGTGTCACCGCTCAATTTTTCCTTTGATGTCCTCTTAGATGAGAACACATTCTATAAAAGGGCTTTTATTTCTCACTGATTTTCCCTCTTCTTGGTGACACAATTTCTAATGTTTATTGATCATCAGTCATGGTCTGTGTCTAACCAATTGTCTCATTTAATCCTCACAACAACCTTAAGAAGTAAATACTATTGTTATTACTATTTTGTAGTTGAGGAATTTGAAACGTTAGAAAAGTATAATAAAATACCAAGATTCCATAGTAATTAGGTGGAAAAACTGGGAATATATTATCTCAGTAGGGGTTCAAACTTATTGTTTCAGAATCAAATCATTATTTTGATCACCATTTATATCAATAGATTTAAGGTTTTAGTCTTGAATATATATATCTTTGGCCCCTGACTAGGGTTGAATCAGAGAGGCAGCCAGGCAACAGCCTTAGACCTAAATCTACAAGCAACAATAAAACATCACTGAGATAAATCAGAAAAATAACTATTAACAATTAACTCAGGTTTCCACCTTTGGCTGCTAGAGGTTGAACCACCAAATTTATAGCAGATACAAAAGAGTCATTTGATAATTGTGTGAGATGAAATTTTATAACTGAATAATGCATGGTATGATGCTATTTATCTAGAATGGAATTTTAGAATCTTATTGTTACCTTTATTCTGAGAGTTGGCTAATGATGTATATTAATAATTAGGAATTAATAAATACTGAAATAAAATACATCTTCAAGTAATTAAAAATGTTGAGTACTTAGTACATCTATCATATTTTAAACGTGATGAGATTTCAACCTTTTTTTTGAAACAGTTAACTTTTTTGTACCTCAAGTAATAAATTTTGAATAAGTAATGTAAAACAGTTATTTTGTAGGACAGTACAGTATACTCTTGTCCACTGTGCCTTGATATTTTCTCCAGCTCCTGCTAACAGTAGGCTTGTTTTACAAGCTCTGATTCTTTAGGCATGTATTGTGTTGGCCACTATCTACAAGATAGATGGAATCCAGTTCACATTTTTTTTGTTCAAAGGGAGCTTAGAATTTCTCTGTGTTTGGAAAGGTTCAGCAAGTATGATATGTTAGATTCATGTAAGTTAAATTATGTGGAAATAGAATCAGAATAGATCTCTGTAGGTATAACACTGTAAAAACCTTTAGGAAGCTATACTATCTACTGGCTTAAATATTTTATCCTGGGGATTCATTTCAGTCCTACCACAAAATTCTTAATGGCTGTAAAGTGGAAGGTACTGAGACAGGCATCACAATGGACACAGGTAATAGAATATACTTGTTTCTCTCTGGGATTTTATATTCTAGAGGGCTTGACAGAAACAAATAACTCATGGATCAAGAAGAGCTTTTTAATTGCCATGAGGAGTAGGAGTGGAAAGAGAAGGAATGCTTCAGTTGAAACATTTATACAAATAGTGGAAAGGAGATAGCATTGGCTAGGAAGAGACTTGTAGATGAAATGTAGCTAGGAGTGGAGCTAGTGCTTAGTAGAGGAAGGCACAGCTTAGAGACAGTGGAAGCAGTGTCTTCAGATGTTACTGCTGCTGGAAGACTGCAGAGTGGCAGCATGCAGGGCATTTGCTCTCGTATGTTCCTCAGCAGTGAATGCAGCACATTATGAACTTTTTTCCAGATGGTTGGCTAAGGCCAGGTGAGAATTATGCAGACAGATATTATACTCTCCATTCTTTTCCTTATCGATATACTTTTATTTATTGAATCATTGACCTTTTTTCCTACTGTCCTCCAGTTCCAGATTCCAAGGGCTGAATCATAAACACCATCTCCCCATCCTTTTGTTCACCCAGCAGATATTGAGCACCTGCTGTGTTCTACTTTCTGAGCTAGATAGTGGAGTTACAGGCAAAGGCTCTGACCTTAAGAAGTTTGTGGTAGTCTAATGGGGGGAAAATAAGTGCTACCAAGTAATTAAAATGTGCATGTTGTTCTATGAGGCAATCGAAGGGAAATGCATAGCTATGACTTTATATTTTAAAAAGGTGATTTTTTAATTTGAGTTACAAAGGATAAATAGATGTTGTTCATGTGGAGAAAGAGGAGCAAGAATGACAGCCATTGAGTGAACTGCTATGCAGCAGGCACCGGATTGTGTTTTATTTTATTTCAGGTAACATCCATTAACCATGGGAGGAGTCATCTCTATTTTACAGATAAAGAATGGGATCAGAGAGATGAAGTGACTCTCAAGATTAATGGGCAGGGTTGAAACCAAAACCAAAGCCTAAATCTGAAAAATCAAGACTCATAGTAGTTCCACTCTGATATTGTGAAAAAGTTAAGATGTTAATTGCTTAACAATGAGAGAGAGAGGGAGAAATCAGGAAAAGGCCAACCCCAGCTGTGACGGAAGCAGTTACCTTAATCCATGTCACTGTCTGCTGTGACTCAACATGGCAGCCCTCTTTCATACTAAAGAAGTGTTCAGTGATCTGGATTTTCAATTATCTTCTCAATAGCAACATCCGTTTGTCATATTTTCCATATTCTCAAAGCCTCTTGTTCTGCCAATATGGTAATGAAACTGACGGTTTTAAATAGACTGATATATAAAAAAAATCAATAAAATTTCCCAATCCACTGTCTTTAGCACATCAAAATTATTTTCCTAGCATATCAATTTTCAATAAAACATTGAGTCATGTATATAAATTTCTATAAACTACAATAAAAAGTGGAAGTGTTATAGCTCAGTCATATCCATCTTTTTGCAATCCCATGGACTATAGCTCACCAAGCCTCCTCTGTCCATGGAGTTTTCCAGGCAAGAATACTGGAGTGGTTAGACATTCTCTTTTCCAAGAGATCTTCCTGATTAGGGATCAAACCTGGGTCTCCTGCACTGCAGGCAAATTCTTTACCATCTGAGTCACCAGCGAAGTTCACAATAAAAAGTGAACACAAGTGAAATTATTTTTATTAATATATTTTTCCATCCATGGTCAAAATATTTCAAAAGTATTCAACATTAAAATTATTATTTTTGTGTTAACTCATATTAAGTCTTTGAAATATGGTGTCTGTTTTACTCTGAAAGCATCTCAGTTTGGACTACCTACATTTTAAGCACTCAATAGTCCATGTGGCTAATTGCTATTATATTTATTGGACAGTATAGCCCATGGGAGATGTACAATAAATTGTTTTCATAATGGGCTATCACATACTGCAGCAAGTTAGCAGAAACCACTTCTGTTCTGGAGTGGTTTTCTTCTCACACCACAACAAATTAGTATGTTAGGATTCTCAACCTTAATTGTACTTTAGAATTACTTGGGGAATTGAATAGCTCAGTGTTTCACCAGAGTTTTGATTTGGTTGCCTACTGCGGGGTGCAAACATCAGTGTTCTGTTTTGTTTGTTAAGTATCCTGGAAAATTCTAGTATGTAGCTAGGGTGGGAATCACTAATGCATATAGTGATATGTATTTTTCCTTTTGCTATGACTAGTGCCAAAAAAGGATCAAGGCAAACATATGAATAGAAAGTACTTTCTTGTTCTTTACCTTAGTGAGAAATAGACTGGAAACAGACTTTCCTTGGAAATTTCTACTAACCTAGTAATGTGTATACTCCTTTGGTTTGAAGATGCTGAATCCTGAGTAGGAATTAGGTACTTGAAAGTATGGGATGGGATTGGTAATCCCATCCTTATCAACATTTTATTGATTTGGGCTTTTTTTGTGAAAAGTTATAATTGACTCACCTATGCAATGGACATGAAATTGGGCAAACTCTGGGAGATGGCAAAGGACAGGGGGGCTTGGCGTGCTGCAATCCATGAGGTCACAAAGAGTTGGACATGACTGGGTGACTGAACAACAACAGAATTGACTCAGACCTTAAAGATTTGTTTTAAGCATATGATTTATATGCTTAATTTATATTTATATTAAATAATATATTAATTTAGTATTTAATGTATTAAACATTAAATAATATATATTACCCCTTTTATTTAGCTAAAGGCTTTAACTAAAATACTATTTACATAGTGAAAAGTTAGGAGTATATAGCCTTATGAAGGAACTGAGTTCTGTAACATTTAGGGAATAATGATGCTTTAGACCTTTGCATTATGTGAAACAATTTAGACCTCTGCATTTGCATCTCTCTGCTTGATCTTCATTGTCTTGATCTTTGTGATGTGACAAGGATTAGGAAAAAGACAGAGTGTAAATATTTGCTGTCTGTGCCACAGGCCTGATCCTTTGTCAGCCATAATAGAGCATAAAAATGCACGAATGTCCTCCACTCCTCCTTAGCTAATGTCCCATTTGTAGCTAATGTAATAGACACCATTGTAAATTACCCTTAAATTAAGAATTGCAATCTCTCAATAACAGGGTCAAGTTAATAACTCGAGTTTTAAAGGAAGACATCAGGCCTTCCTAATGCTGAAGCAAATACCATTCAAATGTGTAGACCAATATGACTTTGTCTTCATTAATGTAATAAAATTATTAGCACCTGGTTACCCAAAGACTATCTAATACCGGTATGCAATTGCTTTTTTTATGATTATTACACTGGTGATTTATTCTTTTTTAACTCCTAAGCGTTCTCTTCGGAGAGTACTTTTTTCTAATGTTTATGGAGAAGGCTTAGGCTCATGAAACGATATTTACAACTCTCAGTATTAGAATGTTTCTCCATTTTGTACCCGCTTACAACATTCATAAAACATCTGCCAAAGTGCTGAAATCAGCTTTGGGAAAGTAAAGTAATGGTGCCCAGTGAAATGAGGAGGTTTGAGAGTTTAGGATTTGGAAGGCTGTAATTACTCCCATACTCACACTGTAATCTCTGTGTTGAGCATTGGGACACATGGTGAGTCATGAAAAACACTGGTGTCCACACAAGCCTCCTGTAAATGAAGCTACTGTGCTAAACAAAAGCATGACCTGAACCTGTGCACACACAGGCACAGACTCACCAACTCCAGAAGCAGAAGTGGAAAATGCTTTCAAGAGAGTTTAAGTTCTTAAACCTATGCTCACTGTTTCAATGGTGAAGTAAGGTGTCATTAGTGATAGCCTCTATTTCCACTTTTGTACCCTCCTGATATTAGCTAGTGATGGCCATATCCTCAGATTTGAAATTAGAAATCAAAGCTTTAAGAAAAGAGCTAACTTTCCTGAACACAGGGAACCAAATGTGGACTCCAAGTATAAAACTATAGTCTATAATACTATGATATAGTCAATCAGATTAGAGACAATTTAATATAGCAGGAAACCAGTCAGCTGCATTGACTCAGACCCCAAGGGTTCCATTAAAATCAGATGAGTCAGAGCTATATGGCTGCTAATCTTGTGCTCATCCAAATTATATATGAATAGGCTCAGCCTGCAGATTTGGGTTGAGAAAAACCTAAATGCAGTCTCTCCTTAGATATTTAGCACACAAGCTGATTGGCACATTTCTAAATGGGCTTCAGTTAGATTCACTGAATGAATTTTGTCAGGAACTTCCCAGTTCCTCTCAGACGTACATTTAGAGATCCATCTGTCATTTGTAAGTTGTTTGTTTGTTTTTGATCACTTGGTAGGAAGGCTGATGTAAAGAGTGTACAAAGATTGAGTCTGTCTGTTCAGTCTGTTTTATCTGCAGGGGTATGCCTGAATTCATCAAAGGTGACACATAACTCCAAAATGTTTTTCTTTGGTTAAATACTTTCTACCCAAGTTTTTTGGCATAGACTTCATCAAGTCTCCCTGGATTAATCTTCTCCCAGATAACAACTGTAAATCATGGCAGTATGATCATTAAAAAAGATTTTTTCCTGGTTGAGATGAATACCTATTTGAAGATGCTACAGTGTGCAGTATGGAGCATTCTTATCAGCAAGGATAATGGGAGATTTCTGTATAAATCATTTCATGGGAGACAAGCAGAGTTTAGCTTTATTATGAGTTGGAGGAATTGCAGCAGCACTTAGCAAAAAGTATCTAAGACACATGGAACACTTAGGAATATAAATTTACCTCTGAATTATTAGGCACTTCTTCTTGTTGAAATTACTCATGTAAAATTCCTATTAGTTTCAAACTGTCTGCTGTAACTAGTGCATAGAATTATATTTGACCTAGGTCTGCCATTGGCATTTTTGACCACTCAGAAGTGATACTATTGATAAAAGAAAAAAACATATTAAGAGGTTTCCACAAAAAATACTTATCAGATTCACAATGCAAATTCTAAAAGTACCTCTGCAGTCAAATTTGAAACAGAATATTTTAACAATAATGTGTTAGTGATACTTTAAGCGGAAAGACATTTGATGTATGTTAATTTCATGAAAACGGATTATGTCTTCAGGTTTTCAGTCTTGTGTTCCAGCATTATAGAAGCAAATCAATATCTTGGTTTCCATATATGGTTTAGAATTTATCCACACTGGAATGTGGGGAGAAGCAAAAAATGTGATTCTTGGAGAGAAGTAGCATTTTGTTGATCACCTGTTTTGAACCAAGGTTATGATGAATATTTTTATATATTCATCATTTCAGTTTAGCTGGTGAAGGATATGATGCCCATTGAAACTAAGAAACACACATACAATTCCCCAGTTATACACTATAACAGAGCCAATAATTTGTCCAGAACCAAGTTCTGGTTAAAGGGCATTGCAGAAAAGCACTGAGGTTGAATCTCTAGAGCCACAGTTTTATTTCTGACCCATCCAAATTAAACCAATATTTACTAGGCAGATACACTGTGCAAAGTACTGCATTCTCATAGTTTACAACTGAGTAGGTGATAAGGAAATATATCGTGCAAGCTCATGTATATACAAGGAATCCTTTCCTGCCCCACCCTAACTTGGATTAGATATGCTTTCTGTATGCCCCATATGGCATCCACACAAATCTGGATAATTTAGGTTATGGTATAGTAACAAACAAAACCCAAGATCTCAGAGGTTTGATAAATTATACACTCATTTCTTACGGATTCTACATGTTTATCAAAGCTATGCTAGGAGACTTGTTCTGCACTCTTTGTACTGCATGACCCAGGTTTCCAGGTCAAGCTCCCTTGGGAATGTCAGTACTATGGGAAGAAAAAAACAAAGGTATGCTAAATTGTATCCTGGTTCCTAAAGATTTCATCCAGTAAGTGGTTCATACCACTTCCACTCCATGTCATTGGTCAAAGTCAGTCACTCAACCACCACTAACTTTAATGGGGCAAGATGTACAAGATAGCATGTGCATGGGAGGAGAGACAGAAGAACTTTCTGATGAAGCTAACAACCGCAGCACTCTTGTGTTTTTGCTCTGGTGTAGGACTCATTAACCTTTACTGTAATTGTTATTTAACAGAAATTCTGCCGTGGTTATATTTTGTTTTTTAAAAAAAGAATTATTTATTTATTGCAACAGTTCTCAGTTGTGGCACACAGGATCTTCATTGCGTCATACGGGGTCTTTTGTTGTGGCTCACCAACTCTAATGGTGGCACCCAGGGTGTATAGCGCAGGCACAATAGTGGCAACATTCTGTCTCACAAAACTTTATATCTTTTTCCAAGTATGATTCCTTTCCCCTTTTCATTTTGAGATGAAACTGCAATCAGTAGAGCCTATATCAATGTTTTTACTTGGCATAAAACCATTTACTATCTTGTCTCTATCCTAAAAAAAAACATCCTCTTGTTGTATGAATTAGAGGATTTATCATTCTTGAAACTTTAGTCTCTGAAAACGGTAGATTTTAGGTCCTTTGCAGCACTTGGGATATTAGTTTCTCAACCAAGGAGTGAACCTATGCCCCTTGCACTGCAAGGCAGACTCTTAACCACTGGACCACCAGGGAAGTCCCTCATTATGTTATTTATTATGTCTCCAACACCTACCACAGTGTTTGGTGTAGTCAATATTTGTTGAATGAATGGCAATGCTGTTCTGTTTGCATATTCACAATAGTTTTAGAGTCTATGGTCAGATGGAAAATTTAGAAAATCCTTCAGTATCTGGATTAAGATCTCAAGAGAAATCCTTGGGCTATTCTGACATATGATGCCACAAAGGATATTTTAGGGAAAAAAAAAAAAGTCAAGTGAATATTCCCTTGCTCTAGAGAGCCTGAGTTTAACTTCAGAAAATGATTGGAAAATGTCCACCCATCTTTCAAGAAATGAGGGCTTATTTTTCCTGCTTGTCAAGTTTTGTTGCACCAATCACATATAAACAGTCACATCCAAGAGACATGTTCATCAATTATAGAGTGCTCTAGCAGCATTCTATCTCAGGAAACTTCATAGCTTTTTCCAAGTGTGATTCCTTTCCCCTTTTCATTTTGAGATGAAACTCCAATCAGTATGGCCTGTATCAGTGTTTATACTTGGCATAGAACCATTTTCTAATGTGTCTTTATCCTAAAAAAGCATCCTCTTGTTGTATTAATTAGGGTATTTATCATTTTTGAAACTTCAGCCTCTGAAAACCGTATCTGAGATAGATTTTAGTACTACAGAATCTCTTCAATATATTTAAAAACTTAAAAAGAAATTTACCTGAGATAAAATTAGACATGCTAACAAAAGAACCAAAATTCCTTTGCTTTGAGTCATATAAACAACCTCAAAAATCTAGTTATTTGGTCAGAATCTCTGATTAGAAGTGATATATGGGAGTAAGTAAAATTCAATAAAATTTGAATTCTTAAAGATTTCAGGTTGTTTGGAAGACACATTAATAAAAGTTGGGCTTATTGGTAGTTATATTTGCAGTAGATGGGTAACTGCTCCACAGAGGCTACTTTTGAGGTATTTATAGGGACAAGAGTGCGTGCCAGGCAAGGGATGGAATGCTTGAAAACACTTGTGTTATTTGAAGTCCTTCTTAGATGCATTCCCCTGCCATCCATCTTTGTTTCTTTGTTGAGTGGGAATGGACTGTCTAACCCAATGTTATTGATTGTAGATTATTGAAAAGTGAATGAAAGGCAGGGGAAGACAACAAGAACGAAGAACAGAGAAGGTAGAGGCTGGGGGTGGGGGTTGGAGAGAGAGAGAAGACCGTGAGAGAGGAGGAAATTGTGTTCTCTGGAGCTGCCCAATTCCTTCACTTCTAGAGCTAGAATTCCTAATTTTTTTAATAAGTAGTTTTTCCCATAAATTGTTTGTTTTTCATTGGTAACCTGAGCAGGACTGTGGTTTTTGCAAACAGTGACCAAAAATAACCTTATTAGAATCATTTGTGTAAACAATGAGCTCTCATAGGGCATCTAAAAAGGAACTGATGTGCACTGAACTTTTTAGGAAACACATCTCATAGACAGTTGTTTCTGGACTGGACTTTTGTTTTCTCACCTTCTGGCATGCCCCGGTGATGGTCCTCTTGTCACTCTAGAGGCAATGAGAATTGTTATGAACTGCCTCTTCTTTTGATATATTCAAATGCTTTAAAAGGAAAATCAAACAAAAAAAAATTAAAATGAAAAACATAGACACACTCTCCCCCACCATAAACCACTGCCTTTGCTTTACTTGACATGAATATGGCCTTATGAGTTCTATTAGTCGTATCTTTAGGTATTTATTTTCTTTATGCAGTTTTATTTTTTATTAGTAATGTCTTAGAAGCTTTTAATCACTTAAAATAGGGAAAGTGCTAATAATAGCTTGGATTAGACGCCAGGTAGTCTGATTTTAGAGCCACTTTACCCATCAAGCAGCTATGGTTACCAGGATCTTTGATCATGTCTGGCTGTAAGGGTCTTTAGAGGATGCTAAGGTTCAAACTTTGAATTTTTGTGTGTGCATATTTTAAATATTATTAGGAAGCTAACATACATATTGCATTCTCTCAAGAATAACCTCACTCTCAATTTATTTTCTACTAAAAGCATAGGCTTTCACGTTTTGCTTGCAGAATACTACTCTTGTTTTTTAAGAGAAGCTCATCTACTGTTAATAGAAAACATACTGTCTTTTCCCCTCTTTAATCCATTTTTGCAGACACCATGTATTACCCCATTAAATTCCTACTTGAGCACCCTGGATGGAAAAATAATTCAGAGTGTATTGTACTTAAAGAGAAGTTTGGATGACTTTAGTTACCAGGCTAGCCATGCCCTCTTCTTCCCAACTGACCTTCTTCTCAAGGCTTATATCTGTCTTTTTTTTTTTTCAGTTTGTGTCTAATGTTTATTCTTTACTTATAGAAAACAATGGCTTCAGTTCACATGGATCAAATGTAAGCATTTGTAATTACTAGGGAAGGTTTGAAACTCTTGCTTTTACTTCTTTTGGAGCAGAGCAGAAAATGAAGGGGTTTCCCTGGTGGCTCATATGGTCAAGACTCTGGCGGCAATGTGGGGGACCTGGGTTGGATCCCTGGGTTGGAAAGATCCCCTGGAGGAGGGCATGGAAGCCCACTCCAGTATTCTTGCCTGGAGAATCGCCGTGGACAGAGAAGCCTGGCAGGCTACAGTCCATGGGGTCCCAAAGTCAGACACGATTGAGCAACTGAGCACAGCACAGAAAGTGAAGGTTATTTTTTTCTAAGTGTATTGTGATATACTTGACAAACATTATACATATATAAGGTGTACAACACGATGACTTGATGTGTAATATCATATGAAATGGTTATCACAATCAAGCTAGTTAACAGATCCATCACCCTACACAATCACCACCCCTTTTGCATGTTGTCTGTGCTGAGAACTTTTAAGAACAGCAGACTTCAGGTACACAATGCAGTATTGTTAACAGAAAGTGAAGCTTAATTGCTTGAGTGGTCCTACTACCCAAAGGAAATGCCAAAATTCTTCCTTCACATTAAAACTGTAAATGCAAGGCCATTGCCTTCATAACTCATTAAATCTAAGTAACTGGCAGTTTGCAAGTCACTGAGAATAAATTTGAATGCTCTCGATAGATAATACATGTAATGCATTATGTTTGCATCACTGGATTATTCAAAGGATACAGAAATATTTAAATTTTAGTCTTTGTTTGGTATTTTTAGGTAAGGAATTTTTTGGTCTGTTAGAAAATATAATCACCTGCCTATACTATACTTCATCTTAGAGTTGGAGACTAGCAAAACAAAACCTAGTCCTTGAATTTTATTTGGTTATTCATAGAATAGGTACTCACTGAGTGCCTACAGTGGTGGTCAACAGCATGAGATCTGGAGAAGGAAGAACCAAGTAAAATGTTACCATTCTGGGATCTTAGGTCTGTGGCTCACAATCTCTAAGCCCCAGCCTCCTAACTTACAAAAATACGTGTGTCATATTGGGACCTACTCAGGGTAGTTTTGAGAATTGAATAAGATAATATCCCTTAAACCTTGATAAAGAGATTTGTGATTTGAGTCTTAAGATTTGTGGCAAAAGCAGAGCAGTTAGTAAATGTAACTGATTCTGGTATCTGTGTCTAAAACACACTGGAGGCTTAATGCTGGGTGGGAAAGAGTTTATGCATGTCCAGGAGTTTGTGTTGAGATCCGTGTAGGACAGATGCACAAAAAGGTAGCCCTTGCTCTTTAGAATCCTTTGTAGTAAAAAAATAACAATCGTAGAGATAAAGATAAGAAACAGGCAGAAGTAATAAAATCCTATATGACTTTAGAAATGTAGAACCAGTTTACATGTAGGTGAAGGCATCAGGGAAACTTTTATGGAGGAGGTGACTTTGAATAGAAACAGAAAAACTGAACAGTTAGATTTATGGAGGTACTATGATTTTGGAGATAGAGCTCTGAGACTATTAAGATTCCCTTTCCCCTGAGGGTTCTGTCCTCAGAAGAAGGTGTGGGGAATAATGATATCATATTTGCAAAGAGAAAATACCATTTCTTTCTAAGAATTGCCATGAACCCCTCTCCTAAATGAATAGTTGTGGTAATTGCATAAGACCTAGGAAATTGGCTAAGATTTCTCTTGGACTTGTTAGGAAAACTAAAACCAAAGTGGGTTTAAACCTTTAAATGTTCTTTCCTTTCAAGTTCTCTAGCTTATTAAATAATTTTATAAAATTGTTGGTGTATTATAATTTTATAATATTGTCTTAGAAGAGTAAACAGACCCCACTCCTATGTACTAAGGTCTTGGCTGTATTTAAACTTCTTCATATCCTTTCCACTTGGTTGTGCTTATAAAACACAGCCTGTCCTTGCAGCAGAGAGGATTGTAACAAGTACCTGGCACCTGAGATGCAATCAAATAGGAGTTGCCCTTTAATCACACAGCCTATTCTGTGATTTATCTGCATCTGACTTAATCATTAGACCCTTTTGAGAAACCAGCACTTTATTTGAGGTCAATCTCCATGCTTGTTACAGGGTCTAAAGTGACCATTAGTGCTTTGTGCTGTATTTCCAAATGGCATTTGGGACAGAAACAATTTATTGGACACGTTTCCTATGTTAGCCACTGTGCTAACTGGATTATTTCAGTGCTCTTCTCAGTGATTCTGTGAGGTAGGTAATAGCATCATCCTTTTCTCCCTAATGGGACCATGAGAAGGGCCTAGGAAGAGGAACTGGTGCCAATCTCATACCCAAGTCCTGGCAAGGGTAGCCTGGAGACTCAGTTCTGATTTTAAGGACTGTGTTCTTAATTACTGTCTTCCAGGTTGCCTGAGGAGAAATTACTCTTGAGGAAGTTACATCTGTACATGCATAAATATATTTCACAACAATATATAAGATTTTTCTTGTTTATGTTTCATTGTAACCTAGCTGCCTGCTTGTTAAGGGATCAAAAAAAGTCCTTTCTTATTATATTAAATTGAGTTTTAATACTTGTGCATTTTTGCTAATGTTCAGTCAGAATGCATTGAGATGGATTTGGAAATGAAAGGAAACCTTTTCATTTTCTGAGGAATGCAACTAGATATAACCAATTGTGATGTAGCTGGTGAGTATAATCAGCAAAACCGTTGGACCATTGATACTACCTATCAGAATTTATTCAGTGATTATGTTTTGCTTTCTCTTCATGTGTTTGTTCAGTTCCCTGGCGCCTTGGCTTCCCTTGGGGAACTACATGGTGTGACAGGAAGAGTATGTCTCCAACACCCAGGATTCAGCCCGTGGTAGTTGTGTTAGCTTCAGCAAATCATTAAACCTCTTAATGCTCCAGTTATCTTATCTTAGAAGATGGACTAAAAATATCTGCCTTCCAGGATTAGTCTAAAATGGGAGCAGATGATACAAGTGAAGTACTTAGCAGTGGATCTGGGACATAATAATCTACCTGAAAAGTGGAAATATTGTTTTTATTTTTAACCTCAAACTTCTCTTCCATTTTTTTTTTTTTTGGTAACAAGTGAATGATGTGTGTACTTCGCAGGTGTGTGTGTGTGTATGAGATGACTAAACATAAATATGTAGACAGCATAGCGCCTGGTAGGGTCTCAGTCACTGCATCTCCTCTATTCCCATTAATTCACGTTAAAAACACATTCCAGTCATCTTTATTTTCCTTCCCTTATTGGTGTTCCTTTCTCTTTATTTTCCGCCACAACATGCCTGGCTTGTCTATGAACCTTGTGGTTTCCAAGTTTTAACTTTAATAATCAAGGAAGAGGAAGCCCACACAAAATGCAATTTCAACAGGAAGAGAATAAGCCACTTTTCAAGCAAAGAGATGATGAACTTAAAATGTAGGTTCCTTTTCAATATTTCAGGGAAATACTTTACATACAGTTCTGGGAATGTAGCCAAAATGAGAAAGCCAAGAGTCATATCCAGCAGATACTATGAGAGGGTAAGAGGAGTCGCAGATATCCAATTACTTCGATAATAAAAGTACAACATCCCATACCTTTCTATCCACATCTTTGTTTTAGAAGGAAGGGTGGAGGTTATGAAGTAAATCTTTAAAGCGTATTTGCAAAGCTTCTCTCTTTCTCTCACACTCTTCTGTTTGATAGTGCAGGTTTAAGCTCAAAGCCAAACGAACTCCTATACAGAGCATTATTCTTAGGAAATTCTCTGGAATCAGATTTAATAGTGTACACAGATCTATTGAGTAAATTTTTTGAACACCTACTACATGCCAGGCACTGTGGATGATGCTAAGAATTCAATTAAGGGATTGGAGGAAGCTTTCTGTATGCTCACAGGCCAAATCTACCAAAGTTTTACCAATGTCCATGCATCTGTGCCCAAAGCACTCCCTCTTTTCTCCTGGTACAGTGGAAATACCACCCCCTGTCCCCCACTGTCCTCCCTGCCAGCTCCTATCCATGGCCTGTTCCTTCTGTTGGATGGTGTGTCCCATGCTTGCTCTTCTACGCAAACTTCAGTTTTGGAATTGCCTCCTGCCCATCAGTTTTCTTCACTTTTAGTAAGCAAGATTATCCTTTTTGATAAGGTAGGATCCCACTAGCAAAATCTCTTCCCATGACTCACATTACTCTCCTATAGCCCATTTTTCTAATTCCTCCTTTTTCTACAGGAGTGGGGGGTGGGGGGTTCCCTTGAAAATGTTGTCTATACTCCCTTTCCTTTCCTTCCAAGCTTTTCTGAAACTGCTTCATCTAAGCATTCATCCCTGTTAATTCCTAAGACTGCACATGTGAATGTTGTCTGGCCCTGGCTATATTGCTCCTTTCTCAGTCCCCATATTACTAACCCAGGAGCAACAGACCCTTGGTTTCCAGGATGCCAACTTCTCCTGGCTTTTAATCAACCCCACAGGTGAATCCCTCTCAGACATCATTGCTCTTTCCTCTTCATTTTCCCAAGCACTAAGTGCCAGAGTGCCTCGAAAGTCAGCACTCATGACTTTACTTTGTTTCCCGTATAACTGAATTCATCTATCCCAGTGTTTTCAAGCACCATCTGTATTCCAGCAACTTCCAAATACATATCTCCAGTCTCAAAACTCTTTTCTTAATTCCACAATTGTGTAGACGACTCTTTACTTGATATTCCCACAGCTGAAACTTCACCCAACTCAAACTTAACTCATAATTTCTACCTTTGAAATTTCTCTGCAAGTATTTCCTGTTTTGATCAGTGCAGCTCTAATCTTTGAACTGTGGATGCCAAAAATGTCACCCTTGATTCCTTCCATTCTGTCATCCTCTCATCCATTTTGTCAGCAAATCTAATCATGTCTATTTTAAAAATAAATACAGAATCTGACCAGTGTCCATCACTGTCACAGCAATCACTGTATAATTCTATCATAATCACTTAATGCCATCATGATCTTTCACTTTCCTGCAATAATCTCTTAACAGTTCACCCTTGACCAATCTTTGCCAGGGTATTCTCCACACAACAGGCAAAAGCAGTTCTTTTAAAACATAAATCAGATGCTATCATTCTCTACTCAGAACTCTCCAATTTTGTTCCCACCCCAGCCAGGATAAAGTGAAAAGCCTATCAGTAGGGCTTCAGAGTGCTCTGTGCTGTTCTGTGCTTAGTCACTCAGTTGCATCTTACTCTGTGCAGTCCCCTGGACTTCAGCCCACCAGGCTCCTCTGTCCATGGGGATTCTTCAGGCAAGAATACTGGGGTGGGTTGCCATGCCCTCCTTCAGGGGAACTTCCCAACCTAGGGATCAAACCCAGGTCTCCTGCATCACAGGAGGATTCTTTAATGTCTGAGCCACCAGGGAAGTCCTTGTAGTGCTCTGTATCCTTCCAATATCACCTCTTCCTTCTCTTCTCCTTTTCCACCTTGCTCTAGCTACAATGCCTGATTCCTAGATCCTGTGCTCCCAGTCTTTGCACCTTCTGTTTCCTCTATCTGGAATGCTCTTCATCCTCTTTTCATCATGGATCCACTTATCAGGAAAGTGAAAAAGTGAAATTGTTAGTCAGTCAGTCATGTCCAACTCTTTAGCAACACCATGGACTATATAGCCTGCCAGGCTCCTCTGTCCTTGGAATTTTCTAGGCAAGAATACTGGAGTGGGTAGCCATTACCTTCTCCATGGGATCTTTCCAACCAAGGGATCAAACCCAGGTCTCCTGAATTGCAGACAGATTCTTTACTGTCTCAGCCACCAAAGAAGCCATTCTTTAATCACATTTGATGAGAAAGACTCCCCCGTGTCAATAAATTCTCATTGCTGTAATGCAGGAGCCATGCAGGAGCCATCTTTTGCCTCTTCTACTGTAGATTCTTCATCACATCATCACCTATCATTTTTTTTGCCCTTTGTTTGTTTCTCATGGCTGGAACATCAGTTCAGTGCTGTGTCCCAATGCCTGGAAACAACCCCTGGCGCTGTGTCAACTGAGTAAATATTTCTGAATGCTGATGAAGATGAATATGGCCTCTTGCCCTCATAGAATTTACATTGTAGTTGGTGCTAATGACAAATATAAAGCAAGCAGACAAAGAGAATAGCGTATAAATTTTGAGGAATAATTGTGATAAGTATTTCAAAAGCAATTGCCGAGGCATTGAGATGGGAATTGATAGGGGAAACTTAATTTAGGTTGACTGGTTGGGGAGGCTTTTCTGAGGAGGTGGCAATTCATGTTGAAAAGGAGCTAGACATTCTGAAATTAAAGGGAGAACACTTCATTTCTTATGCATGCCCAAAAGTGTAATGATTATAAACAGTCTATAACCTTCTGACTGCACATGTGCACATGCCTTTTAGTAAAAATGTGTCTAGGATTGGAATAGTAAAGAATGTGTTTTTACTTAGTGGATAGTAGGAAGAAAATCTTATATGGATATCAGTGAGATGACTGTGTACATAAATGGGAAACCCTAACTCAGGGTACATAACAGGTATGAATCCAGCCTGATACAGGTGCTTGTAGTCAGTCTAAGTTTTGGATCTCCTTGAGAAGGAGTATTTGTCTTAAATTTAGGCTAGAATTAGAATTGCAATCCTTTATTCCAATCTTATCTGGCATTAGGGTAGTAATAGATATGTGTTAAGAATATATTTGAGGTTAGGGACTAACTAGGTAAAAAGAATAATTTCAATGCCAGCATTAATGGTAGCCATAATTCATTGAGCAACTAAAGGGGCTCAGTGGTAAAGAATCCACCTGCCAAGCAGAAGATGCAAGTTCAACACCGGGGTTGGGAAGGGGAAGCAAATGGCAACTCGTAGCAGTATTCTTGTCTGGGAAATCCCATGGACAGAGGGCCTGGTGGGCTACAGTCCATGGGGTTGCAAAGAATGCAACATAACTTAGCAACTAAATGGCAACACAAAATAGAAGTCTAGCACCTTAAAACAGAACTTCAACTATGGTACCTCATTCAGTTTTTAGAATGATTGTTTAAGAGAATTGATTTAACATGCTTGGTGCATATATTGAGTGCCAATTCAATCTTAGCTTTTAATAGTAATAATAAAACCATCATTTCTTTGTTTTCAGATCCAATTACATATGGGAAAATTGATAATTTAAAATTGGTTACAGTAGAGCTGCCAAGGCATTCATTTTAAAAAGCATCAGATTTTAGATTAATCGGACTGGTCTGCTCTTTAATGTGTGTCTGTTTACTGTCTTTCTTTTTTTTACATAATGATCTTGTTTCCCTGTCCTTCTTTTCTTTGGTGATAGTTTAGTCACTAAGTCATGTCTGACTCTTGCAACCCTATGGCCTGTAGTCCGCCAGGCTCCTCTGTCCATGGGATTTCCCCAGGCAAGAATACTGGGGTGGGTTTCCATTTCATTCTTTAGGGGATCTTCCTGACCCAGGAATCAAAACTGCTTCTCCTGCATTGCAGGCTGTCTCCTGTATGGGCAGACAGATTCTTTACCACTAAATCACCAGGAAAGGAATTGAGTTGGTGGCTCAGACAAGAAAGGAACTGTATGCAATGCAAGAGACCCCTGCAATGAGTCGATCCCTGGGTTCAGAAGATCCCCTGGAGAAGGAAATGGCTACCCACTCCAGTATTCTTGCCTGGAGAATTCTATGGACAGAGGAACCTGGTGGGCTACAGTCCATGGGGTCACAAAGAGTCAGACATGACTAAGTGACTAAAATTTCCTGTCTTTACCCAATGATTTAATGTAACTGGCACCAAATGAGGTAGACAAGGCTCCCTTTATGGAATATGCTAGGTTTGTGACCTCTTTCCCTTCATTCCTTCCCGCTGTCCATTTTGCCTGATTGTGTCATTGTCCTGCATCTATTTCTGGTCCCCCATATCCACACATCACCCTTCTTTGCACATTTCAGAAGTGAGTGGTCTGTACCCTCCGTAAGCACTCATCTCCGTCCTCTCACTGGGCACTACCGGTCCAGCTGGCACACTACCTTGCAGCTTGTTTTCCCCTTTGGTCTCAGTACACAAGTGCCAATATCTACTGGCAGCTCTTTGAGCAGCCACTCGTTGTCAGCCTCCTTCTGATGCATGTGGCGCTCCCCTGAGTAGCTGTAAACTATTCCCAGCTGCCTCCTCTACTTCTGGGTCTTGCCAGAGTTTTCTCTATACCAGCCAAGTTTCTAATCTTCGGAAAATTACTTGATGACTGCAGATGGGTCTTTATCCCTCATGTGTTTTTCTTTTCTGAACCACCTCCAAGCCCACACATGTGGAAAAATTAGGATGTAAAATGCCTATGAAGAATCTAGGTAGTGTTTTAAAACTGTAAGTGCAGCTATGAAAGGAACACACAAATGGTTATGAAGTATGTACATCATTCTGGAGTGTTGACTTTTAGGACCCCAAACCCCCAAATTTCTTTTCACTTTGTGCTAATGTGAAGGGAAAGGCGTGCATTCCAGGTTCACATGTCCTTTGAGAAGAATCAGCAGTGTAATTGACAACACTGAATTTGACCCAGCCTGTTCAACCTCATAGTATAGATGCTACAGGATTGAAGACGAGATGGCTTTGGGGTCAGAAAACCTTAGGACTGCAGCCATCACCGTCATAAGCGAGCTGGGCTATCTTGAGGAGTGACTTAAATGTCTTTATCTAGGTTTTCTCATCTGTAACAAGGGGAGGAGTCATTTGTAATTCATACTGCTGTCACAGGGATTAATTGAAGCATTAAACGTGTAGTGTGAATGAATCTGGACTCATGAATCCAGGAGTGGAAGAAAACAAGCTTTCTTCGTTTGTTGTGACTGGTCATTTCTGACTCTGAACCCTTCTTCTCTTGGGCTAGGAGAGAGACAAAGATAAAACTCAGTTTCCCCTGTACCTGAAATACTCACTTCCCTTGAGCAGCACTATGCACTCTTTGAGAATATCACGCAGTGCTAAGATTTTGGCTCTTTGGTCTTGGGGAGAATGTTAGCTGTCTTGTCTAAGGCCATAGGTTAACCCGTATGGCCTCCCCAGATGTCCATTGCCTCAGTGTATGTGACACCTTCAGATAACAGGATTCTTGAATTCCCTCTTCATTGCCCAGCTTGAGTGCTGAGTATTTGGTGATATCCTCTAGAAGTTCATATCCAGCCCTTTAGCCCAGGGAGTAGGTTTTCTCTGCACTCAGGATCCATAGAATTTTCTTTCTTTGTTTTTTACCCAAAACAAAGAAAACATTTTACTGATATAGATATGGAGAGTACCCTGCCTCTCCTAGTTATTTAGTCTTTATATACCAATACCTTTTTCCTATGTTTCTCTCGGGAGCATCCAGCTTTATTTGCTTAGTAAGTGTGGAAATTCTGAACACAATCACTCTTCCCCCAACTTCTTTGAATAAAGCAAACAGAAATTCTGTCATCAACCCTTGAATGAAAGTTGGGAGAAGTGTGCATTTGTTGTTGTTTTTGTTGTTTATTCGCTCAGTTATGTCCAACTCTTTTGCGACCCCATGGACTGTAGCCTGTCAGGCTTCTCTGTCCATGAGACTTTCCAGGCAAGAATACTGGAGTGGGTTGCCATTTCCTTTTCCAGAGGATCTTCCCAACCCAGGGATCAAAACTGCATCTCTTACATAGCCAGGTGGATTCTTTACCACTGAGCCACTTGAAAATCCCAAAGTGGGCATTAAAAGGGGCAAAATGCCAGAAAAGAAACACGTAAATTAATACTTTAAATTATTATCCTGCCTCACGTGTGAAAGCACAGTGACTGGTCCATAGTAGGTGCTCAAGAAACTAGAGCTACTCTTGACATTGAAAATGGATTCTCTAATTCTGCTTTCTTTCCTCACAGAAATTGAATTTTCTGGCACCTCTCTGTGGAATATCATCTGATTCTGGGCAATCATTTTGAGACAGCTGACTGGGGTCAGAAGAGCAGTCTGTAACTATGGAACTGAGCCGATTTCATTGGAACAAAGTGATAGAGAGATGGAGAAGGATCCAACTCAAACTTGAGATTTCCTGTATACCATGGAGTCCAGCCACCCACAAGTCACAGTCTCTCAGAAGGCATCAGAGATGAGATCACTCTCCAAGAGACACTTAAGCCACTCACATAATCACCTGCTGGTACATTTTGGCTTGCTAAGCCTAATTAGCTTGGGAAGAGTGCTAATGAGGATGGGCATTTGCTTGTGTGGACAGGCTAAGGATGGTCCAGCATCCTTAAGTGGTCAAAGGATAAGACGGTGATGGTTAGAAGATGCCGTAGGCGCCAGACTGTTTTGAGGAATGCCAACAGCAGGAATTCTGCAGAACACAGGAAATGTGATTGTCTCCTCGGGTAAGTAGTAGCAACTCATATTTATGTAGTGCTTTTCAGTTTTATAGCACTTTTATATACTTTAATTTTCTCTTACACCCTTATGATATTTGTCTAAAAATATGTTAGTGTTTCTGATAATTTCTACCTTATGGGTAAAAAAAAACAAAAACAAAAACGCGATGTTCAGAGGAAGTTGCCTGAGTTCCACCAACTAAGCAACAATTCAGAGCTCAAAAGAAGAGTGATTTTTCCATGACACTCCATAGTCTCCTGAAATAAGTGGAAAAGATCCCTCTGCCTCTAGTTTTTGATCTGCAATCTTAAGGTTGACAGGCACTTTATATGCAACATTGGCTGCTCAGAATCACTCCTTTATGAGACTTCTTAGTTCTTATATGGGACAATTAGTGCTTTAAAGAATTCTAAAAATTCAGATGAAAGGCTTTGTTTGATTCTTTAATGTTATTTGATATCTGGATCAATTTGTGTGCTTGACCACAGCTCTCTCTTTCCGCACCCCCTCCATCCCCTGCCGTTTGATCTTTTATCATGCCTAGACTAGTATCGTAACCTTGTCATGTTTTATTAATTATTTTCTATTTTGCATAATACTTTTAAATGAGAAACAGAAGGCATGGAGAAAAAATGGTGTGGTTTTAAAAAGAAGTCTTGCCACAAGCAAGTGAAACTGATTTTATTATCTATGCTTCTTTTATTCAGTTCCTTAAAGACCCTTAAAGAATCTCAGCAAGTTTTCCATGTAATTCCCACTAAAAACCTTGATCCTAAGTTGAGTCAGCTAGAACACCCTGGTATTTCAACATAAAAAAGTCACTGAAGATGGTATGCCTCGTTAGCCAGAGACGTCATTTTTTAATTCTAAAAGATGCTCTGGAAAACAGTGAAGCATTGTAGACTCACTTCTAGAGTGTAGATCACTGATTAGTGATCTTATGATTAGGCTTCATTCCAACCCTGGGAGAGTATTAGAGCTAACAGGTTGTCTTTAAACTGGACTCAGAAAATTTAGTTGGCTCTTCTATCTCTAACTGTGATTCTTAAGGGGTGATAGAGTGAAGTGATAAAGTCACTCTGTTAATGACAGATATCCAATAGCTTCACTTTCTTATACTTCAGGTTTTGTCTTTGAGCTTGGCACTTTGTGTTTGAAATTTGTACTTCTCCCTGGCTAACTCGGACATGTCCTACCATGTCCTACTACTCCAGGAGTACAGGAGCAGCATAACTAGTGTTAGCATGGATGCCTTGGCATTCTGTTCTGATTCTCGCTATCTGGCTGGTATTCTGCCTTCCGTGTGGGGAGAACAGTGAGAAAGATTTCACCCAGGTCAGCCTTCCCGTGGGCAGAAGGTGCCGGTTAGAAATACTTCACCTTCAGTTGATACTATCTTTGGACAAGAAGCCTAATGGAAATTGCCATGGAGTATCTTATCCATAAGGTGGAAGAAAAACAGCCCTAACTAAGATGGGGTTTGAATCAAAGCATTCTCTCAAAGAGAAATATAAGTAAAGTGAGGCTGTGTTACAAGAACATACTGCTTTTCTTCGATTAAATCATATGCCTTGATCTGCGAGTCTTCTCAGTCTTACATTAAGAGATATGGGCCAATTTATCTTTATTTTATTTTTAGTATCTTCTACTCAATTGCAACTGTGATATAATCATATAAATTATTGAGATTATACATTGGTATAATCTTCTCCAATGTAGTTAACGCTTCTTCCTTTTCCACCGAGTTCCAGAGTTAGAGCAGATTTCTGTCTTTTATTGAGAAACAAGGTAGGGAATGCACGTCCATGTTCTTTAACAAAAGAATCAGTTCCACTGGAGGAGTCACACAACATAGAGGCATTTATCAACATACCTACTCCATATATATATTTTAAGTGTGGTCAGTGCAATGAAAACTCTATTGATTTGTTTATGAGCTCTCTCATCATAATAAAAAGAAGTCAGGCTGTTTGGTTTGTGTAATTGATGAAGTCCTGCCACTCAGTTTGTGGAACTATAATTATTACTTGCTCTTCAGCTAAAGAAGAATGGTTTCTTTTGTTACATTATGAAACATTTTTGCTTTTCAGTTAAAAGAGTAAAACAACACAAATTAAGCTGTCTTATAGGATAATCACTACCATTAAAAACATCCTGATATAGGAAGGGACTGGAGAGGCCATCAGTCTGTCCTTTTTCTTGCCTTATATTTACACCAGAACCTCCAGGAATGCTTTGACTATACAAAACATTATTTTTATTTTTGCCTACCATTTAATTTAATTGTTAATCTGTTATCCTTGGATGTGCCCCATCATTCTGTTTGCTGTCTTGGATCAAGATATAGTGTATCTCCTTAGAATGATACACTTAATATTAACCTCTTGTGTAGACTGAAAGCTACTTATATCCAAATGATATTGAATGATTATTAAAACAGTCCCTTAGCCTAGAAGTTTGCCTTCTAATAATCACACCAGAAAATTTCACTGTGACTTTGGAGATCCACTAGTAAAACTATTTCTGTATGACCCCAAAGATGCTTGTTGTATAGTTTTATATAATTCATTACTTCCCCAAGTCACTAACTAGAGCCAAGGGGGTGTGTGTTCTTAGTGAATGAAGAAGGGGATGTGGCTGCTCTCTTCATCTGAGTGGCATTTGCTCTCTTTTTTTTAAATTTTATTATTATTATTTTTTTCTTTACTTTATTGTGTTGGTTTTGCCATACATTGACATGAAACTGCCGTGGGTTTACATATGCTCCCCCTCCAGAACCCCCCTCCCTCCTCCCTCCCAATTCCCTCCCCCTGGGTCATCTCAGTGCACCAGCCCCGAGCATCAGCCCTGGGCTGGTGATTGATTTTAGATATGATAATTAATGTGTTTCAATGCCATTCTCCCATATCATCCCACCCTTGCCCTCCTCCACAGAGTCCACGAGTCTGTTCTATACATCTACGTTTCTTTTGCTGTCTCGCATGCAGGGTTCTTGTAACGAAAACCCGGCATTTGCTCTTTAGACATGAACTCTCAGATGCCTTGTTTCACTTCATTTTATGAGAAAGTTATATGCTTTTTGAACATTTGAGATGTTCTCACGACCCTCATCAGTATCAAGATCCTGCCATTTTGTAACTTAAAATGCCTTTTAAAAATATGTTTTGGCTAATTTTTCCCCTGGCTTTTTCTTCATAGTGTGCACACTCCCTCTAGAGATTGTAGCCTGTGTGTGGCATGATTACCTACACATGTAGAAAGGGTTCACATGTATGATTCTGTGATGAGTTGTTATTCCATCTGTTAGCCAACGGTACCTTTCTATTATTTGCTAGTATCACCTTATCTTTCTTATTCAGTTCACTGTACATTTAGTACCTAATCTTTTTTTTTCTTTTTTGCAACTTTTCACTGATCCTTCTCCAGCTGAATAGGTTTGTATTCTTGATCATTTTTATACATTACTTGAACCTTTTTAAGTTTATCTCATCTTGTTATTTCTTGCCCTATAAGTCAAATCTTTCTTTTTCCTTTTATATGTTTTCTCTGTCCTGCTTGATAATGACTCTTAATTTATTATGTCCTGTGATTTAAAGCATTTCTTTCCACCTCTTCATGTAGATCATTATTAACTGCTTAAAACTTAAGACAGGTTAATTTTTGCTTCCATTATTTTTCCAGCCACTTAAGATTTTGCAAGTCATTGCTTCTCTAGATTTTTTAAGTCATTGCTTCTCTAGATTTTTTTTATCCTTCTTATGATTTATCCTATGAAGCAAATTTTTATATTAATAATGCACAAAATGTGTTAGCTAGAACTCACTGGTTAAATTGAGTCCAGCCTTTAGATTTAATATATATCTAAGGAAATCAGTTTAGCTTGCTCAGATTTACCTATGTAGAACATTTATGATTTATTTGTTAATGCAATCTTTTAGTAAGATTTAAAAAGCCCTGTGTGTATATGTGTGTGACAGAGATATAACTTTATTGATTCCCCTAGTCAGTGATGATTGCCATTATCATCCTTGTCCTTTTTCGAAAAGGTCGTATCAACAAATAATAGTCCTTGGAAGACAAACAAAATACCTGATAGGGATGATCAGTGCCCAAATAGAGCAAATACTTAACTAGATCCAAAATAACTGCTCTTCTAAGGTCCTGTCATCATCCTGAGATGACAGGTACAGGCTGGCTTGCATTTATTCTATGTAAATGTGAAGTCATAGAAATCTATAAAGTCTGAATAGTTATGGCTTCATTGGCAATAAGTGAATGAAGTACAATATACAGAGCCACATGTTCAATGAGGAACAGAATCCTCCTGTTTATTTATCCTATTTTGATTATAAGTATAGAAAAGTCTCTATTGTTCAATCAATCCAATGTAACACTTACAGTACCTACTAAGTGCAGAGCATTATGCTAAGTCTGGAATAATACAAATATTGTTAATGTTAACAATCACCCAGAATTTTACTTTTTTCCTCAGCTATGTGTACCCTCATTGTAATCGTCACATGATAAAATATGACACGTTACTGTTTCTTCTACTCACCGACTTACTGAGTATTTCAGTATTGATTCCTAAGGCTTGTAAGAGTGCCTGGTACACTATATGTTCAGCAAATATTAGTTAAATAAGCACATCAGTTCCGCCATAGTCTGTTGGTCACGAGGGTTCAGGAGGGACTATGCAAGTGTTATACAAGGGACTGAGGGTCTCTGTGGGAAATCCTGGAGGCTGGCTATGGCAAACAGCATCCATATACTTATAAAATTATCCACCACATCACATTTTCCACACGTGTGACCTCTCTACCTCATGGAAAACACTAAAGGGCAGTCTACCAGGGCCATGCCCTCCTTGTTTACATGTATTTCCTTTTATTCCCTCTCAGTAAGGGTTTCTTAGAAGAACCAGTACATGTAGAAGTCAGAATGTGATTATAGTACATCATAGTACTTCATACTTAGGGTAACATTTTCTCTCTCCCTTCTTCTGACCCCAATCAATGTTAGCTCTCACTCACCATCTCTTATCTCCCATATCTAGTCCACCAACAAATTTAAGCAAATAAACCTGCTTTTGTAGCTCTGGAATCCATTTACTGCCTAGTTTAAGCTACCACACCTCTTTATTGAACCAACCGCATGAGCCTTAGCATTATTTTCCTGGCCACAAGTTGTTTCTCCATCCAGTTCATTGTTTAGTGACGGTCAGAGTTAGTGCTTCAAAATGCAGTTTCATTAACGTCTTTCCTATGTAAAGTCCTTTGGTAACTAACATAAGGAACAAAATCTTTGTCAAAACCTATATGCTTTAAATGATCTAGTTTCTTTCTTCATTCCCTAGATGATATTTTGCCCCTGTGCCCTTCTTTTTCTGTGTTTCAGCCCAACTGTCACTTATGTGGTTTTCAAATGTTCCCGTGTTCTTTCTTAACTTGAGACCCCAATACAGGATTTCTCTCCTCACCTTTTGACCTAGTTAATCCCTTTCCATCTCTCAGATGTCAGCCAGTTTGTCTTCTCTTCATGTGATTTGTTCTGATCCTTGGACTTATATTTTCCAGAAGTATTCTCTCAACATTTAGTATATTTTTTCTTCATGTGACTCACTACATTATAATTTATACATATATTTATATATAACTCATTTATATACTCAAATATGTAATTCATTTATAATTATATATTTGTGTGATTTATTTTGATTATTTTATTTGTCTTTACTGGACTGTAAGCCTCATAAGTCAGGTATGAGTCTATTTTTAGATTTTATTGGATTTCCAAAGTACATATTAGTGCTTCAAAATATTATATAAATGACTGACTGAATAAAATTTGTTTCATTTTCTTCTCTTAGGAGGACAGCATATCTATCACTGGAGAAATGTGTGCTTTATTTTCCCTCTCATTTATAAATTCTCATAATTGTGAGTCATGAAAATGCCCTTTCTTTGGTTTGATTCCATCCATCAGATAAGAACTATACCCTTAGGAAAACAATAAAGAACAAGTCAAAACTAATTGATGTTTAAAATATTACCACAGCAAATCTCCACTACAGTCTTCATCTTATCTTTTTCCTTTCCTGATAATGCTTTTTCATCTATTGTTTTCAGAATGAAAGCTATTCATGATTTCCCCTCTTTTTTGTCTAAGCAAGAGAAGAGTTGGTATACTAAAACAGATTGGATTATGTTGAACATTAGAAGCAAAATACCTGCATACAGATCCTTTGAGTGAGATTAAAACAACTCCTTTACAGAAACACAGTTTCGTCAAATTTCTATTCTATTCCAGCCACTGTTTTAGGCATTTCATCTCATATATCTCAATAAATGTCATTAGAAATCTTTGAAAACCTTATCAAATATTTCTGTTGTAAAGAGAAAGAAAGACTCAGAGAAATTAGGTAACTTCCTTAACGTCACTCTAATTTAATGTAGGGCCTCCCAGGTGGCTCAGTGGTAAAAAATAAATAAATAAATAAAAATCCTCTGGCCAGTGCAAGTTCAGTTTCTGGGCCCTACATTGGAAAGATCTCCTGGAGAAGGAAATGACAGCCCACTCCAGTTCTTGCCTGAGAAATCCCATGGACAAAGGAACCTAGAGGGCTATAAGTCATGGGGTCACAAAAGAGTTGGTCATGACTGAACAACTAAACAACAACAATCATTTGGGGAAGAGGTCAGAGTCTTCATCATTTTTTACTGTGTGAGACTAGCTGGCTGCATTGTTCTTCTTTTCTGACGTTGTCTTGTTTGTGTAGCCTAACACAAGTCTGATGTGGAGAAAGGGTCTTGATATCCTTTAATCACATACTCATCATTTCCCTTCCCTTAATCCAAGAAAAAAATCAGCATGTTAAGCAAGGCTAAACACACATTGTAGAAAATATGCCTTAGGGTTTTGGAATTTAACTAGTGTAAAGGTTACAGGTTAACATATAACTTGGCCCTAAGGTCAATAGGCTGCTTATACTTCCATGACTTTTCCCCAAACAGCCAAAATGGTATCCTGTAATCCTACCCACTTGAGATCTGCAGGTTAAATAAATGATTAACCTTGAATTTCTCTTTCCAATCCAAATTCTGTTGCAAATCATCCACCTTGAGTGGTGAGATCCTTGAGTGTTACTTGGTAGATCCCAAATAATTTCTAAACTGTATCTCGTTATTGAAGTCTCTATGTGTATGTGTGCTAAGTTGCTCAGTCATGTCTGACTCTTTACCACCCCATGGACTGTAGCCCTCCAGGTTCTTCCGTCCATGGGGATTCTCCAGGCGAGAATTCTGGAGTGGGTAGCCTTTCCTTTCTCCAGGGGATTTCTCCAACCCAGGGATCAAATTCAGGTCTTTCACCTTGCAGGCAGATTGTTTACCGTCTGAGAAGTCTCTAAGGGTTTTTAAACCTTTGGTACTACTAGTTCATTTGATTGTTGTTTTTCTGTTGTGAAAAACTGGGTGTATTTAACTTATATGACATTGTGGAAAGGACTTGTACCAATATTCACAGTCCCCAGACATGATAGAGTTCTCTTCCCTAAAAGATGTAACAAGAGACAAATAAGTCAACTTCTCCAAGGTCGCAGTTTCTTTAGAGTAATTATAGTGGTCTGAATCACTAAAGATTCCTTTTATCCCTAATTAACTCTCTTTTCTCTTTCCCCAGAGACTTAGTTCATACATCTACTAGGCAGTCAGCAGGAAAAGTTGAATTTTGCAAATGACAGAAACAAGCAGAACCCTCACATTCATGGATATGGCACAAAAGACAGTTTGTGTAGCCCCTAGCAATGCTTCTTGTTGTAATTTAAATTCTAGCCCCATACTTTTTCAGAGAATCATACTAAAGGATGAAATAAGGGGATTTTCTAAAACATTGATGAACTGGCTAAGTGTCTAGTTAGCCACAAGGACAAGGAGAGGAATCGAATGTCGCTGTACAGATGTAGAGTGTAAGGACTTTGATGAAACTAATGAAACTGAATTTTCCCTTGTCTTGGATATCTGTGTAAGATATTTATTTGCCATTTTGGAGGATGCTAAACAAAGTCAAAGCAAATAATTTACTGCTTTTTGCCTGTGTGAGCTTGCAAAACTTGGCAGTAAGAACAGATCAAGAGGCCACTCCATGCTTCTCTCACCTAGTAAGAAGAGTGGTGTCCTGAGAAAATATATGAATCCTAGAGACAGGCATCTCTGGATTCAGATCTTATCTGTGCAACTTGGATCTATTATCCTGGAAATACTAAATGACGTCTTTACCCTTCATTTCCTTTTCTGACTCTTCCAAGGTTACCTGACTTGAGCTAGGTCGGTACACGTATTATCATAATTATACATTTTTTTTGCCCATTTTTCTTTCAAGTCTCTAAATTCTATGAAAGAAAGGACAATGCCCATTTTTTCATATTGCACTTGAAGGTTATTTGCTGTGACTGGAAATAGTATGTATCCAGCAAATACTTGTTGAATGATTAATATTTTAGAACATAAAATGGTGTCTGGTGCTTAATAGATAATTGAAAATTCAGAGGTCTTTTTCCTTTTTGTATCCTTCAGTTGCACCTGAACTATGTTTTTAAAAAAAATTACACCCAAATTGGGCATACTGATTACTTTCCTCTAGTCTTAAAATCCAAGCCTGCATTTCTAGACCCTGAGTTTGGATGCTGGGGTTGGGACCCTGCAAACTACATCTTAAGACTTGCCAAATGGTTTCTGGTAGTTTCAGTTAGTAAGAGGCACCAGATGGAGACAGAAAGGCAGGAGAAGGCCAGGAGTTACCTTCTCACTGTTGTCTTCCTCTTGTCAGCAGTTCTTTGGCAGAAGTAATTACCTGCAGGCTCTTTCGGGCTCATGTCCTCTCAAAGGCAGTACCTCCTACTCATAGGTCTAAACAGCAATTGTCTCTAGATTTTCTTCCTTGAGCTTTTAAATTTTAGCAATTTCACCCCTTTCTTTTTGTTTCCCAAGCAATGTATATGATAGCCACTTTCTGAAATTAATGTCTGTGGTTTTACTCAGTGCTGCTTTGAGACTCTTAACTTTTTAACACCTATGGGATCAATTTTCCATAAATTAAATTTCTTTCTGCTGATAGGTCTGATAAGGCTTTAGTTTCCCTGAATGGATACTGATTGAGATTATGTGTTACTGTGACTACATACACACAAAATTTAACAATGTCCACAAATAAATGCTCATATATTGAATGTGTTAAATCCTGCCGATTTGTCTGACAACAGGTCCATATTTGGAAAATCTAAGGATGAATAGGAATAGCCTGTGTCCAAAGGAAGTAAGAGCGTAGTGGGAGAGCAAAAAGTCTGATCAAACCACTTTATTGCAGAGTTTACAGATGTATGTACAAAGTGCTAAGGACAAATAGAACATTGAAAATTAGCAGAATCATGGCAGATAAGAAAGATAATGTCATTAGAAATTTTGAAGGAGTTAGTGGAGAGTGGTTAAAGGATCTTGAATGGAATTTACAGAAAATATTGATATGTATACATGAGAATACAGATACATTTCTTAAATAATACTTTTATTTTGCCATGGTCAATAAATAAATAATTATCAAAAAGTTAACATGTTGAGACTTAGAATGTTCCCTTTAAATAAAGTAGATAAACTCTTTCCTTTTAGTAAATGCTTCCATATTTTACTTCAGAGCTTATAAACTCTACTTCACTAAACAATATTTAGATTTTTAAAAAAATAACAGACTAGTCTGAGAAGTGAATAAACTAATTTTAAATGAATTATTACTTCTGTAAAAATCTTTGGATAAGAAGGACCAATGGTAAGCACAACCTCTTTATGAAGTTGGAAACACAACAAAACCTGTATGGACCAACTGAGCAATAATCGTAGACTTCACTTGAAGATTGTATGTCCTGTGTTTTAATTCATGCCCTGAAAATTGACTTAACTCCTTGGGTTCATCCCCTTGACCAAGCCAAAAGAGGTAGAGAGGCTAAGCGATATTCAAGATGTTGTCCAAGAGAAAGTGCTGATATCCTTTGCCAAGTGGAGTCTGCTGTAGCATATTGCGTGCATGCTCAGCTGTGTCCAACTCTTTGCAAACCCATGGATTCTAGCCTGCCATGCTCCTCTGTCCATGGAATTTTCCAGGCAAAAATACTGGATTGGGTTGCCATTTCCTCCTCCAGGGGAGGGATTGGACCCACATCTCTTGCATCCCACTGAGCCACCTGGGAAACCATCCTGTAGTATTAAAAATGTCTTGATTTTGGAACTGAGGTGGGAGATCAGACAATTTGAGTGATGGATGCTATTACTTTCTACTTTCCCATTGAATCGCCTAATAAATAAGACTCTGCTTTTAAACATCTAAATATGATGAATAACAAATTTAGCTAACCAATGGTTAAGGATACAAACGACAAGTTTATTTCCACTGCTGAAATCATTAAGTCACATGAGCTCAGCTTTTGGTCTGAAGATATACATCATGACATAATTTGGAGAAGCTGAGGTTTGGTGTCTTAAGCCAAGAAAAAGCAAATGCCAATATTATTTATTAAATCACCCACCCTGATGACCTCTTCTTAAGGTGATCATCTGCAAAGACCTAGTTTAGAAAAGAGTCACATTCATAGGTACTGGAAGTTAGGACTTCAGCATCTTTTGGGAGACAGAGTTCAGCACACAACATGGAATAAATCGAAAAGAATAGGCACAAATATTTAATTGTATTGTATTTTTAACATAGAAAAGAGAATTCTCAGTGTGAAAAAGTATATAAGATCTAGCATAAGAAAAATATTTTGTTCCAAGTCTATATCAGTTTAATCTCAACTGTGTTTTGGTGGGCAGGGGATGTGGGGTACATGCAAGCTCTAGCTTTTCTCACTGAGAAGACCTAGATACAGTATGAATCCATAGCCCAAGTATATACAGCATATTTAGCATATTATATTTACCTCCTGGAGCATATGCACATCTGCAAATGAACCAGTTATGAAAGAAAATTTAAGCGTAAATAGTGTGGTTCAACTGCAGAAAACTCTCTAATAGTCACCATCTGTCTTTATTTTTCAAATGCATTTGACTGGGCTCCTTAGCTTTACAGTACTTTTCTCATTTGGTACTTAACATCAGCCCTGTTTAAATACCTCAACTCTGGAAACAGATATAATTGGATGCACAGATCAATATCAGGGACAGAACAGAAAACATTCAGGGCCTAAAGCAGGCATTGCATTAGGCTATGGTAAAGAATTCACAAGTTTAGATCAAAAAGTGTTAGCTTTATCAGTATTTAAAAGCTACCCTCCCCAGATGCTATTTGAAAAAATAATATGTGGGGGAAATAATTTAACTTTTAAAAAAATCAATGTACCTTTGAATAGATTTGCAAAATATTGTCTGGGTTTCTCTTCACAAAGTAACCCTCAGGAATAAATAAGTGTAAACTTTGAACCCTTGTGAGTCATTCAGTCCAAACAGCTTCAAGAAAATGTCTGATTGCATTTATGTACATTATGCATTTATTTGATAATAAATTATTTGTTACTTGCAACAGTCTTTGCCCTAGTTGACCACTAATACATAGAAAAAAGTCGTGAGTGACAAAATCGAATACATTTTAATCAGCTGCTGAGGGAAGAGAATAGTGCTGGAACAGGCATAGTTCTTTATTACGATGAGGAATATGATAACTTATTTTACATGTTAAAGAAACAAGAATAGCAAAGCTTGCTGGCCAAACAGTGAGTTAGCCTGCCCAGTGTGCTTCAATAAAAGAACTGAAGAAGATACTTCAAGAAATGTATTCAAGAGGGAAATAGTATTTTATTATTAACTAATGCTAATTATAGGTAGCTCACATTATCATATGCAGCAACAGAACCTTTACCGATTGCTGATGAGTACAGTCTTTTCTCATGTATGAATCATCATTGTAATTATTTTGTACCTTTATTTTGGACGTTAATATTTTCCCTTAAAATGTTTTTGCAATACTTTTCAGTCAGTTCAGTGCTCAGTCATGTCCGACTCTTTGTGACCCCACGGACTGCAACACGCCGGGATTACCTGTCCATCCTCTATTCCCGGAGCTTGCTCAAACTCATGTCCAACTCAGGGATGCCATGCAACCATCTCATCCTCTGTTGTCCCCTTTTCCTCCTGCCTGCAATCTTTCCCAGCATCAGGATCTTTTCCAATAAGTCAGTTCTTTGCATCAGGTGGCCAGAGTATTGGAGTTTCTGCTTCAGCACCAGTCCTTACAATGAATATTCAGGACTGATTTCCTTTAGGATGGACTGGTTGGATCTCCTTGCAGTTCAAGGGACTCTCGAGTTTTCTCCAACACCACAGTTTGAAAGCATTATTTTCAGTGCTCAACTTTCTTTATGGTCCACTTCTCACATCCATACATGACTACTGAAAAAAACCATAGCTTGGACTATATGGACCTTTGTCGACAAGTGATGTCTTTGCTTTTTAATATTCTGTCTAGGTTGGTCATAGCTTTTCTTTCTCGGAGTAAGCATCTTTTAATTTCATGGCTCCAGTCACCATCTGCAGTGATTTTGGAGTCCAAGAAAATAAAATCTGTCACTGTTTCCATTGTTTCCCCATCCATTTGCCATGAAGTGATGGGACCAGATGCCATGATCTTATTTTTTTGAATGTTGAGTTTTAAACCAGCTTTTTTAGTCTTTTCTTTCACTTTTATCAAGAAGCCCTACAGTTCCCCTTTGCTTTCTGCCATATGAGTGGTGTTATTTGCATATCTGAGGTTATTGATATTTTTCCCAGCAGTCTTGATTCCAGCTTGTGCTTCCTCCAGTCCAGCATTTTGCATGATTTACTCTGCATATAAGTTAAATAAGCAGGGTGACAATATACAGCCTTGATGTACTGCTTTCCCAATTTGGAACCAGTCTGTTGTTCCATGTCTGCTTCTAACTGTTGCTTCTTGACCTGAATACAGATTTCTCAGGAGGCAGCTAAGATGGTCTGTTATTCTCATCTCTTTAAGAATGTTCCACAGTTTGTTTGATCCAAAGTCAAAAATTTTAGCATAGTCAATAAAGCAGAAGGAGATGTTTCTCTGGAATTCTCTTGCTTTTCCTATGATCCAACAGATGTTGGCAATTTGATCTCTGGTTCCTCTCTCTTTTCTGATACAGCTTCAACATTTGGAAGGTCTCAGTTCATGTATTGTTGAAGCCTGACTTAGAGAATTTTGAGCATTTCTTTGCTAGCATGTCAGATAAGTGCAATTGTGTGGTAGTTTGAACATTCATTGGCATTGTTCTTTGGGATTGGAATGAAAACTGACCTTTGGAATGAAAGGAATTTGGAATGAATTCCTTTCATTGGAATGAAAACTGGACCTCCAGTCCTGTGGCCACTGCTGAATTTTCCAAATATGCTGGCATATTGAGTGCAGCACTTTCACAGCATCATCTTTCAGGATCTGAAATAGCTCAACTGGAATTCCATCACCTCCACTAGCTTTGTTCATAATAATGATTCCTAAGGCCCACTTGACTTCGTGTTGCAGGATGTCTGACTCTAGGTGAGTGATCATACCATTGCGGTTATCTGGGTCATCAAGATCTTCTTTGTACAGTTCTTTGGTGTATTCTTGTCATCTTTTCTTAATATCTTCTACTTCTGTTAGGTCCATACCATTTCTGCCCTTTATTGTGCCCATCTTTGCATGAAATATTCTCCTGGTAACTAATTTTCTTGAAGAAATGTCTAGTCTTTCCCATTCTATTGTTTTCCTCTATTTCTTTGCATTGATCACTGAGGAAAGCTAATTAATATCTAACATTTTTTGAGCACTTATGGAAATGGAAACCCACTCCTACATTCTTGCTTGGGAAATCCCATGGACAGAGGAACCTAGAGGGCTACAGTCTATGGGGTCGCAAAAATGTCAGACACAACTAAGCTACTAAACAACAGCATCATGTATCAAGCCTTCTTTAAAACGATTTACGTATATTCTTTTTTTTTTTGGTGTATATGTGTACCCCATCCTGACCCTCCCTTCCACCTCCCTCCCCATCCCGTCTCTCTGGGTCATCCTAGTGCACCAGCCCCGAGTACCCTGTATCATGCATGGAGCCTGGGCTGGTGATATGTTTCACATATGATAATATACATGTTTCAGTGCCATTCTCCCAAATCAGTCCTTAAGTGGTCTTAAGGTCATAAGACCACTTATTATTAAGTGGTCTCCAAATCAATCCTCTATAATAGGTGCTATTTTATTTACCTTGTAAATTGAGGATACTGAAGTATGGAAAATATAGGTAACTTGTTGAAGTTCATCCAAACTCAGGCAATGTGAGGTGACCTTAAGAGCAAGACTGGAATTTAACAAATCTTAGAGTACCTTCTACATATCATCTACAGCACTTCCTGGTGCAAACTTATTACTTCTAGACCATGACCAAAAAACTGGTAGGTGAGCTGTTTCTTGACAGATAAGGAGATGTTTTCCAAGTTGATAGTTTCGGTGAAGACTCTTCAGGCAGAAGTAATCAAAGAGACCAAGCAGAAGAAAACTGACAGCGACTTTATTTTATTGATGACAATCATAAGATATACATTCCTATTAAATATTAAAATTTTTATATGAAACAGTAATATTGTAACTGTTTATAAATATTTGTTCATTTTCTACTAAGGAAAGACACAGAGAAGAGTTTTAACTGTACCATTCAATAATGTGAAATTTGAACTGTGTTGGTTCACTTATATGTGAATTTTTTCCAAGAGTAAATACTGCAGTCCTATGCAGTCTCTGGTTGGTTGGATTGGAGGATGTGGAACCACAGATACTAAGAGCTGACTGTAAAAATATAGGGATTTTTCGCTGTTCAGGAGTCAGTGCCCTAAACCTCCTGTTATTTAATGGTTAGCTGTATACTGAATTTAGAATATTTAGATTATAGTTTATTTGGAATAGAATCACAGTTACATTATAATTTTAATGATCATGGTTGTTATGTATGGTGACAGCTGATTAGTTGAAGGCTTGGACTTGGAGAAATCCTAAAGCTCTGGAATTAATTGAGTGACATTATTATGAGAAATTTACCCTTATATTGCACAATGCGTAAACTTACCAAACCAGTAGATTATTATGAGTCAGTAGTGCTTGGACTGCTGTTAATGCCTAGGCCAGAGGCTAGGATTCATTTGGGTGATGAAAGGCATAACTGACAATTTAAATAATAGAGAATACATTGATTTTAGCCCTATGCTGAAATGAGTCTGAGTGATTGCAGTGGGTAAAAAGCCAAAACTAATTGCTGTTGATCAAGTTGTCTACTTTTACTACTAGGGCTGATTAGCATGGTGATCATTATTAATGCTGACTATCATCTAAAACAACTTCCTTCTGATTTTTAGGGCTAATTAGGGCTAATAAGATTGGAGTAGTTACTAATTACTGGTGTCCAGTAAATTTCTGATCATTATTGAAACCACTGTAAAATAAGAAAACCATTACTTGAGGAATGTAAAAATGAAGAAAGAACTTTTCTGTGTAATGAGGCCCAAAAAATAATTAATAATTGCATTCATGTCAAAATGCTTTGGGAGGAATTTGGAAGTATTGACAATTGGTTCATCAGCAACATGTCTGCATATTCTCTAGACTATCATGCAGTTGATAACAATGATTACAGTGTCATCATAACAACAGATAAATATGGAATATTTTGAGTGTGCATTTAATAGAGAAAATATTAATTTAATTCAAAATCTGCTAATACCTTGATTAACTGATAACATAATTAAGAAACAATTATTCAAACATGATTTCCAATCTTTTCAAATACATTTTTATATTTAAAATAGAAATATAATACTCCAAGGATTTTAAGGCAATTTGGAGAATTATTATCTTTTTGTGTGTGTAGTCAAACACACATACACATTTATTGTTAGTATTTAAGAAGGAGAATTGGCATGTCTGAGCTTACAAGTTATCCAGTGAGGAATAATAAAATAAAGTAAATTTGTTTTATGGGGCTATGATCAAGTCTTAAAACTGAATCGTATTCTTTCCACAGATAGAACATCATGGGAACTATTGAAGGACCCCAAACTAATAGCCATTCTAGTAAGACTTATAAAATAATAGCAATACATAATTTCATCCTCTTTAAATATTGTGCTATAGTAATTGAAATGTCACTGAGCATTGATTTCCCCAAAAGCACCAAGAAATATATGAAGAAAAGGCTCAGAGTAAATGTTCTTCTCAAATGAAAGGTAAATGAGAAGGCTAGAAGTGGTAATGGGTTATTTCAGAAATTAAGACAAGTTTAAAGCACAGGTTTGAGGGCAATGTGAAATTAGAGTGATTATAACAAGCTTTATTCTTTGTATATAAAATCTTCTTTCATATAATAATCATACTGGTATTGAGGGAATTTTCTGCACAGGTATTTAGTGTAGAACTATGGTGTTCAAACTAAGATGTACACCATTTTAACTTGTGCATTTCATTGCACATGAGTGTGTGCTAAACCACTTTAGTCATGTCCGACTCTTTACGACTCTATGGACTGTAGCCTGGCAGTCTCCTCTGAACGTGGGATTCTCCAGGCAAGAATACTGAAGTGGGTTGCCATACCCTCCTCCTGGGGATCTTCCTGATCTGCCTCTCTTGTCTCCTGCATTGTCAGGTGGGTTCTTTACCACTAGTGCCACCTGGAAAACTCATTTTAATGTACACCTATGCCTTAATGTGGTAATGATATGGCATCCTATTTGATAATTTTGTTCTTTATTTACTAAACAACACCCAACCTGATTAAAAGAGTTAATATTGCTTCTTTCTTCTGATATACAGTCTAGAACTCCTTAAATTAGGGTCAGGAGTAAAAGTTAAAGTGGGCAATAAGAAAGAAATTCTAGTTTTCCTTTTGTATGTTGTTCTTAACTCATCTTACCCAGGCACTCTAGAAATACTTTGAAATGTTTTGTGTCATTTTGTTTTTTTTCTTTTCCCAAATTCTCCCTAAAATCTGCCTTCCAGAAAGAATCTTATACTAATCACTTAAAGTGATGTCTGTATGAGGTACACTATAGAAAGATTAAAGTGTTGTGTTGAAATCTATTCAAATAGCATAAAGAAAACTTGTGATGTATATTTATACGGGGCTTCCCTGGTGGCTCAGCTGGTAAAGAATCTGCCTGCAATGCAGGAGACCCAGGTTTGATCCCTGGGTTGGTAAGATCTCCTGGAGGAGGAAATGGCAAACCCACTCCAGTCGTCTTGCCTGAAGAATTTCATGGACAGAGAAGCCTGACAGGCTATCATCCATGGGGTCACAAAGAGTCAGACACAACTGAGTGACACACACACACACACACACACACACACACACACACACACACACTTATACATTAAATGTCAGTAGACAGTTAAGTCCCAGAGTTGTCTTTGCAGGAATGGTTGCATTTTAATATTGCATTAGGCTTGTTTTATGAAAAATTTGGTCCTTTGGAAAAAGAAACTATGAAGTCATTGATCAAAGCACTCTAGGATTGCTTCCTGTTGTCCATAAAATCAGACCAATGTTAGACCTCTTGTCTTGTGCTTTTATAAAATCCAAGTTGTTTTCTACCTGCAGAGGATATATCAAAGACCTTCTCTTCTTTTGTCAACTATAGGAGAAAAGCTGAAATACTCTAATATCATACTAGATTCCATCACAGACTTTTGAAGAGAGAGATTTGCTTACTTAAACTTTTTAAATTGTAGTATAGTCAATGTACTATATTGTTTTCAGGTATACAGCATAGTGATTCCATTTTAAGTTATTGTATATTAAAACATTGACTATATTCTCTGGACTGTACAATATATCCTTGTAGCTGATATATTTTATACACAGTAATTTGTACTCTCAATCTTCTTCCTTTTTCATGCCCTTCCACATGCCCTCTCCCACTGGTAACCACTAGTTGGTACTCTATAACTATGAGTCTGTTTCTGTTTGTTATAATAATTCATTTATTCTAAAGGTTCCACATGTAAGTGATAGAGTATTTGTCTATCTCTCTTTTTCACTAAGGATAATGCCCTATAGGCCTGTCCATGTTTTTGAAAATGAAAGAATTTCATTCTTTTTGATGGCTGAGTAGTGCTCCATTTTATATCTTCTTTACTCAAACATCTGTTGATGAACACTTGTATTGTTTCAATATTTAAGCTATTCTAATGATGATATGAACACTGGAATGTGTATACCTTTTGAATGTTTTGCTTTTATTTTATTCTAGACATATGCCCAGGAACAGAATGAATTTGTCATATATGGCCTTTATTGTGTTGGGTTGTATTCCCTCTTTCCTCACCTTGTTGAGAGTTTCTATTATCAGTAGATGCTATATTTCATCAAATGCTTTTTATGTATCTTTTGAAATGATCACATGATTTTTATCCTTCACTTTAAGTTGTGGTATCACATTGCAGTTGTTCAACTATTCTGATATCCCTGAAATAAATCCCACTTGATTGTGATGTATGATCCTCTTAATGTATTATTGAGTTTGGTTTGTCAATTTTATTGAAGATTTTTATGTCTACTTTCACCAAGATTGTTGGCCTATAATTTTTTTTTTTTTGGTGATGTCTTTGTATGAGACAAGTTAACACTGGTCTCATAATGTAAATTTGGAATTGTTCTTTTTTTCTTCAGTTTTTTGAAAGAGTTTGAAATGAATAAACATTAGATCTTTGACTGTCTGGTAGAACTCATAAATGAAGCTCTTTGGTCCTGGAGTTTCTTGATTACTGATTCAGTCTCTTTGCAAATGATAGGTCTGTTCTGATTTTCTAATACTTCATGATTCAGTCTTATAAGATTGTATATTTTCAGGAATGTATCCATTTCTTCTAGGTTGCCAGTTTGTTGGTACATGATTTTCATAGTCATCTCTTATGATCCATGCTGTTAGTTGTAACTTCTTTCATTTCTGATATTTAAGCCTATTCTCTTTTTTCTTGGTGAGTCTGTTTAAAGGTTTGTTAGCTTTATTTTTTTTCAAAGAAAAATATATTGATTTTTTAATCTTTTCTATTACTTTATTATCTGTTTTACTTACTTCTACCATGATTTTTATTATTTCTTTCTTTCTTCTAACTTAGGGTTTAATTTGTTTTTCTAGTTCCTTTATGCGGAAAGTTAGACTGATTATTTGGGACTTTGTTCATTGAGAAAGGCCTGTTTTGCTAAGAACTTTCTTCTTAAAACTGCTTTTGCTGAATTCTGTAGATTTGGAATGTTTTATTTTAATTATTATTTGTTTTGACATATTTTTAAAGTTCTTTTTTTATTTCATTATGGACCCTTTGGTTGTTGACTATCATGTTTAATCTCCATGTATTTGTATTTTTTCCAGTTTCTTTCTTGTAATTTTTAGTTGCATGTCAAAAACATGCTTGATAGGATTTCAGTCCTCTTAGATTTATTGATACCTCTTTTGTGGCGTAATATGTGATCTATTCTGGAGAATGTTTATGGATACTTCAGAAGAATGTGATTCTGCTGTTCCCCAGTATTTTTAAAGAGTTGTGTATGTTTTAATATATTTTTAGAGCTTATAATTGCTATCTGTTAATAGATTAGCCTAAGGTTAGTTACACTGTATTTGGAACCAGACACCCAGAACACGGATTTTAATTATCTTGGCTAAGTAAAAAATCAAAGAATAAGCTTACTGATGTTTACTTTCTTCAAAGCATCTGATTTTACCCTATGTACTAAAGGCATAAATGGTTGGTTGATTGATGATTAATTTAATCTGAGCTACTGAGCCTTATTAGAGAAAGTGACACCACAAAGCAGATTGATACCACTATAAATTCATGATCACTAGCTTCAGGTCCAAAACATTGCCTCACAGTTCCACTATATTTCTGTTTTCAACTTGTTCTCATTTTTATGACTGTTTTAAAGTTTGTCATTTTTCTTAGATTTCTGGCAACCTTTTCCCATCAAGCCCAATATGCCATTGCTATTAGTGTATGACCTTACTTCTTACTGTATAAAGAATAAAAACCCATCAGATGGGAATGCTTTCAATGTTTTGTTATCAAGCCTACAGTCTACCAATATCCCCATCTAACATGTAAAGTGATTGAAATAATGACTGGCACATCATAATCACTAAGCAGAAATCATCATCATCACTATCATCTTATCATTATTATTATATTAGTCAGTGTTTTATTATGTATAATAATAAAATGTATTATTATTATGTATGTATAAAATGTATGTATAATTTTTCATCTTGCTATATAAAAAGTTTTTCCTAATCACTTAACTTGTCCTTCCAACCATATTCTTTATTGAGTTTTCAAAAATCTTATGTTATTATTTGATCCCTATCCTCTTTTTCTTTTTCAATTGGATTGTTAAATACAATTCTGAACTTAAGCGCTATTGATCTATTTTTAAACAAGATTTATTCTATCAAAAAAAAGCTTTCTTCTATTTATGCGTTTATTCAAATTTTACCTATTTTCCCCCTATTCTCTGTCTCCCAATGAAATTCCTTCAGTGAATCATTTTTACTTAAAATCTCTATTTTCTCCCAATTTACTTCATCCATGCATCACGAACTCAATGGACATGAGTTTGAGCAAATTCCAGGAGATAGTGAAGGACAGGAAAGCCTGAGGCACTGCAGTCCTTGGGGTTGCAAAAAGTTGAACATGACCTAGTAGCTAAACAACAACTTAATCCATAACCCAGTCTCCTAGATTGGGTAAATCAAAATAGCTCTCTTTATGCTGACACATGACCTAAATTAACCATATATGATAACTTTTATAATCTTCATCTTACTTAATCTTGCTGCAAATTTTGACATAATTTACTGCTCTATCCTCTGAAAACTTAGTTTTCTTTAGGCTTCTTCACTTGTCATGTACTTCATAATGATCTCTACCCAAACATACATCTATGTATCTAATTCTATGTCAGACCTCAACTTGCAGTTCCTGATGAGGTAATCCAGCTGTATATTCAACATTTCCATTTTGATGTCTGAAATGAAACTTCTCATATCCAAAATTGATTTTATATTTTCCAAATAATATTTTCCAGTCACTTCCAACTTCTTTCTTTCCGTGATATCCAAAGTTAATCCATTGTTATATGTGTAACCTAAATGCTTCTCAAGTCTCTCACCACCACTACCGTCCAGCAATCTCCATTACCACTGTTACCATCATTGGAACTAATGTTACTTCATCTTTCACAGTAACTATTACAGTAGTCCACTTAACTGAATTTTCACATTTCTTACCCCAACTATCAAATATATTGCATCCGGAGTGATATAATGGAAAATGCATAAATACTTGCACTGGCTATAAAACTTTTAAGATTAAATATGGCTCTGAAGACACCAGATATTCTGGTGTCTGTATATTTCTTATCAGAGTTAATCCAGTTGTATTGACTTTCTCTCACTTGCTCATGTGTTTTCTTTCCCATTTCTTTGTATATACTGTTCACTGTCAAAAATTGAATGTATGGGGCTAAACTTGAAATAGTATCTAGTTGCTCAAATTTTATAAACAAAAGTATTATTGCAGTGTGTATTGTCTGATTAATTTAATTTATCCTTAAATTTCAACTTTAGAGTCACTTTCTCCGGGAAGCTGTAATTGACCCTCTCCTTTGTAGGACTGATTCTATTATTATGCATTCTCATTACAGAGTATTCCTTTTTTTCCATGTACAACTCTCTATATAATTATGATTGTTTTACTGATGTCTGTATCTAAGTAGGTTAAAGACTACATTAGAACATGAACCACATTTGGTTGTGTTCAAAATTTTATCCCTAGAGCCTAGCACAGTTCCTGTTTCAAATATGCTCAGTGAATATTTTTTTTTCAAATGACTAATTCACTGAATAAAAGAACAAAACTTAATTATAGCATAGTCCTAGAATGGAATTCAAGTAGAAATAAGAAAGAGCTTAAGTGGAAGAAAAAAGAAAAGCTAAAAATTGAAACTTTCATCAATATTGAAATCTGCCCCAATTGAATGAAGAGGTAGAAATTAGGTCTACAATTGGCATTAGCTCATAAGTTGAATTTTTTTATCTTTGTCCTTTTTTTAACTACAAAAACTCAATTTCATTTGAGTCAACCTAATAAAATCCACTGGCTCATTCATTTCTTAAGTGATACTCTAAATAGTTATTCATGACTATTCTTGAAGCATTGTACTAAGTACCTGGCATAAGCACCAACAAATCATGGGCCCTGATGAGGCTTAGAAGGAGACAGACATGGACAGACAACAGAAGTGTGATAATGGCCATTTTGATTCAGTAGGAAGAGCAAAGTAAGTATGTATAAGAAGACAATGACTTCAGAGTACAGATTGACTGGAGTCTTGCACTCCATATATCTAAAAATGGGAATGAAGAACACTGACAGTGGCATCCATTAATTGCTGAATTTGAGCTGACAAGGAAAACTGTGACATCCTGGCAAAACTAAAAGTGGTAACTAAATGATTAGTTTGAAACTGCAATTTTGCTTTTGATAACAAATAAGGGTAATACTCCATGTTTAGAAGTAGGAATCAACGCGAGTAAATCAAGGATTGCAGAGAATGTGAATGAACAGTAGGGAATTCTTTTTTTTTTTTTTAGTTTTGCCATACAATGACATGATATCGCCATGGGTTTGCATATGCTCCCCCTCCAGAACCCCCCCTCCCTCCCTCCTCCCTCCCTCCTGGAAATCTCGGGGCAGCAGCCCCGAGCAACAATCCTGGGCTGGCGATTGATTTCACATATGATAATTAACATGTTTCAATGCCATTCTCCCAAATCATCCCACCCTTGCCCTCTTCCACAGAGTCCACGAGTCTGTTCTATACATCTGCGTTCCTTTTGCTGTCTCGCATGCAGGGTTCTCGTTACCATCTTTCTAAATTCCATATATATGTGTTAGTATACTGTATTGTTGTTTTTGCTTCTGGCTTACTTCACTCTGGATAATGGGCTCCAGTTTCGTCCATCTGAGTAGAACTGATTCAAATGAATTTTTTTTAATGCTGAGTAATATTCCATTGTGTATATGTACCACAGCTTTCTTATCCATTTGTCAGTTGATGGGCATCTGGGTTGCTTCCATGTCCTGGCTATTGTAAACAATGCAGAGATGAACATTGGGGTACACGTGGCTCTTTCAATTCTGGTTTCCTCGGTGTATATGCCCAGCAGTGGGATTGCTGGGTCATATGGCAGGTCTATTTGCAGATTTTTAAGGAATCTCCACACTGTTTTCCATAGTGGCTGTACTAGCTTGCATTCCCACCAACAGTGTAAGAGGGTTCCCTTTTCTCCACATCCTCTCCAGCATTTATTGCTTGTAGACTTTTGGATGGCAGCCATTCTGACTGGTGTAAAGTGGTACCTCATTGTGGTTTTGATTTGCATTTCTCTGATAATGAGTGATGTTGAGCATCTTTTCATGTGTTTGTTAGCCATTTTTATGTCTTCTTTGGAGAAATGTCTGTTAAGTTCTTTGGCCCACTTTTTGATTGGGTCATTTATTTTTCTAGAATGGAGCTGCAGGAGTTGCTTGTATAATTTTGAGATTAATTGTTTGTCCATTGCTTCATTGGCTATTATTTTCTCCCATTCTGAAGGCTGTCTTTTCACCTTGCTTATCATTTCCTTTGTTGTGCAGAAGCTTTTAATTTTAATTAGGTCCCATTTGTTTATTCGTGCTTTTATTTCCAATATTCTGGGAGGTGGGTCATGGAGTATCCCTTTTTGGTTTATGTCAGAGAGTGTTTTGCCTATGTTTTCCTCTAGGAGTTTTATAGTTTCTGGTCTTATGCTTAGATCTTTGATCCATTTTGAGTTTATCTTTGTGTATGGTGTTAGAAAGTG